>JAQFVV010012880.1:0-483386 GCA_028023455.1 Epiperipatus broadwayi | reverse complement strand
TTCTTCGTTCAGTTACGTATTGCTAAATTTCCCTCTGCAATTACCAGTATCAATGATTTTATATTTTGATTGTTTATGTTTACTTTAAGATGTTTTTAACACGTGTAATCTATCCTAACCGATCTATAGCAACATATTAAAACAAGCTTTTATAATCCCATCTGTGCGAACTTAATTAAAATGTAAACTATATATATATAATAGAAATTAAAATGTAAATTAAAATCTAAGGTAAAGTTAAATAATACATGTTAAATGTTAAAATGTAAACTAATACTAAAATAATTTTAAATCTTATATATATAGCGCATAAATAAATGTTTGTACGTTAATTACTGGCAGTGGCTTATTTTATTTATTTTTTTTAATATTGAAATATAATTAGATAAGATATTATATTATTTAATCTCTGCTATTCCACTGAGCTAGTGACATGGGCTAACGACCGGAATCAAAATTTAAAAAAAAAAAGAAAAAAAAAATTTTTTTTTTGACTTACGTATCTGCCTACTTTATAAATTTTTCTAGGTTCAATTGCCTAGATGGCGCCCTGTAGTGCAGATTATGTGAAGTCGCCTTCTCCGTATCGTTACAATATATATATATATAATACAAAAAGTTCTTAAAATTAGTCTAAATTATAAACAGATTTTTTTTCCAAATAATTCATATAATTCAAATCCTTATAACTGTGGTCAAACAATTCATTACAATACCTCTTTTAACTATTTTTTATATAGTTTTTATAGTATGGCCCTAGGTTTCCATGTACATATAGTCTTTTTGAAGACAATGCTAGAATATTCCATATAGGTTTTTGGCAACCTTTCTTTAATCTTGTTACAATTTTGTTCATTGAAATTTGGTGCAAAATGCTTATTGGCTCTTTATCTGAATATATTTCCAGTTGTGTTGTGGTTTTGGTAGTTGAGTATTAACTATGCTATGGCATACTACACCGAAGGGCATACTATTCTAATCTTGCAATCTTTAAGATAACGTCTCCTAGTGATTTGCGAACAAACTTAATCAATAAAGTTTGCCCGCAGATCACGTGGAGAAGTCACCTTGAAGATCGCAAGATTAGAATAGTATGACTTTGGGGCAGTATGTCATAACATAGTTAATAGCAAAGAAGAAGGAGATATCAACATCCGCCATGTTGGCCAAACCCTGAAACAAAGAAATGGAATAATAACTAATAATTGACTATGGCCCAAAGAAAAAATTATGAAAAACTAAATATAAATAATCAAAAATCATTACAATTATAAATGAAAAATTAGGGTAAAAATAATTATGAAAATGTAAATATCGAAAATCAATAAATCAAAAATCATTACAATTATTAACGATATTTTAATAATCATTTGGCCCTGAAAGCAAGAAAATGCAATACTAAGTAATAATTTAGTATGAGAAAATGAAAAATTAGGGTGAACATAATTATGAAAATGTAAATATCAAAAATCAGTAATGTAAAATGGACGATTTTACAACCAATTTTGTTCCCGTACTGTTTCCAGAATATAATTATGAACCACATTTAAGCAATCGACATTTAAAAGAAATAATAGGTAAAAAATCTTTTTTTTTTTTTTAGATTGTATTTAACAAACCCAAATTGATTACATTTAATTAAAAAAAAAAATGAAAAAAATTGTTCTCAAATATTTACTACAAATAATTGCTTTTCATAAATGCTGCGGTACTCAAAAAAGTAAAATGGCCGATTTTACAATCAATTTTTTGCCATACTGTTTCCAGAATATAATTATAAACCATATTTAAGTAATCAACAAATAAGAAATAACTGATAATTTACTCAAGTGAAATAATATGGGAAATTAGGAATTAGGGGAAAAAAAACGAAATTTTTTTCTCAAAATTGTAACTAAAACTGCCTTTCTGAGATTCTGCGATACTGAAAAATGATTTTACAACCAATTTTGTTCCCTTGCTGTTTCCAGAATATAATTATGAACCATATTTAAGCATTCGACATTTAAAATAAATAATAGATAAAAAATCTTTTTTTAAAAAAATTGTATTTAACAAACCCAAATTGATTACATTTAATAAAAAAAAATGAAAAAAATTGTTCGCAAATATTTACTACAAATAATTGCTTTTCATAAAGGTAAAATGGCCAATTTTACAACCAATTTTTTACCGTACTGTTTCCAGAATATAATTATAAACCATATTTAAGTAATCAACAAATAAGAAATAACTGATAATTTACTCAAGTGAAATAATATGGGAAATTAGGAATTAGGGGAAAAAAAAAACTAAAATTTTTTCTCAAAATTTTAACTACAAACTGCCTTTCTGAGATACTGCGATACTGAAAAAGAAAAAATGGTGGCCTGACAAGCAATTTTCCCCATACCGTTTCTGAAATAAAATTACAAAAGTAAAAAAAAAAAAAGGATATTAAATAAATTGTACTTACAAATAAAAATCACTGTAAAAGGGTCATCTTTGAAGCATCGCCTCCACATGAATTCAGTTAAATAGGAATCCAGGTGTTGTCTAGCTGTTCCTCTGTGCTTTTTGTTCCACCATTTTACTAACCCCCACAACCTTTCGATATTTTGAGTGTGTACTCCAGTTGATGGGTCCACAAAATTATAGGTGTGATTAACTTGTAGGTGATCGTATCCGACCTCCTTTAATTCTTCATTTTTATAACCTTTCCAGCAGTCGCTGTAAATCGTAGATCCTTTTTCTACATTTTCTCTGATGGCTTGCATCAGATTGGACATGGTTCTGTCTGGAATGGCCATCACAAAACATTCATCCATCTCCCTGCAAACACCACCAAATGTCCACTGCTGAGGGAGTACCCTGCCGGCATTATTTTTTCTTTTTGAAAAAAGACTTTCATCTATTTCAACAACCCTGTTAGGGCCTCCAATTTTCACTTTTTCCTTATGTAAGAGTCTCCATGTGCACACTTCATGAAGATATTTATTGCAATCGATTGTTGTTTTACTGGCGATTTCCAATTGCTCTTCACAAAATAGTACCAATGTCAATTCTCTAGACCAACTGTATATAAATCTGACCACAGTGACGAAACCAATTCAGGATCCTTCGAACCAAGTTCCTTTTCTGATAGTGATTCTTTTATAACAGTCTTGCTTCTCGTACTTATTAATGTATATGGCCATTTCATGGCCATTAACACAACATTTCCCACTCGGGATGATTCCATATGTTTGTAACAACTCAATTACTTCTTCTTCAGAAGACGGTAAGTTCCATAATTTAATGTCTGACATTTTTTTTGTTGATTATTAATAAATTTGTTGATTAGTAATAATTTCTGATTAGTAATGAAATTTGGAAAAATTAATAATGAAATGTGAAAAATTACATGTAGTACTAAAATCAACAATAAATAGTAATTAGTTAGCAATAATTCTGCAATCAAAATTTAAAATTAGCAAACAATAGATTAAAATTTCATAAAATGTAAAAAATGGTGGATGACTCACAATAAAAAAAACACCTCTTGCTTGAAAGACAACAGCAGGTAAAAGGACAGATATTTACCACAATTCACCACAGTATTCCAAAATCTTGAAGGTGACCACAAACACACCTTCACCACTCCTATCGATTAGTCATGCCAATATTTCAGTTACCATGCCATTGCTTTGGTTCATCGTCGATCTTATCTACCGGTGGGTTGTGTAGTACGTCATAGCTTAGTTAATACTCAAGTACTGAAATTTTTTTTTACAAAGCAATATTCAAGTTGACATATATTGGTTCCAATGTCAGTTGTAGGCAGTTAATGACTTTTTTTATTTTGTAGCCACTGAAAGCCATATTGCCTTCTCTCATGTCCAGCTACAAAAAAAAAATAGTTTTTAAAGAAACACACACCTTTTTAAATACTTTGTGATTTCTATTGTTTTTAAAACATTAATTAATCTTAATTACATTTAACTAATATAAATCCTAAAATTATCTTCTTAATTAAATATTTATGATAACTATGACTTTTTTACACTATTCTTTTCTAGAAAAAAATACTTTTAAAGAGCTTTTCAATCTTTTTAAAAATCAAAATGTAGATGCATAATTGCTCTTGTTTTTGTTTTATTTTATTAAATCACTTTATTACTTATCTAATTTAATTATATTGTTTGTGAAATGACATAACATTTCATCACATAATCCAACAAATTCTTTCAATTATAATTTTAAGTACACTTTTTATAATACTAAATCTTTTCTTTTCTCACAGCAAAAAACAGCTTACTAAATTCTTTTTTTATATAACAAAATATTATTATTTAGTCTTTTTTAAATTTTGAATTCTTCAGACATTTATAATACTATTAATCTATTGAAGTATCATTATTTTAAATATATATTATAAAGATCATTTTAAGGACCCCTAAACGAATTTCAATGCTACTTTTACTGTTACCCAGCTGTCCTTCCTACATAAGACCAACATGCATGACCATGAAATAAATTTATAAATGCAATATATTTTAGTAATTAATATAATCACAATAAATATATGTTGAATTATACATATAAATAAATTAGACCAATCAAAATTGACCTTGCATTAATCTTTACACATATAGTTCACAGTTTATTAAATATCTTTTCATATATTCTTTTATTGTTTTCATACTTAAATGGTATCTATTTATTTTATAGAAATACTTGAAATCTCCAGATCATGTACATAGCATAGTTTTGTTACATGAAATATAGATGTACTGAGACAGATTATTATGAGACATTTTACAATATGTTAAAACACACTACAGATTTTAATTTTAAGTTTTCACATGCCACCAGCCACTAACAGATTAATTAATAATTCAAAAGACAAATTTGCACCTGACCAATCCTTCCAGGCCATTTACAAAATCACACATTCCCAAAATGGCTGCAGTGTGGCATATAATGGTGAAACATGTGCTGCAATAGCTACCAAGGTATTACAACATCGATATTTATACAACAGGGCTCAAATTAAATCTGAGGGCAGCTCTATATTTTTTAAACATCAAAATTCCACAGACCATGTGTTCAAACCCTCTATGGCTTAAAAGGTGTGCACTGAATCCAATGACACTAAGTGCAAAATTAAGGAAGCATGCTTCATTGCAGACAAACTGAACACCATCAATAAAAAAGATGCCTGCTTCTCCATTTTGAAAAAATGGGCAATCTAAGCTATTTGTGTACATTTGCATATATCTTTATGAAAAAGATAACTATAACAATCATTAGTATAAGCTATGAATATGGGAACCAAAGCTCCCAAAAGTGCAAAACAATTATTAATTCATAATGTAGCTTAGCGTATGTGCACTTCAAACACAATATATAGAATATGTCAGAGCAAATCTGGAAAATTTTGTTGGTTATTTGTACTATTATGGTGCTATATATATATATATCAAAAGAAGAATTAAAGGATCTTTATTTTTAAAAATTTATTGTTCTGAAGCAATTAACTTATTTAAGAGTTCTTTTAATATTAAGGGTGGATGGGAAGTGAATGGATTTGTGGGTAACGGTTAATATTATATATATTGTATAGTTTTTGTAGTTCTTTACACTTGAGAAGTCTGCTTGTAGCAGAGAACCCTTTGGTTGTGTTTTAATATTATTTTTATGCTGGTCTAGTTGAATTTTGTATTTGGGGTAATTTTAATTATATATATATATATATATATTATTTCTCAAGCAAAATTTAAATTACAGTTTCCAATAAATTCATTCATAATAAACTCTTTAAGTCATTACACTTTTTGATCTCATACAAAGATAATCATTTCATTGAGGATGATTATAGCATGGCTTACAAATATCATTCTTTTGTTTGTTGCACAAACATTACTTTACATTTTAATTTAAAGTACAAAGCCATTTACATATATGTACTAATATTTAGACCAGTTATATTTTATAATGCCAAATAATCGTGACCCAACCTTCCTAAATGTAAATTTAAATGACATTGTGAATTATACTAAGTCAGTATTTAAAAGAACTACAAATTAATTTATCAAATTGTTTAAGAGCTTAATATTTACGAAGACCATGCTATATGTTTTTTCTTGATTTATAAGTATAAGTAAAGAACTTTGTACATTACATTGGAATGGTAATAATTTACTGTGAAGCTAGTTACTAAATAGTATTTGTAAATTATGAAATGATAATTATGAAAGTGATGAGTGGTTAGTATTTTAGTAAGATATTAAAGTTTATGACTGTTGTAAATTTATTGGCTGGAAATAATTTAAACATTATTTGAGAAGTAATTTGCTAATGTAATATTATCTGTATAATGTTAACATGTTTTAGTAGATATGCTTGAATATATTTCAATGTTATTCTGACAAATATTTAAATGATTGTTTTTATATACAATAATAAGACTTTTAATATCAAAATTTTGTCTTTTAATATTTTATATTTTGAATAAAACATATAAAGACTTTAGTTTATTAGTTATGTTCAAATAACTCAAATTCCTTATTAACCAGTTAATATCATTTCCATTCTTTATTACTTTTACACTGCTTCATATAATTACAACCCATTATGGTGGTTGCAATTGCCCCAGCAATCCTCTTCAAAACTTCTACTTATATTTTCAAATAAGAAGTTCTAAAGAAGATTTCTGGGGCAATCAAAACCATCACAGTGGTTTGTAATTATATAAAACATTGTAAAAGTAATAAAGAATGTAAGTGATATTAATATTTTATGGATTTGGCAATGCAATAAGAAAGATAAATTATAATACTTCATATTAAACAGTTACTGAGGTAAAATTGTTATCATCTTTTAATGGATGGTTATCATCTTAAGAATGTGAACCAGTTTAAATATGTTGATAATTTGATAATTTTATAAGTAGAAAAGTGGACTCAGATGTTGAGGTACAACACAGATTCCAATGGGCTGCCTTTAACATGTTAAAATATTGTTATTTCATCACCAAAAAATAACTATTGTAATTAAGTTAGCCGTATATAGATGTACCACATGATTGGAAGTATGCAGTATTAATATTAATATTTAAAAAAGATGATAAAGAATATATTAGAAATGACAGATCTATCAACATTTTATTAGTTTTATACATTTTTTTTTCCCAAGATAATTACAACTTGTCTACAGAGAACATTGGATTTCTATCAATCAAGAGAACAAGCTGGATTTAAAAGTGGTTTTAGTACAATAGATCATATCCAGATATTGAGAGAAGTTATAGAAAGGACAAATGAATATGTTTTGTCATTATGTTTTGGATTTGTAGATTATGAAAAGGCATTTGATTTCATAAACATTTCTTTAATGATTAAAACATTGGGTCATCAAGATATAGATCCAGGATATTGTCATATTTTAAAGAATATTTATAAAAATGCAAGGAAAGTCAATATTGAAAAGGATATAATACAGTGTGACTCCATGTCTCCAAAACTTTTTACAGAAGTGCTGCAATAAGTATTTCAGGAATTAAATGGTAAGCTAAAGGAGTGAAAGTAAGTGGAGATTATTTAAATCATTTAGATTTTGCAGATGATGTAGTTGTTTTTTAAAATAATGCTTTAGAGCTGCAGAAAATGTTGCTGGAGTTATCAGATGAAAGTAGAAAAATAAAAATAAAGATAAATGTTAAAGAGACTAAAGTAATCTTCAATGGATTTTCTCAAAATATGAAAATAAAGATTGATTATGATGAGTTAGAAGAAGTCAACAGCTACAAATACCTTGGTCATATTATTAATACAGATGTAAACATAATGAATAAAATTAATCATAGAACTGAACTTGGTTGGACTGCTTTTGATAGAAATAACTTGATACTAAAAAGAAATATGCCTATGCATTTGAAAAGGAAAGTTTTTACTAAATGTGTTTTACCAGATCTTACTTATGGATCTGAGATTTGGGCACTTAATACAAGAGTAATACAGAGACATCAGACCACACAAAAAAGTATGGAGAGATGCATGTTAGGAGTAACAAGATGATATCAAAAAGGCAATATATGGGTAAGTGAACAAACAGGTGTTACTGACCTCATTGAAAAAATTAAAAGACTGAAGTGGAGTTGGGCTGGACATATTTCTAGAAGAGGTGATAGTAGATGGACAATTAAAATCTTATACTGTATTACAAGAGATTGTGAAAGAGGTAGAAAGAGACAACATGTGAGATGGATGGATGAAATAAAAAAGTGTGTAGGGTTGATGGGGAGAAGAGAAGCTAAAGATCAGAGAAGATGGATTGAACTTGGAGAGACCTTCAGCATGCAATGGATTAATAATGGTTGATGATGATGATGATATAGAGCTCCTATTTTAATTTTTTATATGGAAGTAAAACTTGGCATCCTATCAATGCAATATAAAGGCACTAGTTTTATTTAAAGATGTTCTATAAAATTTTGAAAAATACAATTACGAAATCACATAAAACGACATTGCTGGATGTAATACCACTGCGTCTACTATTGTAAATCACATTTTCTTTGGATTGGTAATATAAAAATCAATGAATAATGAAAGTCTTTTTAAAAATGCTTTATGGTGAACTTGTACAAAGTTTTATGGGGGATGTGGATTATTTCAATATTATTTTAATGCTGAGCACCATAAATTGTTTTCAGTAGGAGAAGATGGCAAAGAATAGAATTCATTGGAGAGATTAATTTTGACATCGAGTTGAAGTATTTTAAAAAGAAAAGTTTATGTTAAAGAAATTAAAACACCGCATTATAAAATATCAAGTAAACAAACAATGAAACAGTAAAATCTACATGTGTTGTATTTGTGGTCACAAATTGATTCGAATACTTAATGCAAAACTTATTTCTAGAATTTCTCTTTTTTTTTTTTGTTTGGAGTCAGTATGGCCAACTTATTTACAAAAGTGTGTTCATTATGTTGAATTGGAATAAAAATCATATAAATTTATTTTCAGATTTTTTTTTGACCTGCTAGGACAAAAATATCTCGTGCTTAAAATTTAATTAAATTATTGCTTAATTTTAATTACAACGTATATATGTAATGACATTAACTTTAGTTGGAAAATAATTAAATAAACTGAAATGAATTAATTGTATTTTTACATTTATAAATCTTTAGAGGTAAAGATTATATATAAAATATAGTTAATGGCAAAGATTATGCATAATCTAATTTGACTTACTTTCATATAAAAGTTTTAAATCATAATAACGGTAAATAATAAGCTGTATTAATATACGAAAATACTTTTGCTTAAATTTATTTATAAATGTTTATTATTCGCTATTATTATAATTTTAAAACGTTAAAGGAATTTTACTATATATATAATAGAAATAGTGGGGTCGAGTAATGGTGATCTTTTAATACCGACTTTGTTTTTAAATTAGTCACATGACCCAAGTTCTAAATATTTTGCGTTTTCGCATACCTTTTTATTACTTAGATGTGTCAGAAGACGTTTTTGGTCGTTTTTGAAATTCAAAATGGCGGAGATAGCATACTAAAAGAGCACCCAAGTAATGTGGGTGTGTTAATGACAAAACTTTTTCTCATTGCAATGCTGGTGCACCATAATGAAACAATAACATAAATTTAGGTTATCATATTCAATGCCTTTATCTCTCTCTCTATATATATATATATATATATATATATTAGATTAAGAGATCAGCTTAAAGTATAGACTTATTATTAATTAGAAAGAATCAACATACAACACTAAGTACTTGGATTACTGTTATTTTATTAGCATATTAAAGTACAAATATCTATAAATAAAAGTAAGTCTTTCAATTAAGTTAAACAGACTTATAACTATTTCTTCTTATGTCATGTGTCATGCAAATATCATTAAAAAATACAATCATACCACTGGACACCTTGATTATTTCATCTCCTTATTTGTTGCATTTGTTATAAATGTAACATGAAATGAACAAGAGAATTGTTTTTTAAGATAGTTTACTCAGAAATAACTCTGTCATAAGTACAAAATCACAGTATTACCAAAATTAATAATAACAAATCATTTATTTGTCCAGTTCCCACAATATATGATGAAACCATGACAACTATCTACTCTAGTGCCATCTACCATATGCCTGATTAATTTATAATGACTAGATGTTTGAGTGCAAAATGATTACAGTAAATCTTTTATTTTTTATATTTAAAGCACTTTATATTTTGAGTTATCAGATACAAATAATGAAGTGGGACTAAATGTAAATGCTAAAAAAAAGAAAATAATGATTGATAATGATTTAGAAACTAAGAATTATAACTATTTTGGTTAGATTATTTGTTAATATACATGGAAACAGATTGAATAAAATTAATCATGGATGTAGTGTTTTTGATATAAATAACAATATTAAAAGGAAATATGTCTCTATGTTTGGAAAAAAAAAATGTTTTATACATGTAATGTGCATTTAACAGAAAAACAATATACAGACATCAGACAACTCAGTGAAGTGTAGAGATATGTATGTTAGAAATAACAAAAAGAAAACAAAAATAAAATACATGGTTGGAAGAACAAGTAGATATCACAAACATTAAAAAAATTAAGAGATTGAAATGGAGATGGTATGGATATATTACAAAAAGAGATGATATTAGTTGTATAGTTGAAGTTTAAAATTGGATACCAAAATTTAAAGATCTACAAAAAATTATTTATGAGATAAAAAGGATTAGAAAGAAGTTTGTTAGCATGATATCAGGAAGAAAGGCTATAGTTCAGAGAAACTTGATTAAACCTGCTGAGACCACTATACTCCAGAAGATTGACAATGGTTGAATCTCGTGCTGATGATGAATTCCTAATTTAAATAAGCAGATATTTGATATATAGTATTGATCTTATCTACATATATAATTATATCAACTTGTTACTTATAACAAAATTAAACTCCCTATAATATGCATAGAGATAAATCGCAACACAGATTAATATGGAAAATTTAAATAATGCAAAATAATCAATAACTTTTACTAGCACCGCATTTAGATTGTAATTATATAGAAGGTAACCCTCATCATTAGCACAATTAAACAGTGAGGTTAAAACTGTAAGGTCACACTTGCCCCAGTCATGTGATAGAGGGTTTAAAAAAATAATAACTCTTATTTTCGAACCCAAATGAACTTATATGAGCCAACTTTAAGTGTCTTGATGTGATAGTACAAATATATAAATCATTCACTTTAACATCACTGTTTAATCATGCTAGTGAGAAAGGATGATTATCTTCCATATAATTTAAATAAGTAAAGATTTGGTATAGAACATCAATATTTTAATATATAGTTATAATAAATAAATAATTTAAAAATTAAAAAAATAAGAAATTGAAAGATTTGTGGTCAAACATAATTCACTCATTTAAACTTTTTGATAATGTTTGGCGTAAAAACAAACAGTCTTTTTTCCCATGTGTCAAAGCATCGGCCGGTAAGTGATTCTGCAAACCCGGGACAACTGCTTGTAAGACGGCTGTGCTGATCACTCTACCACCAACACTTGATAAAACAAACATACTTGTTCGGAAATTATAAATAACAAACAAACTTTAAAATAGAATGTTTGTTTACATCTTTTTTTCATTACATTAATTTCTATATTTGTCTAAGTTGCAGATCATTTCTTGAGCATATTATGAGTATATAAATAAAATATAATAATAATGGAATCACTTTACTACTCAGAAGCTTTTAAAAGTTCAAGCAACGGAAGAGCCAAAACTAAAATCAATCCAAAAAATTTATGCTCCGCAGTCTGATATTCTTCCATTGCCTTAAGCCATATAGAGCATTATAATATGCAATAAACTGATATACCTATATATCAAAATAATATTTATTCCAACTGTATGTATTACATCATGATAAGAGTAAGAGTATCAATGAACTACAACATATGGAATGATTTTCAGCTATGAGTTATAACATATAATTTCTAACCAAAAGATTTTGATAGCTTAAAAAAGGATATTGGTTCTCTTTTCTATACAAACAGATTTTCTGACTTCTTTTCTCCTTACCATTTTCAATTACTGAAGACAGTTTAAGGCTCAGTCATCCAAAGCCTCTCATAACGTTGATGATTTTCTTATCTAATTAAAACATTGGGAGTGTGCAGTTGTGCAGACACATTTTCATCCTTTAATGGCATATACAGAAATTTTGACTCCAGTTACTTTTTTATTTAGTCCCAATAATTAAAAATTAATAAAGCATCAACGGGAACAGGTTTAGTGAATTGGAAGTCTTTAACAATGACATTGCTCAAGGCAGGAAGTAATATTTTTAATAAGCAAGGTTGAAATAAGATTTGTTTTACCCCAGTAAAAATTATATATTTAGGTAACCTTATTTAGGCATCACTTTACCCTCAGAGAAAAGAAAAGAACTCAAAAAATTTAATCAAAAATTGTTACCTGATATAGTTAGGTTAGCTTTTGAGATTGAAAAATTACTCATTAAAAATAAAAATAATATTAGCAGTAGGAGTAATTAAACAGGAGGCAGTGGTAGTGTTAAAGAAAGGACAGTTTCATACTGGACAATGAGCTAAATTAATACCCCCCCCCCAAGTCTTATATTCAAACATCTTGCAGAAAAAATAAGCAATTATAATGAAATTCTATAGTAAAAAAATTAATTCATTACTTTAAATAAATCTATGCAGAATTTAAGCACCGATTTATAATTTCCATTCTGTTTTATTTTATCCCATAATTCAATAAATATAACTGTTACCACTTTTCTGTATAATTGTGATTTCGAATAAAAGTTAACACATTTAAACCAGAAAAAGCATACATTAGTTTAAAATATCTTTATTAAAGCTAAGTTCTTCCGATACTTTCAGAGTTTTCTCATAAGGTCACACTTTTTTTTGTTGTCTTTTGTTTCTTTATTAGTTATAAATTTTAAGTTCAACAACTTTATCTAAAACATTAGCTCTTTACGAGTATCATTTCTTATTAAATAATTACAAATATTAAATTTGTTTATTATATTATAAATCATTTTAAACATTTCACTGCTGAGTAACCACTTTGATATATATATAGTATAAAATTTATTTCATTAATAAATCTTATTTAAATGCAATTATTTCTTTAGTTTGATTTTAGATACCTATTGTATTTTACGAGGTTAAATAAAGTTTACTTTTTGTGAACTTGTCTATTTAATTAATCTAATGTAAAGATTATTTTAAATTTAGATTTCTGTCAAAATAAGATGTCAATACATTTATATTTTATTTCTCAGAATCGACAATTATCTATACGAATTTAATGAATTAAAAGAAGATTTAAAAAAAAAACAAATCATTAATCTTAGAAAAAACTTGGTAATATATATAATATTAAAGTTTAATTTTGTTTGGATTATAAATATTCTATCAATCTAATATATAAATAATATTGATCATTAAGTTAAATAAAATTTAAAACAAATGAGTCCTCAAATAAATATTCTTTTGAGATAATCAGTTAGATATACTATTGCTGAAAAATAATTGTAAATTTGTTTTAACTTTTGATCAATTATATATAATCTCTGAAAAAATACTATGTTACTATTAGCAACGCAAATAAATATATATATATATATATTATTGAATAATATAGTTGGACATAAAAAAAATTGCAGTTCCATTCTTTGCAAAATAAACAACAATATATCTGTTTTTTTTTTTCATATGTCATAGCATCGATCGGGAGGCGAACCCACAACCGTCTGCAAACGGCTACTTGCTTGCAAGGCGACGGCGCTGACCTCCTAGCTAACAACCCTTGACAACAAGAAATATAACTTTAGCTCGTAATTCTACTGTTTTTTTAAGGTAAAGATTATCAATCATTTGAAACAGAATAATAGATATGATGTTTTGATTTCTAATCAGTTCATTACTTTAGTTGTATTCATTTGCTTTATTTATCAGGATTTGGGAAGTGTTCCTATAAAAGGGTGGGTAAATTCAGGACTATCCAACGACTAAGTTAAATATGGAGTTTATGCTACTTATCGAATATTAGTTTTATAATTTTTTCTGTGATTAATTTTTATTTTGAATATTTCTCAATAACTATGAGCATATCTAATAGACCTATAGTAAAATAAACTGTTATTGTGAAAAAACACATAATAAAAACAAATGTATATTATGGAGCCTAAATTTGTTAATATAGTTTATACAAAATAGAAAAATGTCTAAATAATGTAGTAATATATAAATTTAGAAGGTCTTGGATCAAGGAAAATAGGCATGTAGAATTGTTAAAAGATTGATATATTATAACTATTTTCAAATATTTAAAATAATTATTGCTGTTTAAAACTTTTTATATATTTAAAATATAAACAGCTTTCAAGGATGATGATGATGATGATTATTATTATTATTATTATTATTATTATTATTATTAGTAGTAGTAGTAGTAGTAGTAGTAGTAGTAGTAGTAGTATTAGTATTATTATTATTATTGTTGTTGTTGTTGCTGTTGTTGTTATTATTATTATTATTAGTAGTAGTAGCAGTAGTAATAGTAGTAGTAGTAGTAGTAGTAGTAGTAGCAGCAGTAGCAGCAGCAGTAGGAGTAGTACAGTAGTCAGGGTTTGTATTTATTATGATTATATATAACTTCAAACTTCAATGGATTGTTTTTATAAATTATTCCATAAGAAATGTATAAACATAAATAAATGATATGCTATCACTTCCTTTGTTGAAAAATTGAATATTTTCTGATCCATATTGTATAAATGAGCATTTTATTGTTTATCATAAAGATCTTAGGATTTGGTTCACTCAAAATGTTTTTTAAACCACATGTATATATATACAAAACAAGTTATAAATTTCATAACTTGCTTTTAGCTTGCATTTTATGATCACTAGATGGAGCTTTACCAATAGCTCCTAGCAAGCTTTTGTTTACATAAACACTGAGAGAGATAGAATTCAATATCTCATTCATTGTCTCCACCTCCAGACCAGCTGGTTTTGAGCTAGTTGGCTCACATCAGTGAAGGGTAGAAAGACTAGAAACTAGATCTAAATACTAACTCTAAAATCAGCATTTATCAAACATGTTTCTATCAGTTTGAAAGCATGAAATTTATCAGACACATAATATCTTCAAATCCAGCTTAAGAAACTAGATAGCTATATGAGTCTGAAATCAGTTCAGTTTCACCATATAGTAAAAGCCTCTGCAATATATATCATTGCAAAAACCTTCAAGGGTACATTTATGATAAACAAAACAAGTTATAAATTTCATAACTTGCTTTTAGCTTGCATTTTATGATCACTAGATGGAGCTTTACCAATAGCTCCTAACAAGCTTTTGTTTACATAAATGTCAAGAGTGATAGAATTTAATATCTCTTTCAATATTTCCACCTCTGGACCAGATGGTTTTGATCTAGTTGGCTCATGTCAGTGAAGGGTAGGGAGACTAGAAACTACCCTTCACTGATGTGAGCCAACTAGCTCGAAACCAGCTGGTCTGGAGGTGGAGACATTGAAAGAGATATTGAATTCTATCTCTCTCAGCATTCATATAAACAAAAGCTTGTTAGGAGTTATTGGTAAAATTCCATCTAGTGATATATATATATATATATATATATATATATATATATATATATATATATATATATATATATTGTACCCTGCCAATAGGATGACAACCCCTAGAAAACATTGCAAGTCCTTAAATTAAGCTATACTATTATTTTCTCCAAGTACAATTTTATACTCTTATTAATTCAAATTATCTTTAATTTAGACCAGCAATTATGAGACTCAAAAATCTCATTAGACAAAATCACATACCTTTTAACATTAAACAAATACTAAAATATTTGCTCAATGGCATAACAATACCAAGATACTCCTCCTTATTAAGTATCTAAATATTCCATGACTAACAATAATATCTACATGATTATAATAAAACATTTATAATCATTAACTTTAAGTTAAATTAATTAATAAGTTTACACTATCATTTTATTTTATATTTATTTATTTATTATTATTACTTTTATAGAATTATAAATAATAATAATCATAATAATAATATTATAATAAGGAGATCTCAGTATTATCATTGATTTTTAATTAGCTATTCATTCAACCTATATAAGGTATCAGGAGGGATTTTATTTAATTCTCCAGGTAATGTAATAATTAAGAAATTGCTAATTATCATAATTTATAACTAAAATTGTATTATTACTTTATGCTTTTGTAATCTATAATATTTTAATAATAAATAACCATTTTTTTATTTCAATTAGAATAGTTATAATATATAATCTCAACAATAAAATAATTAACAATATGATTTTCTACAAATACACATACTTTGCCATATTTAGAATATTTAATTCATTGATGACTTATGTGATCATAGTAGTTTATAATAAATTAATCTATCTTTTAAAAGATGTTATTCTTAAATAATTGTTAGACATTATCTTATATTTGAGTGATTTGTTATTCAAATTTTAAATTGTATACTTTAATTAATGTGTATAGTACAATTAGTACACTGTGAAGATGGTGTAGTGATGATGATTCCAACCAAAAAATGCAACTCTAACTACTTAGTTCAACTTATAAATATTAACTTTATTAATATATTGGTCCTTGAGTATTAAAGCTGCAACATAGGGGAGATAGGAGTTTTTTTCACACCCACAATAAATGTGTAATGTCGCAGTGATGTCAAATTGAAAGGAAATAAACCCTGCGAGTATACGTGAAAATATGTTGTTTTTTTCAATGCGATCTTTTTTTTTGTAATACTTCAACATTTCAGTTATTTGTTGTAATTTTCATTGTGAAAATGTGTTTTTTTTTTATCAATAAGATTTTTTAAAATAATCCTCATATGTAAAAACATGTTTTTTTTAATCAACACTTTTTTTTTCAATGTGATTTTTTTTTTTTTGTAATACTTTGACATTTTCAGATATTTGTCATATTTTTTATTGTGAAAACATGTTTTTTTTTTTTAATTAGCAAGATTTTTTTTTTTCAACACGATTTTTTTTTTTTTGTAATACTTCAACACTTATTTGTCATACTTTTCATTAATGTCTGAGGTTGCAACACTAAAATCGACATTTGCAAGGGGATTTGGATGTTTGGAAGCTTATATAGGGAAACAGATTAATGTTTTCTATAAAAATGTAATAAAAGTATAGTAATTAATATGTACTTTTTTGTAGTTTTGGTTTAATTTCTTTATAAAAAACATTTATTAGCAGTTCCATAAAAATCCCAGAATACTTTGCAATCATGTGGTTTCACATTTGAGGTGAAAATTTTTACGGCAGATCTCCATTTTCTGTGTTAATAGTATTATGAAAACTTGCTTTTTAATGTGTAAATTCCTGTTATATATTACGTGGTAAGTGTCATAGGAATATAATTAATGTATTTTAATCCAAATTATTTAAAAATCAAAATCATTTACTGTTTGTTTGGTATATATTTAAACTAACTATTTTTTTGATTGATGGCATCATTATTGTAATATCATATTTTATTTTTTTATATTAAATGTCATTCATAAAAGTTGTTAAGTTTTTAAAGTAGCATTTTTTTCTTTCAAGTCACATTTTTTTGTTAATGTTGAAAGTCATGCATATTTGTGAAAGTCACATTCTTTTTTTTTAGAATATTGTTAATGTTGAAATTTTATTTTAAATGCCATTCTTAAAAGTTGTTTATTAATGTTGAAAGTCATACATATTTGTGAAAGTTGCATTTATTTTAAATGTCATTTTTAAATTTTTTTTGGTAATGTTGTAAGCTTTACTATTTTTTTACTTACAAAATTATCAGTGAATTGATACAAATGTGAACAGGCACAGTAGATCTAATACATGCTTCATGTTGCAGCTTTAATACTCAAGTACCAACATATCAGGTTAGTGCCTGTTCAGACTATTTACATAAGCTTTCTGTGCACTATATAAATTAATTACTACTTCTCAATAGTTTTTAGAATTTCCAACAGTAAAATCATAATATTAACTCACTGTAAATCACAAGATTTTGCATAAGTTAATTTGTAAAGGAAATAGTGGATTTAAACAGTGGAGAAAACAACTACTTCATGCTTTCAAATCAAGATGCTTCATACTCATCTATATAAGTGGACATTTATGTTAAAGAAAAGTAGGGGTGTTCTTGTCTTTATAAAAATCACTATCTTGTGTCGTGGTTTGGAATATCCCTCTATCAGCAAAATATGCTTGATTATTGTGAATTTTAAAGCACGTTGAATACAGGTTAGTGCCTGTTTAAACTATTTATAAAAGCATTATATAATAATAACACATAATAAAATATCCCCACATTTAAACATTTGTATTTCACCCTAATTACAATTACACAATAACTAAAATTAAATATCCCATTTTAATAAATGTTTTTATTGTTGTACTTAACTTTAGTTTCTTATATAATAAAATTGTTTTTGTTATACTATAACATCATAATAATCAATTCCATTTTATGTATTTCTATTTATACCCATTGCGCTTATTAGATTCTATTAACAATTGTTTGTTATACTATAACATCATAATAATCAATTCCATTTTATGTATTTCTATTTATACCCATTGCACTTTTTAGATTCTATTAACAATTATAATTTATAGAATACTTAATAACTTCAAAGAGATAAGAAGATTAAAAATATGCACTTTTGTTTTTTTCTTAAACAAACTAATCATATTTTAATATTATGAAATATTAAATATTAATTTTCTTTTATATCTCATGGCATTTATCATTTGATCTTTTTCAATTTCTGCCAGTAAAATGGTCATTTAATATTTGTTGAAAGATTGATTTTTTATAACCTTATGATTCAACTCTGTGACTAATTAAAAATAAAACTATTATATAATATTTTAAAATATGAAAACTGATCATATCTTGAAATAATTTAAATTTAAAGTTTACTAAACAATCCTAAATATTGATCCACTACATTTTGGGTACATCATAAAATAAGAAATCCCTATGGTTTATTTTATCTACAGCAACTCAGATAATGGTTCTTTATTTTCAATTTTACCAATGTAATTTTTCTTCCTTTTATCTCCAATCTATACTTGTTTCTTGCATTTCTTACTAAACAGAATTACAAATCAAAATTAGATACAACTCCATTATAATTATATTAAATTATTTATAATTGAATATAAGATCAAAATTTAAATATCACAATCTATCATTTCAATATTACATTTGAACACAAACATACTTTATCTTCTTATAATAAATATATGTATATTTTCCTAACTTACTGTTTATCCCCATTTATTATAATAACGAAAAAAAAAACAATTAATTACATAGATAATAAAATAAAATAAATTATTAATTAGTTATACATTTAGTGTTCCTCTCCCCCACTTCTGCTATTTTTGTTGTCATAATAATATAACAAAATGCAAAATTCCACTGCAAACAGATTATTTACAATTTAACGTTTCTTTTCTTGACAACCAAAAAAATATTTCCAACTCACTCAAAACGCTTCATACAGTAGTGCCACTCATGGCCAACCAGAGTAATCAATGGATGTCAAAAGACTTGTGCATAAAATCCCCATCTAGTGCCTACTCATTCAATATCCCAAGATTAGTTTCTGGCTTGTGGCCTTCGTCAGCAAGGAATCTTGGATCTGAAAGCACTGCACCTAGATCTTAGGATCTAATGCAGCCCTCCAGCAGTCACCTTTTATCTCTACTTAACTACAAAACTATGAGAATAAAATTGAAAACACAATAATATTCTCAATCTAAGATCAATAGTTTATATAGTCATATGGGTCTGAACTCAGTTCAGTACCCATAAATTTTGGTGTGTCTGGCTCTTTAACAAACCTAGCCATCACTATCCTATTAGGCATGATTGGTGTTAAACCACTAAACATCACATGATCACCATTTTTTATGATAGCACTTAACTGTTATTAAAACAGGCAAAACTCTCCATACAGTAGTGCCACTCACTTTCAACAAGAGTAATCAATGGATGCCAGCAGGCTTGTGCATAAAATCCCCATCTAGTGCCTACTCATCCAATATCCCCAAACTAGTTTCTGACTTGTGGCCTTCATCAGTGAGGAGCCTTGGATCTGAGAGCATGTCACCTAGATCTTAGGATCTAATGTAGCATTATTCCATGTTTCTTAAGCCTTATAATATATTATACATTGAGGCAATTTATTTTCCAAAGTGTTTCCAGATTTCTCAAAAGACAATGTCTTTTGGAGCAAATGTTTTCTTTTTATTTAGGGGGTCAGTATTATTTTGCAATTTGACAATTAATTTTTATAGAAAACACATTGAATTGCTTAATAAAAAGACAGTTTAAGAGAGGGAAATAGTTCAACCTCAAAACATGGGCCTTTTATACCTCTTTGCTAATGATAAAACATTGTAAGTCATTATTTTGGATATTGTTCTCATAATTTCATTCGAAAACAACTAATTGCTATTATCTCTGTTATAAAGAATCAAAATTTTGCTCAATAATTTTTTTTTCAAATACAGTCGCGTTCCTGAATTCAAAATGCCTTTTCATTTTTAAATAAATAAACAGCTTGTAAAATAAATTAAATAAAAATAATACAACAAATTTGCAACTTAAAATACATCTGTTAAAATTAAAATTTGAATAAAATAAATAAGTATTCTTTATACATCTATTTATTTAATATAAAATATTCATTAAATCTTTAAAATACTTATTAAAATAATTACATATAAAATACAATATAACAATTCGTCAATTACTAAAACAGAGAATCATTAATATAAATAAATATTGCCAAGCGCTTTCAACTCCTATGAGTCTTTATCAAGGCAGCAAAAAAAAAACTATATTTTCTCCTAAGGGATAAATTCAACATTTCATTGCATTGGACAGGAACAACTAATAGGAAAGCTTGTTAATTTTGAATTCATAGCGCAAGATGAACTTTGTATGAGATATGATTCTTTAATCTTGCGTTTTTTATCGCGATTCGTAGTAGTTGAAAGCTCTAGACAATAGTTATTTTATTTATATTAATGATTCTCTGTTTTAGCAATTGACGAATTGTTATTTATATAAATAATATTTAAAAATACGTATGATTTTATTCGATTTTAATCACATTCACAATGCACACACATTAAATAACAATTGTCTATTTTGTTTATTTATGGTTACGTATTGTCAGTTAAATGTATACAACAAATAAAAATATTAGGTAAATAAAATATTAATAATTGAATATCAATATGGATTTTAATTTATTCAATCTTTCTAATAATGAAATATTAACTTTATTATAATATACGATTTAATATACAATTTCTTTAAAAAAATATTCATGAATATCATATTTTATATTCTGCTAAATTATCAATAACCATTGATCAATAATGTGAATCATTTGATCTTTCAAAACAATTGAAAAATAAATAAATCAACATTTTTTTGTTTTGTTTTTAGGAATATAATAGTCCCAGGTTTGAATCTAAACTAAGATGATACAATATATATATACTAAAGATTATAATTAAAGAGAGTGAGATTTTTAATTCAGAGGTTTAAATAAACCTCAAAAAGCAGATAAATATTCTCTGTTTATATAGTATACTAACAAGTAGTTAATTATAAGGTTCAATCTACATTAAAACAATGGATTATTTAGATAATAAAACTAATAATTAATAATGTTCAAGGCTAGATAGGTTTATAAATAAATGTAAATACATAAAAGCATTCAACACCTAAACAATACCAATGTCAAAAACAATCAACAATCATGATAAGTTGTCAAAGCAACCTCCTTTATACAATAAAAGCAGATACCCACTTTTACCTATCTACAATCTAATATATTTATATAGGTACTGAAAATTATAATTTGACTAAAGAGAGTTAATTGCAATCTTTAAGGTCTCATATAAACATATTATGACATATTTAAAGGTGGATATTTACTTTGATTGCGTAAAGAAGGTTGCCTTGACAACAGATTGAGATAAACAGGCAAAACTCACTATATGTATTGCCACACACAGCAAGCTAGAGTAATCAATGGATGCCAGAAGACTTGTGCATAAAATCCTCATCTAGTGCCTACTCATCCAATATCCCCAGACTAGTTTCTGCTTTGTGGCCTTCATCAGTGAGGAACCTTGGATCTGAGAGCACACAAGCATAAGAAGTGGTGGTCATATGATGTTTATTAACAGATTGAGATGGTTGATTGTTATTAATATTGGTATTTGTTTCGGTATTGACTGTTTTTATGGTATTTACATTTAATGTATATTTAAGACGTGTTATTACTTGGTTTGGAATATGGCCAGTGATATGGATTACAGATAAATTGTCACAAATAAATAAACTATCATTAATGCATAGTAAATTTTCTACTACAATTAATGCAGAACACATTTGTGTAAATGTTTTTTTCAAATAGTGATTCAGGATATGAAAGTTTTTATTAAATAAAACATGGAAAAATATCTTTACATTACTTCATTCCAAGGATACTAATATACATACATTTGTAAATAAATATAAATATAAATTTTATTTACAAATTTTTATAATAAATATTTTGATTATTTACCTTCAAATTACTATATATACTAGATAAGTTAACTTCTTCTATGCTGATTTTTTTATTGGCCAAGTGAGGTAAAAATCTAAACTTTTAATTGGTCAATTCACAAACTCAAGTGTCAAAATATATTCATCTTTTAATATTATATTCACTTTAGTTTTGTTTGTAAAAAGTATATTAATAATTTGTCAGGTTATGAAAATGAACAAAAGTTTTTCCAAAACTAAATTTTTATTTATAATTATAAAAATATTCGATAGTGAAAAATATAAAATGAATGCTATTGACCAACAAAAATGTTTTGTGATGCCTGTGATTTCTTTGACAATTTTATGGTGCAGAAAAAGTAAATAATTTTTGTTAAAGTCTTAACTATTTTTCTAAAATAATTTTATTTTTAGCATATTTTATCAAAATAATTTATAATTTGTCAAAAAATACTTTTAAAATGATCTAAAACAATCGTTTATCATTTTCAAAATGAAACAAAAGAAATTGTAATGCTTAGTTAATGACAATCTATTTTCTTTGTTGTCGAAATTTAACAGCCAATAAGATTCAAGAAAAGATTGCCTACTTCTTTTGTTAAACTTATAATACCAGTTTTATTGATTTTTTACTTGTAAAATAATTCAAGAGAGGGCAGCATCTTATGGAACTTTTTTTAACCTTTAAAAAGAATGCAAAATCTTAACCGTAGTATTAAAAGTGCCCGATTTAGAGTGACGTCAAACCATCACATTTTTAGCCATGACTAGCAACAAATGTGTTTTAATGATTATTTAACTTTTTAGAGATTTATAAATAGAAAGTAATACATTGTTTACCTGGGCAGTGAAAATATAGTTAAGATCATCTATAAATTTTAAGCTTTAAGAGTAGTAATCATTACTATTTATCTTCATTGATCTATTCTATATCATTTATATTCTCCAGCATGATAAATTAATGCATTACTTAGAAGAAAATAAATCATATGAATCTCAGATTTTAATTCTGAAATATCTTAGTAATAGACGAATTTATTTATATTTCCTTAGCTTATCATTTCTTTAGGTTATTTACATTTGACAATGAAATATCGTCAATTATATATAAAATATGCATCTCCAAGCAGCAGAAGGTTTTCTATCTTTAAATACCATCATATTTGGCATATCATCACGTGGCCATGTCATTGTTCTCATTATTTATTTTCCCATAACCTCTCTATGTATGCTACTTTCCTGCTACATACCATTATAATATATAGAGTATGTATTTAATATCTGTATAAAAATGTAA
Source organism: Epiperipatus broadwayi (assembly GCA_028023455.1). NCBI lineage: Eukaryota > Metazoa > Onychophora > Udeonychophora > Euonychophora > Peripatidae > Epiperipatus > Epiperipatus broadwayi. The sequence continues at coordinate 459,376 of JAQFVV010012880.1, read as the reverse complement.
CTTTATGATAGATAGACAAACTTCTAATAATGATACCATCTCATTATGATAACGTTAATTAATTAGAAGTACTATTTCTTTTTTGAATTAAGATAACCTGTCCCATTTAATATTATTTTAGTTTGTACATAACAACCTGAGTTTATCTAAATCAAGATAACTATTTTTAAAAACAGTAGCAATTTCCTCAATACAGTAATGCCAACCAGTACAAGTCAAAATAATCAAGGGTGCTAGAAGATTTGTGCATCAGAGTCCATATCTAGTGCCTATTTATCCAAAATCTCCAGATTAACTTCTAGAGTCATGGATCAGAGAGCACTGCATTTAGATCTTTGGATCTAATGCAATACTCCAACATATACCTTAAAGCCATAAATCCAAAATGAAAACACAATAGTGTTTTCAATCCAAGCTCATTTGATTACATATTCATACAGATCTATATCTATTTGAATGTCCATTTTTCTGTCTTTGGTTTATTAATAACCATAGTCACCATAAATCTTTGGACATGATTGGTATTAAGCCAATAAAACAACACATACCCACCATTTCCTGTGCTCTTATATAAGTTGTTAAAATAGTAGCCTTGGATCTTAGAGCACTGTATCTAGATCTTTGGACCTAATACAACTCTCCAGAAGCCATATTTTATGTCTTTACTTAACTAAATGATGCTCGTGTAATATTTTAGTGGTCTAATACCAATTCTGGTCATACATTTGATATTCTAATTGTCATTTAAAAATTTCACAGCAGCTTTGTTCTTAATATTTGAATATTTTTGTTATTTGCTACATATTTAATCATCATACCAATTAAGTAATATCAAATTCTCAAAGTATCACTGTTTTAATCACTTTAATACTCCAGGTTTTTATATTGAAATCACAGTTATATTAGATATTTGATAATTTCATTGCTGTTTGAATTTCCAAATGCAAGATCACTGCAAATAATAAAGATAAAATATGTATCTTGACATACTTATGTTTTCAATCTAGAATATTTATTTACAATTTCCTATTAAAAACTAAAGTTTCTAAAGTCAATCTTCAAGGATTAAGCAATCAAAAAAAGTCTTACTTTAATCAATTAAGTGGAATAAATATGTTAAATCAGCAAATTACCATACAACTATTTTTTTAAGTCAAAGGAAAAATAAATACAGGTGTGATGACATAAAAAGAATTTTTTGACATCATATGCTGTCAACAACACATAGTGTTTTATAATTAACTGAAATATATTCACTTTCTATGAAATTATTTTTGTTAATTTTTTGCTAACCTTATACAGCTCAACATTTTGTAAATACTGAGAGTAATGTAATTTCTTTTCAATTTCCATTTTTTGACCAAGCAAAAACTTAATAATTAAATTTTATTCACACATTTCCTGCTTCCCAGAAATCAGCATATTAGTAGCTTTAATTTGGTGGAAATATAGAATCTAATTGAATCCTTTTAATGTCATTTAAAGTTCATACTTTTAACTTCTTCAAATCATTTTAACATGGGTTACTATTTCTTTAGTTGATTAGATTTTCATAAGAAACTCTTACTAGATTCAAGCCAACTTCACCAACATCCAAAACATTATTCAAAATACCAATAATGTATACTATTTCATTTTGTATAATCAATAAGGGTTTTTTTTTCTTCAGTATATTTTTTTGTTATTCGGTATAGTTATATTATCATCAAAATTTCAATTTGATAGTACACATTCTATCAAAGTATTATGTAGAGTAATTTTTGAATTAATCTTGTCTTAATTTCTAATTTATATTTTCCAGTTCTGAATATATACTATTATAATTTAATATAGTTTAATTTATGTACTCATTTATTTTTAAGATGTCGATCTCATATTTTGTGAAGTGCATATTACTCTACTTTGATTCCTTTATATACAAATTATCTCAGTGACAAGATGATTGGGGGTTGGCTCTTTTCCTAAGTTTCAAACATACATGGAATTTTATGAATTAATCTATACGTTACATAATGACATATTATAGCTATTTATCACAAAAATTTAAAGGGCTAGCATATATGATTCATAAGTTATAACACATAAAACATTTCTTAATCCATTATGAAATATTGTGATAATGTAGGATCTTGTTTTACCTTGGTGAAAACTGCTGACAAAACATTTGAAGTGATTCAAACTATATGGCAGTTTTAATGCAAGAATATACTATTACAAAGAACAACTTCAATTTTATTTCTTAAAATCAATCACACATTTTTAAATTGGAATTTTGTGTTTTTCTTGTTATTGTCTAATTTTATCATTTAAATCTTGTTTAGGAATATTAATAATTTTATGATCATACTTATAGAATAACAATTGATCTTGAATATGATAAAGCTTTACATACTAGTTTTTGTAAGATCTACTCAATATGTCACATGTTATTGCATGAAATATAGTGAAAGCAACATAATATGCATGGGTTCACTCATCTTCCTACATATAAAAAAGACATGATCACAATAACATATTGAAGTGAATCTCAAGACTTTGTGATGGTAAAGAGAACATTGAAAATGATTTATAATGACACAAAAGACATTATATATACTATTTACAACTTTCTTAAACACTTTATCAATACTCTTTATTTACATCAAAACTAACAGTTTCGACTGTCCTGCAGTCATCATCAGAACCCTTTACAATCCTATTTTTAAAAACCCAATGAGCTCCGATGATGATTGCAGGACAGCTGAAACTGTTAGCTTTGATATAAATAAGGAGTATTGATAAAATGTTTAAGAAAGTTGTAAAAGGTATGATAAGTTAAAGTAGAAATCAACACATAGGAAAAGAAAGAAAAAGAAGAAAATTATATTACAAAAGACATTGTCACATTTCATATCATAACTTATGTTCCATCTATGCTAATATTTTAATTTCTTTCATTTAATAAATAAACCATATCACTGCATAACACATGCATACATTTAGAGATAGCCCTTCTGGCTGCTTGGATAAAGAATTGATCATGTTTTCATAGAGAGCAGTATACTTCTGAGATTTTTTTTATTATTAACACCAAGTCAATTTTTTTAAAATTAATGCATAATATTTAATTTAAATATTTAAAGCAAATTGCTTCTTGAATTTAATGAAATTGTATTCAGAAATTTTTTTAGAATCTCTAATTACTGTTTCCCTGAAAAATAAGATCTAAACAGCAAATAAGATGTAGCATGAATTTTCAGGATGCTTATAATATAATTCCTACCCCGAATATGTCCTAGTTAAGATTATCAGCCATATAGATGGCTTTTGTTTGCCCATTAAAACATATGATGGATGTATTGAATTATAAAATAATGAATTTATAAATAAATAATATTATGGGCATTAATGCTTTAAATATCACATGATCACTATTTCTTATGTTAGCCTATAACTGTTGTTAAAACAGGCAAAACTCTCCATACAGTAGCGCCCCTTAGTGCCAACCAGAGTAATCAATGGATGTCCAAGCTCTTCACTGATGAAGGCCACAAGCTAGAAACTAGTCTGGCAATATTGGATGAGTAGGCACTAGATGGAGATTTTATGCATAAACTTTCTGGCATCTATTGATTACTGTGGTTGGCACTGAGTGACGCTATTGTATGGAGAGTTTTGCCTGTTTTAATGCTTTAAATAGTTGGTAATATAAATTATATGATTATTTTGTATTTTTCTATCATCAACCATTTTTGACAAACATAATTCTATGTATATAGAGAAAACAATTTATCTACCATAAGTCAGGATATTGGGCAATTTATAATTTCATTTATGTATTTTTAAGTACATATTTTATATAAAACTTAGATTTAGAATGTTTGCTTTAGTTTTAGAGTTTTATTATGATAGCTTTTAATTATTGAAGATCAAAAAAGTATTTTTTTCCTCATAAAAGACTATTAAAAGGGCAGAAGTGATTTTAATAATCAAAGTTTAACTTAAGTCATCAATCTGTCTCCTAAAGAAAAGTTTTTTAAAAACAATACACAAGCAGAACTATAACAATGGGGAAAGTATTTACAATGTGCACACTTGATAAGGGATTGACATGGATGTATCATATATAAATCATTGTAATCCAATGCATGTAAAATATAACAATATTTTCTGAATTTTGTGCTTGTATTTTTTTTGTTGCTTTTGTGTGGACAAACCATTCTTCACTGTAATCATTTTCATTTACCACTCTTGCCTTGCTAGTCTTAAATTAACACTTGATTTAATGGTAAATTTAAACAAAATAATGTTCTGATCACCAAATAAGATGAAAACAAAATGAAAGAGCTACTCCAGTGAGGGCAAGAAAGTAATTATGGAGGTCTCCCAAAGTAAGAATGTTACAGCATTATGTAAAGAAAAAGAACTTGAATAAACATACATTTTTATACTTAAATAAATGTAGATTTTTGTACATGGAAAAAATAATACATTCCCTAAAAGTAAGCTCTTCAGTTTCTTTTAGAGTAAAGATTAATATAAGACACAGTTTTGTCTTTGGGGAAACATGGTATAATAATATTTTATCTATATGAACCTCTATTTTACTCTTAACATCAAATAATTACTTCATGTAATTTATGCTAAATGGAAAGTAATGACCTCTTGATTTATGTGTAATGATCAGGAAAATATCACATGACAACATGATAGTTTTAAATGCAAGAAATTGCTATCATAAAATGCAAATCAATCATATATTTTAAAATCAATCAACTCCTTTCTTTATCATTATGTGGTGTTTCTACTTTTTTTTATTTAAACAAGCAAAACTCTCCATACAGTTGTGCTAAAACCCAAGTAATCAATGGATGCCAGAAGGCTGGTGTATAAAATCCCTATCTAGTGACAATTCATCCAATATCTCCAGAGTAGTTTTTAGTTTGTGGCTTTCATCAGTGTTTTCAATTTTAGACTCATAGTTTTGTAGTAAGTAGAGACAAATGGTGTCTACTAGAAGGTTTCATTAGATCCTAAGATCTAGGTGCAGTGCTCTCAGATCCAAAGCTTCTCACTGACAAAAGCCACAAGCTAGAAAACAGTCTGGGGATATTGGATGAGCAGGCACTAGATAGGGATTTTATGCACAAGCCTTCTGGCATCCATTGATTACTCTGGCTTGCACTGAGTGGCACTAATGTATGAAGGGTTTTGCCTGTTTTAATAACAGTTATGAGCAAGCATAAGAAATGGTGATCATGTTATACTTTCTATTTCTAATTATTTTATTAGACAATGATATTATCTTATAGTTTATTATTTAAATCTTGTTTATTTTATGGTTAATTTCCTTCTGAAGTTTAATGTTTCTATATTAGAAAACTTCACTTGATACACTGATGGAATTAGAAGTGATTTTGCATATGATAAAAACATTCTATACTGGTGTAGATATCATGGCAAGGGTTACAATGAAAGCAATACAATATTATGAGTAATGATGATGATGATAATAATAATAATAATAATAATAATAATAATAATTGATGCAATTTACCTGTCTCAAGTAAACTAACTTTAATAATAATCATCATCAACCATTATCAATCCACTGCAGGATGAAGGTATCTCCATGTTCAATCCATCTTCTCCGATCTTTAGTTTCTCTTCTCCATATCACCCTGCACACTTTCTTATTACATCTATCCATTTCACATGTGGCCTTTTTCTGGGTCTTTTGCAATCTCTTGGAATCGCGTTTAAAATTACAATTGTCCATCTATTATCATTTCTTCTAGAAATATGTCCAGCATAACTCCACTTCAGTCTTTTAATTTTTTAAATGAGGTCAGTAACATCTGTTTGTTCTCTTACCAATATATTGTGTTTTCGATGTCTTCTTGTTGTTTCCAATATGCATCTCTCCATACTTCTTAATAATAATAATAGTCAGTCGTATATTTCTAAACTCAAAATGTGTAAAAAGGGGGTTAAATTTTTTCCCATTAGTAACTGCCCAAAAATAAAAAGAAGGTAGAAAAATATATAATTATATAATAACTAGTACTTACTGACTCGAGCAAAAAGTTATAACTCACAAAGGTTGCAAATCAATGTCACATTTGAATTATGCTCTAATATCAGATTCAAATATAATAATTCAGAATAATTAAGTTTGAAGTTTTTTTTTTCTTATTTTCTTGGCTGACTTCCTTTTAATTCGTCTAAAATCGAGAATATTTATTAAACGTATAATAAGTAATAAAAAGATATAAATGTATTTTTGTTAGATTCTACTTTTAAATTATTAATATATTATTCATTTAATTAACTTTCAAATGATCTTTAAAAAAGTTTTAGTAATAAAATATTTAACATAATTAATTCCGATATAATTAAGTACTACATTTTATTACAGTTTAGAATAATTACCGTATCAAATAAAACAAGTAGTCTATTTCAAAATTAATTATAATTTTTCTACTTTAGAATATAAACTCACTTTTTAATTAGCATGATTTAATACTTGTTGTAATAGGAGCTTATCTCGGCCTCAGGGTAGCTTTTAAACGTTACATCAGCAGATTTTCAATTGGATAGGCAGTTGAAGAGTTGGAGTGTGGAGTGAACTGAAGCCTGTCCATTAAAGTATGCAGTTTGGCTATCTTAATATATATCTGAGCACTTATTGCATATATTTGTAGAGATGATATTCTCGACCAACTGGTGATTGTTGGTTTAGCAAAAAATATGTATATTGGTGATTACTTATCTTTTCGACATATATGTGTTCAAGTGTATCAGTGATGTGAGATATAGCGGAGAGTGGTGGGTCATGTGAAAGTCTGTCATCATATACCCTATATTACATATATTGATACAGGTATATAATAAACCCGTATTTCAGTTATTAATTAGATATTAAAATATGAAGGAAAACATTACAAGCTACCAGTTTTTTGACTCCCTAGCAGTGACTTCTGGTCCATAAGCACTGTCATACTGCAATATACCCACCGGATAAAATATGAAAATTAATTATTAAATTTGTACTTGAAAATATCAATAATATAATAACCATTAAATATTTTGTATGATTATGCAAATACAACTAATTAAACTTTTTTAAAAGAATTATTTTATGTTATGCTTGTGATTCTATTCAAAGGCACTGCTGATTATAACAGTGTCAGAAACAACATATTTGGTGAATTTCACAAGTTCTGCCAAGAAAATAACACCTTAGAAGCTGCTTGCTGCAACAGTGGTAACAATTATTTGAGAATAGTATGTTTATCTATTCTGATTTTTTTTTTTTTTTTAGAGTAAATACATTTTTATTGTTTTCATTTAGAATGAGCAATAAATATATTCTGGTTTTTTTTCTTATAAATAATATTTATAAATTAACATATAAATATTTTTCATAGAAAAATATAACAAAATAATTAAAGAAATATTATTTTTAATATTAATCACGATAATTGTTAGAGTTGAGTATACAAAATAATTACATCTTCACAGTTTATAATATATGAAAAAATTGAAATAAAATGTAATGGTTGATTTACACTAGATATTATTATTTGTCAAACAGCTGTAAGTAAAAACAAAAAAATACATCTTTAAACACTGATTGTCATGGAAAAATAAAATGTTTGTATTATTGTGAAATTAGAAATGTTCTGTTTGTTTTATTTGCTTACTTTTTGGTGGCAATATTGTACTAAAGCATCTCTGCATAAAAATTCCACAGGCCACCACTACTGTATGAAGAAAAATTGAAGTGGGTTGTATTCATTTTATTTTTTGGCCATTTAATGCCTCTTGTTATTTTATAATTTATCTTGGCATATGAAATTCATTGAATAAAACATAAAAGAGTTGCAACTTTTAATAAAAAATATTACAGACAAAATAATAAGACTTACATTTAAAATTTAATGAACCTTATGATGTAGGGATTAAAGGGTTTGCTTGCTATCTCATAATCTGATGTAAAATTGATAAAATTGGATGTCTAGTTATTTTTGATAGATATTTGGTCATGAATGTAAAAAACGATAATTGCAATATGAAGCTGGTTGATTACTTTTACTGGCATTAAACTAATTGTTATATATATATATATATATATATATATATATATATATATATATATATATATATATTGTTTAAAACACCAAAATAGATACTTAAGTGGTTATAAAGTTTTTTTAATTAAATTTATTATATAAATAGATATTCTTTCACTAATTTCTCTGACAGATATCAGAAAGAATGTTATTTTAAAAAATATATGAAAGGGTGCTAAGAAGATCAGCTGTGCCACTAAATCAAGTTATAGTTTCATCTCTACAATTCTCTTAAATCAAGATTCTCTTTTTAATTGTTCAATCATGAGTCAACAATCAAGAATTATATCATAAAAAGGTAGAAATAGTATGAAATTTCAAATAAATTTCTTTACTCAGATTCAGCAATAAATTCAGTTGGATTTAATTTGCTTAATGCAACTGGAATCTTATCAATAAATTCTGGACAACACATGTTTGTGTGGACATCTGATTCATAAATAAATTTAGCAATTTATTTAACTGCAAACAAACATCAGTCATAAATCACATAGTTAATGATTGTGAAAAATATGATTACAGTAATGAATTAAAGGATTTAAGTCACTAGTGAACTTATTTAACAGAATCTAAGTATGTTTCTTTATGATATTTTGTTAATAGTTAAGCTAAATTTTTAAAAATCTATATGATAAATAAATAATAAACAGATGACTATAAAATAAACTTTAATTTTTTGTAATAATAAATCATATTTTGTTACATAATGCAAAATTAAAAGTAATTATTTTTTTCGATATGCGTTATATTATTAAATATGATTATAAGGAATTTTTTTAAAATATTCTTCTAAATAATTATTTTTGTTTACTTTTAATACTTCCAGGAAATAAGTTTCTATAGTCTTACAACTTAGTAAATTCTCAGTTTATTTTGTAAAATGAATTAGCTTTTTGCCCCCTGGGATTTATTAAGGTAAAAATGGAAACCATTCAAGCGTTGGTGATCTAGATGTCAGCACAGCCGCCTTACAAGCAGTTGTCCCGGGTAAGCGGGTTCGCTTCCTGGCCGATGCTATGACACATGAAAAAAAAATGAAAAAAAAATGGAAACCGAATATTATTATGATTCATTATTTGAAGCTGCCATTCATTTTTAGTTCTGTGACAAAAATATTAAATGTTTTTATGAGAATATGTGATTATAGACTTTATTATCATACAAATATTATAATGATTATATTTTTTAAATAAAAGTATATTAAATTCATACAAGTGCTACAAATTTACACAACCTATAAATAACATCAACTGACATTTATTTGAAAGTTTATAATAATGTCATTTTACTTGTATTGATGTATATGTTGGACCATTTATTTTGTCTAATTTAATGGTGAAATATTTTTAGATAATATTACACTTTATATTTTTCTAATACATTAGACACATACGCCGTAATATATATTTCTTCATCTGTGTAACAAAATGGTTTCTTTCTACTTTATAACCTAATGCTGGATGCATTTACAGTGAAGTTCACCATAATTATAGCTGTCTTAAATTAACTATTAATTATGCATACATTTTTATTTAAATGAATCCATTTAAATATTCCATTTGTTAGATAATTGGATACTGTTTTCTCTTTTGTTTATTACATTTCTATCACTGGCATTAAACTACACTGCCTTGACTAGTCTTTTTCTATCATCATACTCCAATACACACTCTGTTGACTGTCTGTGGTACAAATCTATGAACAAATTTTTTTGTGGTCCCAAAAAGGAAAAAAAGTCAAGGAGGCATAGTTTATAGTCAACCATAGAAATATAATAAACAAAAAAGGAAACAATTTCCAATTAAATAACAAATGCTTTCATGATTATATTGCACAAGTTATCAGATGAAACTAAGAAAGTAGGATTACAGATAAATGCTTAAAAGTCTATAGTAATGTTCAATGGATATTCTCAAAAGACGAAAATAGAGTAGTTAATGATGAATTGAAAAAAATATAACAACTATAAATACGAGATCAGATAGATTAGAAGAAGTTTAATAATTATAAATATCTTTGTCAGATTATAAATATGGGTAAAAACATGATAGATGAAATTATTCATAGAATTAAACTTAGATATAGAGCTTTTGATAGAAATAATTTAATATTATAAGGTAATATTAGTATGTGTTTGAAAAGAGAAGTTTTTAGTAAATATGTTTTATGAGGTCTTATTTATTGATCTGAAATTTGGACACTTAACTGAAGAGAAATACAGCGACTTCAGCCTACTTAATAAATTTGGTAAAATGTATCTTATGAATAAAAAGATCAAGAATAAATTAGATGGATGAGAGAACAAATGGGTATTGTTGACATCATTGAAAGAATTAGATCCTGAACTAGAACATGGTTAGACAAATTTCTAGAATATCTAATAATAGGCAGATAGTTAAAATTTTAAAATGTTTTCCAAGAGATTGTACAAAAAAAAAAAGAAATCACATGTGAAATGGATGGACAAAATAAGGAAGTTTGCTGTTGTGATGTGGATGAGGAAAATAGAGATCAGAGAAATCTGATTAAAATTTTAGAAACCTGCAGAGGATGGACCATATTGAAAATAATGATAAATCTCTGTGTATTTGATATTTATATTTACAAATTTATATTTCATTAATGTTATGAGGTTAATAAAAGTAAAACACTGACCTTACCCTTTATATGTCCAATTGTAGTTTTGGAAAGATTTATGACACATTTAAATCAGTCTAATATATAATTTATGATTTAATTTCAGTAACAACTATAAAAAAATCTTAGAACCATCAAAAGATTAAAGAATAAGTTAATCCATCATATTATTTATCATTTACTGATATAAGTGTTATTTATTTATAGTTTATAAAGAATTAAAACAGCCAAAACTCTCCATGTAGTATTGCCACTCAGTACAAGTCAGAGTAATCAATGGATGCCAGAAGGCTTGTGCATTAAATCCCCATCTAGTGCCTGCTTATTAAATATCCCCAGTGGCTTGTGGCCTTCATCAGTAAAGAGCCTTGGATCAGAGAGCACTACACATAGATCTTAGGATCTAATGCAACCAACCCTCAAGCAGCCACCTTTTATCTCTACTTAACTACAAAAACATGAGTCTTAAATTGAAAAACACAATAATATTTTCAATCCAAGCTCATTAGCTTGTATAGTCATATAAGTCTGAACTCAGTTCAGTATTCATACATTTTGATGTCTTTGGTTTTTTAATAACCATGCCACAAGTGGTGATCATGTGAAGTTTATAAAGAAGTTGTAATTTCTGTTTAAACTCCACACACACACATACATATATATATATATAGTTCGCAAAACAAACTCTTAACAAGCTTTAAGAATACACTTAAAGCTTGTTAAGAGTTTGTTTTGCGAACTCTATATATAACTTTGTAAATACGAGCTGCATTAAAATTAGGTCATGTGAGATCTGATTTGATTTTTTATCAATATATATATATATATTCCATTTATTTTTAATTTTGAGTTTAACTATGATGTAATTAAGCATTCAACCAATTAAAACTGAAGCCACAATATAAACATATCATGCTCAACAGTATTTTGTTAGTCTTATCCTGTAAAAATTAAAAGTTCTCATTTTAGTTTATTTCTTAATTTTTAATTAAAGAAGACATTTTAAAACAATAATTTTTAACAAATACTATTGTAGAAATATTTTAATATGTTGAAATATTTATTATATTTTTATATTAGAAAAAAAGTTATCATCTGATGTTAATAAACAATAATCAATAAAAATAGTAAACTGTAAATGTTTTATCCATTCAAAAGGATACCTCTTCTAAATGTAATCTCTTGGTTTTACACAGAAACTAAAGTGCTATAGTATATATTTACGTTTTGAGAAAGGAAACCTCACAATGTTTCATATATTCCTTATTAATAATATCATAAATCAAATATTATAAATTAATAATTTTTAACAGATATATTTGTTCAAATATAAAAATATAAGATATTTCCATATATTAAAATATACATCTGTTAAAAATGATTAATTTATAATATCTGAGTGGTGGAATTATATTATTAATAATGAATATGTTAAAGGTTTCTAAGCTTTCTTTTTTTTAAATGTAAATATTTACTGTGGAACTTTAGCCTCTATATAAGACAAAGAGATTATTTTTGGAAGAGATATCTTTTTGAATGCAAAAAGCATTTATAGTTTACTATTTTAATTGATTCCTGTCTATTAACATCTGATACGACTTTTTAAAATGAAAATATAACATATATATATATTGTGTGTGAAAATTCAAAATATCACCACTATTTAAATCTTTTTTTTAATTGGTAAACAAATTCATAAAGAATCTATATATGAATTGAAGCATTTTACGCACTTATAGATGTAAACATTAAAAAATATTAATGAGATCAATTTTTTATTCATTTTTGTTGATAAAAATAAAATACAATGGTTAACATTATATATATACTCATGTGTGCTTTCTCAAATAATATTTGTGTTTAATCTGATAAATAATACTGCAAAAGATAGTTTTAAATTATCCCATAGTTCAATTCTCTTGATATTTTATATATACATATTTTTATCTTTTCAGCATTCTCAAAGGATAGATTTGCAAGTGAAAAATATACATTTTTATTTTTATTCTTTATCTACTTTTTAAACTGTGAATATTTACAAACATGATCAGTAATGGTTACTAATTTCAAAAAAAAATTAACCCAATTTTATATATATATTATTAACTTTATCAAAAAAATATTAAAACTGTATTAATAATAATCAAAATAAATGTATACATTTTTAAAAAATCCAATGTTGAATGCTCTAATTAAAAATTCATTAATACTATCCCACTCAAATACATGTCTTGTTTTCAGTGAATGTAAGTAAACTCATGATTATTTTATCATACTTATGTGGTGTTAATCTTCTGACAATTTATTTATTTTTTTCTCCAATATAAATAGCGTTAATATTATTAATTGGGCATTTTTTGCATTAAATTTCATACACTTTATTTATATTATTTCCAGATTTTCATTATATTTTAAACATTTTTATTATCTAAAATGTTAATTATGATTTTCCTATTTTGTTTATTATTCTAATGTTTATTAAAGAAGGGTTCCCCTCTTTTCTTCCAAAGTGTAAGATTGTGGTTAAGACCTGTAGAGGGCCCTACTTTCGAATTTTCAAGTGCACATGCTTGAGATTTATTATCTTAGTAAATATTATTTAATGTTTATTATACTGTCAAATTTTTTATTGATTTTAAACATATTTTTTTTACATTTTTAACTATAGTATTATTACAAGTTTTTTAAAACTATATAATTTAGTATTATTAATATTATTAATATTAAATATTTCTTCATTACTATTATTACAAATATTTTTTTCTATCAATTTTATATTGTTATTTATGAATTTAATTGGTCATTCTTATTTAAAAGTTTCTCATTTATCATTTTATTCCTCTATTATCTTATTTGAGCAATAATTTATAGCCTTATGAACTCTATAACCTATAATATTGATTTTAGATTCTGTATCTACATTTGAATGGCAATTAGTAATATTTTTTATGTATTGATGTTTCTATATTATTTTCATCATTTTGTAGGATTTAATTAATTAACAATACATTTAAATAAGCAAATGTATTATTTTCTTCTTTTTTTAACAGTAAATTTAACACTTATATCTCAAGTTAGTATTTAAATGATTTAATACAGAAATAACAAAAGAGAAAAAAAAATCAAAAACTATAAACAATATTAAAGCCACATTGAATAAAGGTTTTGGTTTAAGATGCTTAATATAAATATTATTGAGAAAAACAATATAATTATAGAAAATGTAAAATAAATTATTAAAAAAAAATTAAAAGTTAATATATAAAATAAAAGCAATTCAAAATTTATAGTTGTAGCAGTTGAAAAATTGGTTAAGAATAAGAAGTTTGAGGTTAATAATAATAATAATAATAATAATAATAATAATAATAATAATAATAATAATAATAATAATAATAATAATAATAATAATAATAATAATAATAATAATAATAATAATAATAATAATAATAATAATAATAATAATAATAATAATAATAATAATAATAATAATAATAATAATAATAATAATAATAATAATAATAATAATAATAATAATAATAATAATAATAATAATAATAATAATAATAATAATAATAATAATAATAATAATAATAATAATAATAATAATAATAATAATAATAATAATAATAATAATAATAATAATAATAATAATAATAATAATAATAATAATAATAATAATAATAATAATAATAATAATAATAATAATAATTCAATTCATTTATTTAAGTCTAAACAACAGCATAAAGCCAATTACAGTTTGCACATACAATAAAAGTGAAAATAAAACATATAGCATAAAATGAAGATATAAATGTATACATAATAAAGTAAAATTTAAAAGACAAAATCAAACATAACATTTCAGTTTAATAAGATTACAAAATTTCTTATAATCAATGTCACACAGATTAAGGTTACTCCCAATCTGATTATATAAAGAGGGTAACCTAAATAAAGGAGAAAATTTAAGAATATTAGAATCAAATGTTTGAATCTGATATACACAAGTAGACCTAATATCATAACTCAAAGAACTAATTGAGATAGTTGAAACTATCTCTGATAAAATAACTTGTTTATTAACAATTTTTTAAAAATATTTCAAATCCCCATACTTTCATCTAGATGAAAGATTAATCATTTTACCCTCCCAAAAAAACATATTTGAAAAACTTCTTTGAAATAGACTGCAACAAGTTACATCCTTGCAAAGAACTAGGGTTCCAAATTATTAAACCATATTCAATAATAGGAAGAACCAATGAAAAAAAAATCAATTTCCATTTAGTATCATTACTGAACTGATAACCATGTCTAAGAATGGCACCCATAACCTTAAAAGCCTTACCAACAATCATTTCAAGATGATGAGTAAAAGATCCATTACAAGAAAATATAATTCCAAGATCTTTTTGGCATTTAACTGAAATAATTTTATGAGGATTGATATAATAACAAAATTGTAAAACTTTAGATTTTTTGGAATAAGAAACAAAGAAGCATTTATCAAAATTAACTGTCATATTATTTGACTCACACCAAGCACTAAAGTTATCAATATCCTTTTTAAGAAGAACACAATCATTAACTGATATAATTCTTCTAAAAATCTTACAGTCATCAGCATAGCTTAACAGAAAAGAATATCTCAAGCAATCTTTAAGATAATTAACGTAAACATTAAACAGCATGGGTGCCAAAATACTACCCTGCGGAACACCTAAATTACATTCAAAATTAAATGAAACTTTATTATTGAATTTAATATATGCTGTACGACTACACAGAAATGATTGAAACCAATATACAAGTTTATTAGAGAAACCTATTTTATGTTCTTTATGAAGTAAGACACTATGATCAACTTTATCAAAGGCTTTTGATAAATCAAAATAAATAACATCTAGTCTTTGACAATCCTCAATAGCATGAGCTATATGATCATAAATTGTCAGAAGATTACTATCAATTGATCTATTAGGACTAAAACCATGTTGAGAAGAAGAAATTATCTTACCCACATCTGAAATAATTTTATTAGAAACACATCTCTCAAAAATTTGTGTAATGGTATGCAGAACAGAAATTGGTCTATAATTAGAAACACAATAATAATAATAATAATAATAATAACAATAATAATAATAATAATAATAATAATAAAAATTAAAAAAAACAATAACAACAACAATAATAATAATAATAATAATAACAGAATAAACCTCTCAACTCTCACGCCACACAGGATAAACCCAGATTATTACTTCCATACATACCCAATTTACATAAGAAACTACATTCCATCCTTAACAACAAATATCAGATCTGTTTTCGAACCCCTCCAAATTCTAACAATCTAATTAACAATACCAAAGATCAAACTCCACTGTTACAGACCCCCCATACAGTATATAACATTGCTTGTCCAAATAACTATTGCAAAGGCACATATTATGGGGAAAGCAGAGCATCTTTGGCCACACGATTGTCACAGCACAAGTATTTGTACAATAGAGCTCGCAACGATCCGTCTACTTATTCAGTTTTTATCAGCACCAGTGCACAAATCACCACGAGTGCATTCCGGACAACCTACCATCATATGTAGAGAGACGACCTCAAAAGAAAGATCAAAGAGGTTTATTTACTCTTGCACAGCAATGCCATAAACAGGAAGGACACGTGTTTTTCTCTATCAAAAGATGGAATTAGCATATTTGCATAATTTAAACGTAAGCAAGCTATGATTAGAAGGCAAGACTTTGAAAGCGCTCAGCTGTTTTAATATTTTAGTTAGCTATTTGTATTTGCATTAACAGCTTTTGGGAGCAGTTGCGCCCACTGCACTTGTGCTTGAATACATACATTTCCCAAAAGTAAAATTATTTAACTTAATAATAATAATAATAATAATAATAATAATATAATAATAATAATAATAATAATAATAATAATAATAATAATAATAATAAAATAATAATAATAATAATAATAATAATAATAATAATAATAATAATAATAATAATAATAATAATAATAATAATAATAATAATAATAATAATAATAATAATAATAATAATAATAATAATAATAATAATAATAATAATAATAATAATAAAAAAAAAAAAAAAAAAAAAAAAAAAAAAAAAAAATAATAATAATAATAATAATAATAATAATAATAATAATAATAATAATAATAATAATAATAATAATAATAATAATAATAATAATAATGGAAAATTTTAATAAAATATTTTAATTAAAACAAAAATGCAGAAAACACTAAATTTGAAATAATACAATCATCTTCTTGGAGAGCATTTGAATATTAAGAGTAGGAAAGGATTTTATAACCACTCAGAATATTTATCAACAACATAAATAAATGTTATTAAATAAAAATAAACAATAATTGATTATAAAAGCAGTCTTATGTAAATAAATTGCAGATTTAAATTACAGTGATTTAATAGAATATAATGAATAATATCTTATTTCAAATGTGTTCTTCATATCTGCAAAATCATCATCAGTAAATAGTTTAATATTTCAGTTTATGTGACTATACTTTGAATAAATAGAAAGAAAAATTTTTGCATTATAAATTACGCAATGTTTAGGTATCTGGATATAGAGGCACTACACAAGACTTAACAACAAAAATAACATATATTTTACAATAAACAACTTTTATAAACATGAACATAATGTGAAGTCTGTTACAAAATTTTCAAAACACTATTACAATATCCAATGCAGTTGCCTATGGGAGAATATTTGGTACTTGTTGATTAAACAGGCCAGCCACCTGGTGGCATTCTTTCTCTGCAAAAGCACATAAATGTGCCATTACTTGCTTGATTTACATGTGAATGCACATCAACCAATGCCATTATTTAATCCAGCTTGTAACAGTAGCTATGTATGCTGTTATGCTGTTTATCCAAATGCTAACTATTGTAAACATCACTACAGTATGACTTGAGTGTACCTGTATTTCAACTTACCATAACTCTTAAAATGTCATCTTTCAACTAATCATTTTACAATGAAACTGATATAGTATTGTGTACCAAAAATTGTCATCCTGTCCACATGATTCCCTACACACTTTTGAAGGGGGAGAAATTTGGAAAGTGTCTTGAAAAATAAAGTTGACATATGATAATGTCTTTACTCACATTTGCATGAATTCACTGCCATACTAACAAAATGGCTGAATGCAGTAAGCAGCATCATTTAATGTTTTGGCAATTGCCTGCAACTGAAAAAAAATGCTGAGGTTTTGCAGGAGAAAAATATTCTACCACATTGCAAAACCCATATTTGTGGAGCAAAAATAATACAGGAGGGTTCACAGTTCAGGTGCAAGTCCACCTCATGCAGACATAAATGTTCAATCTGCAACCAAACCTGGTCGATGACTCAAGAGTACTGTTACTGAAAACCATATACCTCTTGTACCTTTGGAGTCATGAGGAATTGTCCATAGAATGTGGACACCCCAAACTCAATCTCTCCAAAGTATCTGTCATCCAATGGACCAATGATCTGAGGGAAATGTGCCATGAGAGCATTGCATCCTGCCCCTGCCATCAAATCAGTGGGCCAGGATTGACAGAGGAGGTGGATGAAATGCTGTTCAAACACAGGAAGAACGACCGAGGCCAAATGTTTCTTCAATAGTGGATCTTCAATAGATTGTGTCATGAGACCATAGATTACTTCACTTCAGCCATTCCTTCATGCTCTGCCTCTACCCTTCTTGGGGCCATCCTTAAAAATATACAGCCCAGATCAACCATGTATTCAGACTGTTGGAAGGGGTATAGAAGCTGTGATTTACAGTTAGCTTGATTTAAGCACCTGATGTCAACTACCACTACAACTTTGTTGAGCCTAGCATAGGTGCCCACATGCAAAATGTCAGGCATCTTTGGCCAGTCCTCAAGTGAGTCAGCAAGAGGAAGCTTGGTACATCAACACAGTCCATGGAGAACTATTTGGATGAATTTGTGGGGTGATGGCTCCACAAACGTCAAGACTTGTTTGGGGCCATCCTAGGTGAAATGTTGCTGACCAAAACAGAACAGACTAGTCCAAAATAGCAGACTGACTAGTATCAAATAGCAGACATTTTAGTTTTCATTGTCATTATTATTGTTTTGGTTTGTTGGTAAATGTAAAAAGATTGGTGAAGGTCTTTTGACATATGAATTTGTAAAAAAAATAAATGCTTGTAAAATGTTGTATTTAACAAAATTTGTTAGACAAGTGTCAGAAAAAATGTAAAAGAATTTTAATCCCAAAAATGGTTTGAAAATGAGTTTAAGAGTAATTTGAAAATAAAATGATTTCATTTTACTAAATAATGTTCGATCATAAATTTTTTAAAATTAGTTTGCAAAATGTTAGCCCTGAATGGTTATAATAGTGTATTTTTGCAAATCAAGAATGCCACTAAGTGGCTGGCCTTTCTAACCAACAAGTACTAAATATTTTTACAATTTAAACTTTTTTAAATTAATAAATTAAATGGATAAATTAAATACCCATGACATACAATGGTCTTAGGTAGACAAGTGCATCTAATAAGACATTTTATCCTTCAAGTTAAATAGTTATTATCAATACATTATCACTATAATATTTTGTGACTTTAAAGTGATAGAACGTTATTAAATTATAAACAAATTTATCACACAAGCTTTATACTTTCTTACATAAATATATGTTCTAAAATAATTACACAGTTTTATAATCTATAACTTTTATTAATTTACATATTTCTTATCAATTCTATGGTCTTTAATTGCTGAAGTTGTATTAAATCTTTAAATTGTTCTTAGAGGTTACACATGTACCTCTATACACATCCAAACAAAGAGTAAATCTGAATAATCTTTAGATCTTACTAATTCAGTGATAACTTGCTTCTGGATGATAATAATAATAATAATAATAATACATATTGCTTATTTAAGCTAAATAATAGAAATTTATAATTTTGAATGTTATCTGTTTTATTTCATATAGTGCTGGCAACATACAGTTTAACAGACTTACGCATCAAAACTCTCAATCTATACTTAGGGGTTAAAAGTGTTCCTGATGAAAGAATGGTACAGTCAAAAATAATAAACCTATTAAATAGCAATATACTAAAATATTCACTACACTATACATGATGATAAATACAAAATAAAGAAGTCATAATCAAGAAAAAATGCTGATGGCATGATGGCATGAAAATATGTTAGGACTCTTATCTCTAAACATATGTAACAAAAGAGATAAGCCACTACAAATACAACCATAAAACATGAAGACAATATTAATGATACCACAGAAAATGACCTTCTATCTCCTTGTAAAATATCTAAATTATTCCAAAAACATCAGTAGTAGAGCAAGCTCTATCTCCAAATCATCAAACTGGAAATAACCTTGGAAATGTACAATGGCCAGTATCACATATAAAAGAAAGGAATTAATTTTAAACTGTCTATAAATATAATACAAAATTGATGCAGAAAACCAATAAAGCAATAATATAGTTGTGAAATATGACTAAATAAATGTAGCCTTAAGCAATTGAAAGGACAAGAGATATACATCATCTTTCATAAACATGTAAGCATTCATTGTAAAATATACTTCTTATAATTAAGGACAAAACAATATAGTATCATGAATAACAATATATGAAACTCTATCTGGCACTCTAGACCATAATATGTAAAATATTAAAAAAATAATATTTAAAATAACCTACAATAATAACTTATAAATGCATGACATAAATCTAAAGCATAAAATTTTGCCAAAACTTTTTTTTATATATCTATAAATAATCTAAAATATTAATGTTCTTAATCTTAGAGAGTTTCTGGTTTATGGCAAATAAATTTAACAAGTAAATATGTTTGTCCAAATGCTGACAATATAATTTGAAAAGGTGCATATGCATTGAGAATTTTTTTTTATGAAGACTTTGTGCATGCACACACAAAGAAAATGTTAATAAATGAATGACCATTATTTCCTGAATCATCAAACATATAATTGACAAAACAGTTTTTGACACTTCTCACAGAATTACTCTGCATTTCTATTTTATCTAAGGCAGGTAATTATTTAAATATAGCAATTAATCACACACTCTTCCAATTTTAGCAAGTTTTCCAAGCAAGATATTCAATACAGTTGTTTGTTCATAAACACTTTTTTTCCAATTTAAGTAACTATAGTGGTTTCCCACACATACCTCTTTCTGTAATTAAGCAAGAATTCTGAACAAAACTTCCAACTATAATGTTGTTTAGTCAAAATAGTTTTATATAGTGGTTAGGTCATGAACTTTCTTCTCTATAGCAATTTTCAAAGAAAACAATAAGCTTCTACTAATCATTCAGCCCTTAATAGAATACATAAATTTTATAATAGTAATCTTTGTCAAATTTGCTAGTACTATAAACATTGCATTTCATGGGGCAAAAAGTTTGAATATTTTTCATTTTGAATTAACTTCTTGAGTGCATAAATTAATTTATCAAGCGTTTTGTTGTTTTTTTTCCAAGACAATAAATAACTAATTAATTCTTGATGATAATAAAATGTCATTAGTGTCCAAAACAAACAGTTGTCTTTCTCCTGAAACAATTAGTTTCTTTAAATAAATTTATCCAAGACAAAACATTTAATAAGTAGCAAAAGATTTTAAAAGATTTCTGAGAATTATTATTATCTTAATGCCTTATAAAAGAATGTTAAAACTGTTATAGTTAACATTGAGATAAATTTCCAATAAATTTACTTTAAATTTAAAATTTTAAATAGTTCAGGATAAATGTAGGATATAAGTAAGTAATAGTTCTTATGTAAAATAGAATAAATTATGTTCGATACCTGCAATGCATTACTTTTGTAGAATAATTCTTTATTCATTAGTAGTCAATTACTTAAAATTTTGCTTTCCACATTTTCCCTTCAATATCTGATTTAGATTTTTATTTAAATTTGGATGAGACTTTTCACCTGATAGTTTTTATATACTCATTTTACTTGAAAAAAAAAAGAACTTATTTAAAAAAATTTTACTTTTATTTTAATTATTAAAATGTTAAGCTTCTTCTAGTAGTCCTTATGAAGTTGAGAGACAATAAGAAAAATCATAATTAATATGTGTGCATGCACCATTTATAGCTTGCTAGTTCAATCTTTTTGATTGACAGGAAACAACCTTTCCTCTTAATTTTCCAATGTTCAAATTAACAGATAACCTTTTTGGTGTAGAAACTCCAGTTGGATGAGTGAGTTAAAACTCTAAACATTCGATTGGTCAATTACAGAATCAGCAGTAAAAATATATTCATCCTTTAATGTTATATTCAATTTAGTTTCATTTGTAAAAAGTATTTTAATAATTTGTCAGATTATGAAAGTGAACAAAAGTTTTTTTCAAAAGTGGAAAACCTAGAAAAAGTTTGCAACAAATTAAAAGTGCTGTGGACCTCATTGATTTCTTTCTCAGTTTTACGATGTGCAAAAGTAAATAATTTTTACTAAAATCTTAACTATTTTCTAAAATAATTTTATTTTCTGCATATTTTATCTAAATAATTTATAATATGTCAAAAATAATTTAATTCATTTTCAAAATTAAAACAAAGAAGTTGGAGTGGTGAAAGTTATTGACAGGCACTCCCCTTTGTCCAATATGAGCAACAACCAATCAGCACCTAGGAAAGTCTGCCTTTTTCTATTGTTAAAACTTAAATTTGAATATTATTGATTTTTTTACTTGTAAAATAATTCTAAAGAGGGCAGCATCATATGGTACTTTTTAAGGTTTAAAATAAGCATAATTTCACTATCGTAATGTAAAAATTGAGCATCTTACAACTGTGAATGTTTCTGGCCCATGAATTCTATTATGAGCTTAATTAGTATCTATGTCTAAATCTAAAAACAGTAGCAACTTAGATATTTACTAGACAATTGGTCAAACATGATAATCTTCTATTTTAATAATTATCGAAAATACAAATAATTGTTAAAATAGAATATAAAATAATATTACATAATTTTATTAACTCCTTTAAACTGTTTTACATTATATTAATGAACAAATTTAGAGCTTTACCAATATTTTATTGAATTTTTAACTCTTACTTTCAAATAGCACTAAACAAATTAACTATTTTTTAAATCAACTAAGTTTAATTTCTAAATTCAATTTTATTAATACTATTATAACAAGTTGATTGATTATTGTTGATAACTAGTTTAAATAAAATACTTTATTATAATTATGACAATTAAACATTAACTTCTAACATTAAAATTGAATTTAACTAATATTATGATTTATTCAGGCACTAAACTGGATGTACTAAATTGTATTAGAATAATCTATTCCATTTATTTCAAATGCTCAAGTGAAATTTTTTAAAGATATATATAAGAATTTGTTTAATATTTCATTCTATGTTCCAAACAATATTAATAAATTAGCCAAATAATTTTAAAAATGTCATACCTGTCAAGCAGAAAGTAATGTTGTGTATCAAATTTTTTGTTGTGGATGTATGTTATCATATATATATATATATATATATATATATATATATATATATATATATATATATATATATATATATATATTAAAAATATTCACTAGAATAAAAACTACAAAATTATATATATATTCTAAATTAAATACATGGACTGAATACTATTATTTGTATTGCAGTTATAATTATTTAAATTTAATTTAAATTTATTTTAATTGATTCAGGTACCACCTGGCACTACGAATTAAGAAGTATATGATCACATGTTCATTATTTATATACTTTAATAGAATTCAAAATATTTTCCTTAACATGTGTTGATGGTGGTCACTACATAATACTATTTGAAATACATAGCCAAGTTATATAAAATATATGGTATATGAGCACAGACTTTCACACCACCCACTACTCTCCATTCTATCTCATAACACTGACACACTTGAACACATATATGTTGAAAAGATAAATAATCACCAATATACATATTTCATGCTAAACCAGCAATCATCAGTTGGTCCATATTACTATCTCTACACATATATGCTACAAGTGCTCAGATATATATTAAGATAGACAATCATCGTAATTTAATGGACACGCTTCAATCTACTTCTCACTCCAACTCTTCAATCTTTCATCCAATTGAAAATCTTACAAGAGGGGTCAGATTGACTTTAGGTCAACATGGGTGTGACAAGAATCTCAGCCTCAGAGTGGCCTTTGAGCATTCCATCTTCAGATTTTCAATTGGATGGAAGGTTGAAGAGTTGGAGTGAGAAGTAGATTGAAGCCTGTCCATTAAAGTATGATGACTGGCTATCTTAATATATATCTGAACACTTATAGCATATATGTGTACAGCTGATGATTGCTGGTTTAGCATGAAATATGTATATTGGTGATTATTTATCTTTTTGATATATATGAGTTCAAGTGTGTCAGTGTTATGAGATAGAGTGGAGAGTAGTGGGTGGTGTAAAAGTCTGTGCTCATATACCCTATATATTACATATATAGACACATATATAATAAGCCTTATTTCAGTTATTACATAGCCAAGTTATGTAGAACATGCATTACTCTTGATGAAATGGACATGAAATTCAAATGCAGCCCAGACAGTATCACATATACTAAGTTAACACACTTTTTAAACATATAACAAAACTATAGACTATTGATAGTGTCTCATAATTGACAGACATGTTATAATGTTTTTTTTATTCTACACATGCTTTTATTACAGACAAGAATTTATGATAATTATTTTATAATTTTATTATCTTTATAATTATAATTTAATGACAATAATTGTCTTAATAAACCATAACTTCATTACCTTTTAATGTTTAATTCTTATGCATGCTGGAAAACAAATACAAAGCTATTGTATGTATTTATAATGTATCAAAACTTTACTTTAATTAATTTTAAAACATTAATTTTTTTACTTCCAAATTTTAACCCTAACATGATTATATAATCTAGCACACTTGCTATAGTGTCAATATCTAGCCCTTATTCTAAGCATGGCCAGTTCTCACAAATACATTTATTAATATATATTATTACTGTTATATTGTAGCCACACCCATATACCAAAGTGAGATTGTTACACCAATATGTCTATCTTACAATAATAATTGTAGAGAAGGGCCATTTTAGGTTTTTCATTTAATAATAACACAAATTAATTAACTGAGATAGACCTTTTTGATCTGATTTTGAATTTAATAATAACTCAGCCTAATTATGTGAAATAGCTTCATTTTGAATTCTATGTCAAAATTACAAAACAAAGCCATGAATAAAATCACCATGTGTATAAAGTCTATTTTACCATTTGCCATTGAACTAACAAACTGCAAATACATTATAAGTAGCAACACATATAAAATCTAATTCATGATAATAAATGTGTTAGTTAATTACATACAAATGGACTCAATTGACTTTCATGATAAACCTTTAGTTTAATTTAAATTATAATAATTATAATACACTTATTATTTCTAACACTTGAGCAATTTATGTTAAATATTTTACATGTGTACATATTTTGTCTATTTAAAAAGACTATTATATACTCATTATTTTATCTGTCTTGACATAGTTGTCAAGAGTTTCTGCATGAAAAGAAAACCTTTGTGTTTTAAAAAAGATAAAATTTTAGCTAATCATATATATAATAGAAGAAAAGACAAAAGTGATTTTTGTACATAGCTGGTTTAAACACAGCTAGAGATAATTGTATATATGCTTAACAGTAAATGCTGACTTTGTTTAATCAAGCATTCACCCCTTCCTTTAGTCATTCATTAGATAATATATTATATAAACACTGTATAATAAAATATATTTTTTAGAATTAAAAATATGCTAAATGTTTGTAAATAAAATGATTAAATTAATAGGATAACAATCAAATTGATAAACGGGTTGTTTAAACTTATGTAAAGTTTTGTAACTGATATAATCTATAATTCATTGTAAGGATTTTATGTGAGCAAATATTTCTATGTCAGTAGCATGCAGTATTTGAATCAATTTATATTCATATTTCTTTTTTTACAAGTTTATATATCAATCTCCTTTTTTTCAAATTTGGGGTTTAAGCATTTTTTTTTTCCTTCTGAGTAGAAATTACTTATAAATAGCTTGAACAGATTCACAAGAAATTCAGGTTGCATTTTAGACAGTTGACAGTTTCTTTTGTTTTCTACTTAGTCATCATAATGATTATTCAATGCAGCTTGATTAAAATAAAAATTCAGAGTGATTAATTACTCAAAACTTGACTATATATACTTTTGACCTCTTGTTTTTAACACTTTGGATGTTCTTACTTTCAACATTTTTAGGATTTATGATCTCATTTTATTTTAATTACATGAATTTTTAAAATACCATCATTATGTAAAATTTCTTGATTTTTCCCCCTTGTTTTCAAATCTCATATCTCAAAATAGGTTTAATCTTTTTATTAACTTATTTTTAATCTAATTATTTAAAATTTATTATTTTTAACGTTAGAATACTTAACTACATTGCTTTGCAATACGTTCAGTACATTACTTTAATCTTTGATAGGAAAAAATAACTTAGTTTATACGACTTATTAGTTTCTCTTAAATTTAAACACTTTTATAATTAAATCTATTATTTACTTAAAAATATGACTTAATAATTTATTCTACAATTTGAACATTATTTATTAACCTTGCTTTTAATATTTTAATTTAAAAGATTACTTTTATTTTATATATGTTTCTTTAAGCCTTTTGTGTTCTATATTTATTACTTATCCTAACAACAATTGAAAAACAGCTTACTACTATGAGGAAGACCATCTGACTGATAGTGAAATAAATAAGACATTATTCATTTCAAATTTTCAAACTTTGAAACAAAAATTACAACAAAAAGTAAATGATAACACTAGTCTTAACTTTTCAGTTGTCCATCTGGCATTTCTCAATCTTTCATTTAGCCAGATAACCATTTGTATAATCTTTCTTTATCCTGACTTCAAGTTAACCTTTATTTGGAGATTCTTTTTTCTCTGGTAATTCTAGAGAAGTCTTAGGGAGAGTGCTTTTTAATTCTAAATAAACTTGATGTTCAGAATTATTCTTTCCCTCTTATCTGCACATTAATATGCAAAGTAGATATATAAGTAAAATTTGTATTAGGCTCAAATTTGATGTTTAATTCAGGCTATTGGATTACATTGTCCAATGCATTTGTCATCTTGGATGACAAGTGTTCATTAGAATTTTATATTAATACAGAGTTTGTCTGATTTAGGTGCATACTAGTTTTTGTTCCCTTTGCTTTTATTGTTTTACTACTTTTTCATCCCATTCTTTTGACCTATTTGATTTTTGTTATGAGCCTTCAGGCTTATCTTCTCTTATTTGGATTTTTAGTTTTACCTGTTCTTGTTCACTCTCGATATTTAACAGTCTTCTTGCCTTAATTCAAAAGGTTCATTTTTCAATTTAGTGTTTTATTTTTATTTGTTCTTATTGAATGTCTACTTCTTCACTTAGTTTTCATTCACCATCTCTATTTTGTTTGAATGTATCATGTATATATAAACATTACAAGCATAAAGCTAAACTAGTCAATATATAATTAAAATTACCCCAAATCCAAAATTCAACCAGACCAGCATAAAAAGCTGGTAGGTTTGTATGTCCATGGAAAAGATACAGGCCACACTATTGATTTTGATGAAGCTAATGTTTTCTTCTTTGAGAGAAATAAAATCAAAAGAAGAATTAAAGAATCTTTATTATTGAATATTTATTATTCTGAAGCAATTCATTTATTTAAGAGTTCTTTTAATATTAAGGGTGGATGGGAAGTGAATGGATTTGTGGGTAATGTTTAATATTATATATATTGTGTAGTTTTAGTAGTTCTTTACACTTGAGAAGTCTTCTTGTAGCAGTGAAACCTTTGGTAGTGTTTTAATATTATTTTTATGCTGGTCTGGTTGAATTTTGGATTTGGGGTAATTTTAATTATATATATATATATATATATATATATATATATATATTAGAATTTGGTCTTTTATTTGAATCTGTTGTTGCTCCATTTCTAATTCTTCTTGAACTTATTGTATTTATCTTGTTTTAATGTAACATGCTTATATTTGACCATTTGCTCAATTATTTTTATCTATTTCTACACTCTTTGTATATTTTACTCCAATAGTTTTGGTTCTTCTTCTGACTTTTGTTCTAATTGAACTAGTTTATTCTCCATCATTTGAACCATTGTTTTTCTTTAAGTTATACTTGCTTATCTCTATTTGCTTTGAATTATTTATCTTTTGGCCCAATTCAGCTTCATCATTGATCAAATTTCATCTGCTTTTGTCAATTTTCCATTTTCAATTCCATCTGCTTTTGTCCATTTTTTATCTTCAATTCCATGTACATTTATCCAATTTTAATCTTCTCTAATAATATGATAAACATCTCCATCATATCTAAGCATGTTGATGTTACAGCAGTCTTTTCTGTACTTTTTATATCTTCCTTATGCTATTTTTGTTCAATTTGCTTATATATGTTATTATCTGGGTCAGTAATATCTACATCAGAATGCTATTGTTTTTTTTTATATTGACTTATTACCAGCTTATTTCTAACTTTTGTTCTGCAATAATCTTCTAATATTCTTCATTTATCTCTTTTTCATTTTGCATTTTCTTGATCTGTATATTGTCTTTCATTTGCACTAAACTCATCATTATTAATATATTTATAACTGATTCACCTCTAACCCAACCTCAACATGTCCTGGATCATCTTGAATCCTGATAAGTACTTGAATACTACTTTTTGTTCACAACTACGGCTTTGTTTATTTTACTTTTTTTGTTATTTTATAGAAAAAAATAAATAAAAATGTCTATTCAACCATCTCATTTATGAATTTAGACAAATCTGTGTTTATTTTAACTGTTTATTCGAAGTCCCTCTGTGGATGTCCCAAAAATGTACATATTGCTCTTATTACTAGGTTAATTGTCAGCTTATATATGTTTAGATTTTATTTCAATTTAATTGATTTAGGAACCACCTGATATTAAATATCAATAAATATAGGGGCACATGTTCATTATTTATATACTTTAATAGAATTCTAAAGACTTTCTTTAATATGTGCTGATGATGCCCACTATAAAATAGTATTTGCAAAAATGGTCAAATCATGTAGAACATAAAATATCCCTGAAAAAATGGTCATGACATTCATATGCATACCAGATAATATGATCTATAAAATATTAACACACTATTTAAATGAATAATGAAACAAGAGTTTATTTACAAATTATCATAATTGCCAGAAAAGATATTATATTCATTTACTTAGATATTTTTTAATAATTTGATTACCTGTTTAATTGCTTTAATAAAATATTTCTTCACTACCTTTTATTTTATGCTGGAAAACAAATACAAAATTATCACAATTATTTGTAAAGTCTACAAATTTTACTTTGATTAATTTTAAAACATTAACCTTTTATTTCTGTGTTTTAATATTAACATGATTATTTGATTGAGAAAACTTGACATAGAATAAATCACTGGCCCTTAAAACATGCTGAATATAATTCTAATTATGGCTGACCTTCAGAAATACAATATATTAATTTTATTTGCAATGATAATTTTATGGTGGAGCCACAATACATCTGCATCCTGTTTTAATGATGGCAGAACTTAATTAACTGAGATGATTTTTTCCATACAATTTCAAATTTAAGAATAACTCAGTCTAGTTATGTAACATAGTTTCTTTCTAATCTCACTTTGAATTTACAAATCAAAACCATGAATGAATCTACCATATATATATATATTGTATGTATATGACTCATTTCAAACACACAGATATATTACTTAAAAAAAAAATTTTTTTTTATATATATAGATTTATGTGTACGTATATTATATGTGTAATATATAGTTGATAAATTAATAGGTGGTGAATGAATATAATGTTGTAAGAAATGATATTTTAATATGTTATTTTTCTTATTAAATAATTAATATATTCAGTTATTTAGTTTTATTTTTGGTTAAAATAAAGCAGATCAGAAAGAAAGTGTCAAATAAAGTGATCTAGATAAGAGATTGGGATTTGAAAATGTACACGTGCAAAAGAGTGTGAAAGAATAAGAACATCTGTATAAACACAAAAACGCTTTTACACCTATTTGTAAGGGCTATAGATTGCCAGCTTTGTTGTATTGTTTTTATCTGTATCTAAGATTTTTTTTTTTTAAGAGAGAGAGG
Organism: Epiperipatus broadwayi; assembly: GCA_028023455.1. Taxonomy (NCBI): domain Eukaryota; kingdom Metazoa; phylum Onychophora; class Udeonychophora; order Euonychophora; family Peripatidae; genus Epiperipatus; species Epiperipatus broadwayi. The sequence goes on along the minus strand of JAQFVV010012880.1, from coordinate 429,217 downwards.
TGCTTTGAGGAAGTAAAGGTGATTATTAATTTTCTTGTAAAATCGCGATAGTACATCAACTTGTCAAACTCTGATTTTTTGTCTTTTATCTCAAGATAAGATATGCAGGTGGTCAGTTTCTTTTGACCAAAGATTGGCAATATAAATGATTGAAACAATGTTTAAAGGACACTCAGTATTATTATTTTAGAGAGATAGACAGTCACTCAGTCATTATTATTAAAGAGAGATGTAATTATTAAACAGAGATGTAACTCTCACTCAATTTTTTCCTCGTTATTAATGTTGAAAAAAAAAAAAAAAAGGAAGAAAGTGGGCGATTTGATTTTTTTTTTTCACTCTTTAAAAATTGAACAAGGGAAAAGAAGGAAAAGACTCTTGTATAAAGTCAAAATAGACGAAGATGTGCGGATATACAAGTAATCTCCAGAAATATTAATATTGAAAAAAGAGGGAAAATGGAACAAAATTGAATTTATAAGAAGAGGTTATTGACAATTCTATGAAATGAGATTAACATATTTTTCTGAGTATAATACCATGACTCTGCATTGCTAAACCATTTTTTCTGCTTCCTGATTAATACAGAATGAGTTAAAATCACTAATCTACTGTGGTCTCATATACCAATCAAATAATAACCAACAAAATGAAAGAGTTTGAAGCCAACCACACAAGCTATATGAAATTCTTCTTTTCTGGCTCCTGGTCTATTAAAGGCTCATTACCTTTGGATGAATGGAGAAGAGGAAGGAAGAGGAAGAGAAAATGTATAAAATCCATATATAGCCAAGTTTGAAGCCATGAATCAAATTTTTGTTAAAGTTTACCTCAGTCATCTAAAGTGTCTACAGCGATTATTTTTTTTAAAAATGGGAGAGACAAGCAAATCCACCAGTACATACTTATTAAAAAGTATTTATAATAGCTCTTTTTAAAATGGTAGAAGGAAGCCAATCAACAATAAATAATTTTAGAATTAAAGAAACAAGCAAGTCAATTGATTCATGTTTATCTTAACAGTATCTGCAATAACTTTCTTTTTTTATGGAGCAAAGACAAGCAGTCTGAAAATTCAAACTCAGGACATTTATAAGAAGTGAAAGTGATCGGGTAACTATGAACTTTCTTTAACAGATTTTTATTCTTACTTATTAAAAGTAAACCTTAATTTACTGGTCAAAGCAATTTTTCTTTTGATACAGAAACATTAAAGACTTGTTTATCTATAGTTATTTGCAATATCACACAACACAGCACAAACATAGTTTAAATCTTTAAACTTAAATTTTTCATTATTTTTATTATTATTTTTATATTATATATTGTAATGTTGAAATGTTTTTTTTTAATTGTTCTTCAGTTGTTAATGATAATGAGCAACCTATAAATATATGCATTTATAATGTTTTTTTTTTATTTTATCTTGTTGCATATTAAAATTAATATCATGTATTTTATTTTCTTTTGCTAAAAGGTTGCAAAAAATTATTTTTATATATGTAATTTGTGGGTATACATTTTAAACATATATGTTAACATTACCGAATGTGTGCATGTGTAACTGCTTATACAAACATGTCAAGGAATAGGTTATATATAAATAGTTTAAATATGAGAAATTATAAAGCAAGGCTTACATATGAATGGAAGTGAAATAAAACACACAGGATACATATGAAATTTATTTTATGATATAATAAGTTAGGAAAGACTTAAGTAAGCATTCCATAAAATGTATTTTTTTAAGCCAGCTTATTTTAAAATATCCAGAAATGACAAACCTATATATTAAGTTTATTTGCTTGTGCTTATATAAATTTTTATATTAATTTTTGTATTGAATTAATGTAATAATAAGCCATTTATTTAATTATTGATTTGATTTTAAAGAAAGAAAGAAAGAAAGAGTAATAGTATTAATAAAATATAATTATATATATCTTAATTGGTTTTCCGAGTTCTTATTAAAAAAATATTGTTGTGTTTTTCTTGTCTTGATTCTATCATTTTAATTCATCATCATTGCTCGCAGTTATTAAGTATTATCATTCGTAAATATTGAGCAATCACTTGCAAATATTAAGCGCTCGCAAAATGTTAAGTAAACTAGAATGTTGATTTACATTTAGGTATTTAAGGATTATGCTTGATAATAACCAAATTTTAGTAATTATAGTTCAACAATAGAAAGCTAAAATTATGTTGTGTCCATGAGTTTTGATCATCCTCATCAAAGATGGATATCGTGTTATTGGTTAAAATGTTTCAAATAATACTATATAAGAGTTATGATCGCCATCATCATCATTAATAAATTATAATCATTAAATCTAATGTTTAGCATAATTAATATATGTAGTAAATAAAGATTTATAGAAAGATGAATATCATGCATAGAGATTCATGATGATCATTCATCATCACTAGTATTATTAAATCCTAATCTTAACTATAAAAGTATTTTAGTAAATAACTATAAACTTATATAAATGCTAGTAAGTGTAATATTTAAATCTCAGTTTGAAATAGGATAATTTTTAATAAATGCATATGAGTTTATAAAGATTAATTTATTGTTGTGAGTTTATTAATAAGCTATGGCTAGTATCATCACTCACTATTATTATTGTCATTATTATGATATCACTATTATTATCATTATTACTATGATATCACTATTATTATCATTCATCATTATTATCATCATCATTATTACCTTTATATTGTGATAAATAATCTAGTTAAATGGCCATCAATATCAATAATGGTTTTCACAATGCTTGTTTAGAAGCCATTAATAGGATTATACATGTCTGTTCATCAATATACATAAAATGAGCTAGCAATGTCTATAAGAATCTTTGATCTATAATATAAATTTTGGTAATATTGGGATCTTGTAATTTTATCGATATAGATAAAATGTAAGAATGTCATTTTTTCATTAGTCATCCAAGTCATGTGTGATAAAAATGTACTGAATGAGTTTGAACTCAGTACACTCTAAACAGATATTTATCTAGATTTAAAACAATCTAGTGGCGCTCGTGGGAAAACACATATACTTAGCTAAACTGAATAAAGAGTGATATAATCCCTTTCCAACTTCATAATATTAACTTTATATAATATATATTTTATAAGTTGTCATGAATAGCACCAGTGTGTGCATGTGACCATGAATGGTCTTATATGGTTGGAAAGAAGAATAGGAAGGATTCTTTGTTAAAAGAACCTAGTATGGGAGATAAGCATAATGCACTCCAGGAATCTCAAAGTGGGTAATTTTATTCAGTTGCTATATTTAATATTCTTTTATTTGATGACAATGGCCAGTATGTTTTATTGTTCAAATGACATCCCCAATATTTAGATATTATTAAATCTTTAATGATGATAGTTTTAATTGTCATTGTTGTTATTTTATATGGAGAAATGAGATAACTTATTTATTTCATTACTAATGTGACAGAATTAATGTTTGGATAGTTGCAATCAGGCTATAATGTTAGATTTAGTTATTGAATTATAGCAACTATCATTTCATCACTCATCTATTTATCTATACTGTGACAATGTTTACTTACTGTTACAAATAACAGATTGGATAAACATATATGTTAATAATAGATCATTTCCTATCAATTTATTATTCTTCTTTCTGTCGCAAATGTCCTTCATTCAGTTACAAATATCCATTATTTCAGTTACAATATATATATATATATATATATATATATATATATATATATATATACAGTGGCCCTACTGTATAGAGAGTTTTGCCTTGTTTTATAACAATTATGTGCTAGTATAAGAGATGGTGCTCATGTGATATTTAGTGGTTTAACACCAATCCTGCCTAATTGGATATTGGTGGCTATGGTTGTTAAAGATCCAAAGACACCAAAATGTATGGTGCTGAATTGAGTTCACACCCATATGATTATATAAGCTATTGAGCTTAGATTGAAAATATTATTGCATTTTCAATTTTATTCTAATAGTTTTGCAGTTAAGTAGAGATAAAAGGTGGTGGCTGGATGGTTGTATTAGATCCTAAAATCTAGGTGCAATGCTCTCAGATCCAATGTTCCTCACTGATGAAGGCCACAAGCCAGAAACTAGTCTGGGGATATTGGATGAGTAGGCATTAGATAGGGATTTTATGCACAAGCCTTCTGGCAACCATTGATTACTCTGTTTGGCCCAGAGTGGCACTACTCTATGGAGAGTGTTGCCTTGTTGAAAATTGTCATTGCAGTTTAAATGTTATAATTGTCTGTTTATTAGTCTGTATTCAGAACAGGTTATATTCACCTATTTAAGGCGGCTTCTTTAAACTTCTTTGTATCAATAATTTTATCCTCTGTAGTCAAGTTGCAATCCTTAGTGTAAATAAAAATATATTAGACCACAAATAAAGAGTACTGATTCCAATTTTATTGCTAAAAGAAGGTCACCTTAACAACAGATTGTAAATTTTAATTGTCGACATTAGGATTAACTAAATATTGACTAATTTTAATGATATATATATATTACAATAAAATAAAATCATATGTCACATGATCTAATTTTTAAAAAAAGCTTATATTACAAATGTTATATATAGAGCTCACAAATAAGCTCTTACGAAAGTGTTGGGGCTTATCATGGTATTTTTAATATAATGCTTGAATATCCTAGCACCTCATTGAGGAAGCCAGTAGCATAAATCAGTCTGGGGTTGGGAATATTCTGCTAAGCTTGTTAAGAGCTTATTTGTGAGCTCTATGTATAAGATTTGTAATACAAGCTTGTTTTAAAATTAGGTCATGTGACATATGACTCGATTTCTTTGTAATTTTATTATTTGCTATTAAAGCTTTGGTGATTTTATATTGCTAAAGCTACTAATATATGGTGTATCTGAATGTAGTTCAGTACCATATGGCTATTTAAGTTAGATAGTTGGATTGGAAGACATATGGATGTCTGAAAAGTTCAGATTTTCTACTTAATGGTTAACCATTAGATAAAGTGCTGGGCTTGTCCTGGTATTTTTAATTTAATGCTTGAATGTCTTCACACCTCACTGAGGAAGCCATTAGCAGAAACTGGTCTGCAGTTAGGAATATTCTGCTAAGCTTGTTAAGAACTTATTTGAGCTATATATATTATAGGATAAAGAATTTATCTTATTTTTAATGATGTGTAATATTAAAATTAAATTAATTTTTATAAATGTAAATAAGAAAAAATGCTTACCCTGATATGTATATATGTAAATTAAATGGAAATAACCAATTTTCATAAGCTATTAATATATACCACACATACATCAATCAATATTAATAATGAATAGACTGCCACCTATTTTCTAAGATTTGATATATTTCAATGACTAATCATTGACATTGTTGGAAGCCAGAATTTAGGCATGCCTTAATTTAAATATGTATATTAGGGTATGCCTATTTATTATTTACACACATATATATAATAATCAAAAAAGCAAGTCATATATAACGTGACATTACTTTTATAAAATTGTATTTACAAAAATGTAATACAGAGACAGTACCAATAGCTCAAACGAGCTCTTAATTGATAAGTGCGATATGAGAAAATATTTAAAATCTCTATCCATCTGATAACAGTATCTGCTTTCTTTTTCCCTTTGTAGATATATATCTGCTGCTCATGGCTGGATTCTTTATTTGGTAAACCCTAGCTAGATTATAGCTAATGGTTTCTTAAATTTGATTGGGTAGGTACTTGTTCAAAGTTTAAAAACAGCTATTAGTTAAGTACTTTTATCAATGAGCAATGAACCTGATAATGATCATGTGTTGCCAGTATTAATTTTCTCACACTATCAGTTTCAATTGCTTGTACTTTTGTTATCTTTTACCTTTGCAAGTTTTGAGTTAGTTTGTATATCTCAGTATTTTTTTTATATGTCAAAGCATTGACCGGACGTGAACCCGGGCCGGCTGCTTAGAAGGCAACTATGCTAGCCGCTCGGCCACTAACGCTTGACATATCTCAGTATTTATAGCTAATGATAGATATTGTAAGAGCATTTTCTTATGCAAGCAAGATTAAAAGTTTCTTTGATTAATTGAAACGCTGGCAATTCAATTTAGAGACATAAAAACAATAAAATACATTCTTTGAGAAACTTTTTTTTTTTTTTTCAATTTAAAATTTATTCTTAATTTCAATTTTTTGATGTGAAATAAATAATGATAATTAACTTTCATTACACTAATGAAAAAAACACATTTGTTTCATTTCAGTAAATTATATTTTTATTTTTTATTTAATGAAGTAAATAATAAATAGAGGGATAGTGGAGGATAAAATGCACAAAAAAAATCATAAATTCAAATATCTCTATTTACATATATAAGAAACATTCTGTTTAAGCAAATTATATATTGCCTAAGAATTAATGTAAATAATTTAACCATTGGTTAAAAACATTCTGAACAATCTAATTTCTTTTATTCAAATGACTGATTTAAAATAGAATAGTTTAAAGTACTATTTAAAATAAAATAATTATTTACTGGTATAATTTTTCACTTTTTAATCATTTTAATCTTTATGTAATATATAGGGGATTTGAACTCAAACCATCTATGCTATCTCATACCGCTGATACACTTGATCACACACACGACGAAAAGATAAATAATCACCAAAGATTATCTTCTCCACACATATATACAATCAAAGCTCAGCTTATATTAAGATAGCCAATCTTCATACTTTAATAATTGTTTGTGTGACATTTCATTTTTTTCTTTACAGCACATTATTATTTACGCACACGCTGACCAGATTATCTTTTTGTAAATGTGTACGAAAGATTTTGTCTCAGTATAATAGATAACAAAGTTTAAGAAGCGATAACAAACTATATTATATAATTTGCATATAATATTTCAAGATAATAGGATTTCCGATTTTTGAAAAATTAGTAGGTGTTTTCCTGACCAACTTTGAAAGTAGGTTTTCTATTTTTAAATAATTTTAACGATAAGAAATCTTATATGGCAATATAAAAGTCGGAATGATATATAAATTAATGTATATTATTAAAAAAATAGTTTTTACTAAAGCTATTAACTCTATTAAAATATTTTATTTTTTAATCATAAAATAAATAATTCAAAAGTATATTATTTGACTATAAATATTTTTTTGTCTACTTACAACTTTTTTTTAATTTTTTTATGTCAAAGCGTTGACCGGGGAGCGAACCCGGGCCAGCTGCTTGGAAGGCAGCTATGCTAACCGCTAGGCCACCAACGCTTGATGAACTAAACACGATTATTATTATTGTTACTATTTATGTATATTATTTGAATTTGTTTAAAATAATTATCTCATTTTACTGATTGGACTAATATATATCATGTCTTATCAAATACTTTAAATTACATTGAGCTTTTCACACTAACTTGAACTACGTGACCTATATTATTACAAATATTGTTGTTGTTATTTTTATCATTTTTATAATAAAACTTAAAATTTGTTTATATAATACAATAAAAATTATTTACAAAATAAAAGAAGAATATTTATTTAATGGCTGCATTGCTTTAGAATTCATTTTTAAATTTGAGATATTATTATAAATTGGTAATTGCGTGCCTAAGAATATAACAAAAGTCCATCAAAAAATTTCAAGCATAATAATAATAATAGTCTATTGTCTATTTAAATGAAGTTGGAAAGAGAACAATATATTTAACATTCCTGGTAAGCAATACAGTTTTCTCTATAATTACACAGTTTTAGGTGTTTAAATATTGTATAAAGTCTTCGTTAAAAATTATTTAGATAATTATTATTAGTAGCAGTAGTAATAGAATTAATGGAAATAAAAGAATATAGCATTTGCTTCATGTGTCATAGCATCGGCCAGAAAGTGAACCCGCTAAACCGGGACAACTGATTGTAAGGCAGCTGTGCTGACCACTCGACTACTAATGCTTGACAAGAATGTAGCATTTTCTTATTAAATTATATAAAAATAGCAATTTTTGGTATTGTACTTAGAATGCAAATGGTTCACCACAGAAATCAATAACAAGTGATGGTCCATAAAAACAGACTTTTTTACTTATTTGTATAACCATGTTATCAGCTATCAGTAATTGTCCTCCATTAATTGTGACAATTAAGTCATATTAGTGTTCTCCTGAAGGTTTGTGGTGATGATATTTTAATTGTAATTATATACTGGACTATTTCCATCATCCAATATTAAGTACTGAATGTCTTTAGAGAAATTTAACTTTATTTAAATATTCCAATTATGTTCAACTGTTAGTTAGACATACAGGATAGTATATGCAAACATTTCAATATGTATTATCTTCCCTCTTCTTCAGATGTTAGTGGCCTGACCAGTAACAGTACTAGCATGGGAATCAAACCTGGATCTTTAGAACCTTGGAATATTGAATTTTAAGGTAATGCTATAACCAACTGAGTTATCTTGCCATAAGTCAACCTAGTGTGACCATACATGCTATGTGGAAACCACTAATCAACTTTGTTCTTAAAGAAAATGTGAGAGATCAGTTGGAAGCTCATAGATAAGTATATAAAATTTCTACTTATTGTTGTTTTTGTGAGAATGGATCAGTTTATTAGAGTATTAATTTAAATTCAATTACAATCTATGGGTACCAGCTAGATTTCCATGCTAGTAGTGTCACAAATCAAGCCAGCAACAAATGAAAATGAGATGAGAATAATACCTGTCAATATATTGTGCATATACTAACTTATATGTTATTATGGACAGTCGAATGTAATTGGAATATTTAAATAAAATTAAATTGTTCTAAAGACATTCAATGCTTAATATTAGATGCTAGAAATAATACAACATGTAACTACAATTGGATTATATTTTTGTATAAGCAAAATCCAATACAATAACTATGGGCATAGTTGCATAAAGCCTGAATAATACTGACATATCAATTAGGCTGTGAGATTTATTATACTGATAGTCTTTAGTTTAATTACAAATAAGTCATGGTACAATTGAACATAACAAATATTGCACATTTTTACAGTCTATTTGTCCCCTTTCAAATATGAAGTTAAACAGACTTAAAAAGTGTAAAAATAGCTTAATTTATATAATATGATTAGGTTGCTGTGCCTAACAAATAATTCAGTAAAGTGATATAAATCATTATTAAAAAATAATGTTAATGGCAGTAAATAGCAATAAAACACAAATACATTGAATATATAAACTTTACTTGATTAAATCTTTTCAAGACCAGAGGAAAGGACAGCTCTTATCATTTTAGAATAGTCAAAAATTAAGGTTGATGCAAATGTTACTGGTGAAATTTATATTATAAAAGAAATATGATTGAATATGAAGATAAATACAATTTAAAAAAAAAACGATTGATTGATGAGAGACTACACTGTTATTTCTCTATGACATCTCCTGGGGGGGGGGGGAGAACGACAAAGTAACAAGGATTTTGTAATAAAAATTGTATATTTATTTTTAGGTGTAATCAAAGTATAGCTCATTTAATGCACTAAACCAGTCTAAATGTTTTGAATAACTAATGGAGAAATGGACATATATAATTGGAAAACTTTGTGAACAATAATTTAAGCATAAGAGGTTGGGTTTATGTGTGTGAGTCTGGAAGGGCAGGTGAATTTTGTATCACTGCACATCTGGAACCATAAAAACCTGCTCACCTATCCATATGTTTATACTTTAATGTTTAAAAATCATATGCACAAAATCAATTGTATGGGTGTGGATGCACTTGACATGTACCGACACTCCCTAAATGTGTTTGTAACAATTCTTGTTGATTGCATTGTAATATCCAAACTTATGCCTCTCGAATTGTCTTGAGGCACAAATAAAGGCATTTGAAAGTAAACCAGTCTAAATGTTTTTGACTTTTCAAAGTAGTCTGGAAACTGTTGCAAAGTGATATCTTTAAATGCCTATGACATTTTTTTAAATTACTCTGAAGTCCTCAAAAACAAAAAAAAAGCATTTTTTTTTTTATTTAAGAGAATTAAAAAAAAGTTACACAGAGAAAGATCATGTGAATATGGGTGATGGATATGTTGAGTCTTGCTGAATTTAATTTGAAATTTTCATGTTCAAGTGTGTGTACATTGGTGTGTTATTTATGGTAAAGCTTACAATCTTCATTAAGCCAAAAATTGGGACATTTTGTTTTACCACACCATGCATTTTTTCCAGAATTTGTAGATTTTAAACGCCTAGTTATTACAAACAACTTCTGAGTGACTGATGTCATTTTCATTAAAAAAGCTTTGTCTTGACATTGGGCTTCAATAGTCATGCTTTCTTGGGACATGGTCTATTTGATATTTCTATTAAATCACCCATCCACTTGTGTTTTCAATCTTCTATGTAAGCTGATTTAAACATCGCAGCTGTTTTCACTGCCATTTCTTCTAACAGAAAACAGAATTTTATATTGTTCCAACTGGTTATCCATTACAAAAATTGACACATAAACCTCTTAAGATGAGTTCACTAAAAGCAGCTTTAATGATCATAGATCATTCTAACTTCTTATCCACAATTGCTATCCTCCATTCTAAGCTAGAAGTGTTTATATTAAATAAAGTTAGCCAATTCCATGCACGAATATTTGGAAAATATTACGTTCTTATTTTTATTACTACTGTTGTTTCCAGTTTTACTACTAGTACTAATAATATTATAATTTCTATTATTGTAGTGACTAATATTCCAGGCGTGACAACTTAGAGTGACTACATGGAATAAACCATTTAAAACAATTTTTATGTCTCTTCTACTTCCTTGATAATCAGATAGATATCTAAATAGAGGTTCTTAAAAATACACTTTTTATCTAATTGAAAGTCCTGTCTAAACCAGTTCTATCTCAGCTCATTAATGATGGTAGTGCCAAAAGTAAAGATCATTACGGAGCTGAGATAGAACTGGTTTAAGACAGGACTTTGTTAGATAAAAATATATTTTTAAAAAACTCTATTTTATCTGACTATCAAAGAAGTAGAAGAGACATAGTTATGCATGTGTTTAAAGAATAAAATATTGACTGCACAAATATATAATCATATTTTCATAACTAATATTGGGAGATGCATGATGACATGAGGGGTTCATGATGATCAGACCTACTGATTAAATTAAAAATGTAAAATACAGAAATATGTGGAATTAGCAATAATACCTAGCCTTTGATCAAATAACAACTTAACATGTAAAACAGTAAAAGAGTGTGGTCAAGCACTATTATTTACTAAAAAGGTACTTACGTATTAGACCTGCTATGACATTTCACATATATATATATCAGTTTGCCAATCATTTTTAATTCCAGCAATCTCACCAATTAACATATACACAAGATACTTCTGACAAACTTAAGTAATAAATTTTTAAAAAGAACCTGTGTACACATTTACATGTTATTTTATGATATTTTTGCAAGTTTAAAAAGTTACTGGCAGATTGATATATATGTGAAATGTCACAGTTGCTCTATTTTATAACATTAAAATGTAAACTTGAAAAAGTACATCATTAACAATACAAAAATGTATACATTTGTACCCGAAAATAATACACATTATGATAGTAAATACAAACAGGTAGTTGTGAGTTTTTAATACAGTATTCTGCTGTCACAAACACCATTCTTCTCTCCCCACTGGAGAATGATATTGCAATCTGCTATCCCAAACACTGACAGTAACAAAAATATATACTACCTAAGCAAAATCAACATATATATATATTCACTCGCTTAGAATTAAAACATTCCTACTATGTATATATAATAGGAAAAGTCATGATGAAACAATTGTGTGTGTCTCTGCAAAAGACCTCCAAACATTATACTTCATTTTAACTGCATCTACAGCAATTGCCAATTTTTAATCATGACATTTATAAATACAAAATAATATATATATTAACTGTGCCACGAAATTAGAAAATGAACAAGAAAGCAAACATAATACTACATATATTAACTATGGCAGATATTTACAAAATTGAGAGTTAAACCACATGTTTATGTGATATAACACCTGCTCAGGCTCTTGATGGAGTAGTATGTCCAGCTAAATTTATTTTGTTAAAAAAAATTAGTAAACTTCTATTAAAATGGAATCACTGTAGTAGACTTATTTTTTTTATATCATCCGAATACAAAAGAAAGCAACATCTTCTTTAAGCAGATTACACCACATAAATTCTGAAAAATATGAAACAAAATGTTGGCAGGCTGTTTCTCGATGCTGTTTATTATGCCATTTGGCTGTGACATAAAATCTTTCTATGTTATGCATGTGATCACTGTTTTCTGGGTGGACAAAGTATCTATGGTTGACACAGAAATGCTTTCAGCAATCTGAATAAATTGTTGAGCCATCTTTTACATTTTTGATTACTTCCATCAGAGTTGCTGCTGTTCTATTCTCAGTTGTCTTTATGAAACATTCATCAATCTCCCTGCAGAAGCTCCCAAACATCAACTGTTTTGGAAGTATGCATCCAACTTGGATTTTTTTTCATTTGCTGAAAAGGCTCTTGTCTATTCCAATGATTTGTTAGAGCTTCTAATTTTACATTCATATATGTATATAATAAGCAGAAAATGATCAACATTTTGGAATTATAAATTTTTCATTTAAGTTTGTTAGAAGTTCTAATGTAGATGTTATTTGATGAGATCCAAGGTTAAAAAATTATCAGAAAAATGATATGTGAAGTGTAACAGCAGGTCTAATACGGAAGTACCCATAAAGAACATTTCACTATCGATTATCTGTCATGCCCAGCTCATAACTTATGTATTTAAAGATATTGAGATATAAGTATAAAAAAACATAAAGTAGTTCTTTAAAATATTTAAAAATGAAGTCTAATGTCAAGTTAAGGAATTAAAAGGCTTGAGAAACAAGATGATATATATCTTTGAATTTCAAAGGATTTTTTAGTTTAATTATCATCAATATATATATATTGTTTTTCTCAGAATAAAATTTTAAATAAATAAATTGTTTTAAATAAAATAATGTAAATACTTATTTATCCATATTTGGATATACTGAGACTCTTTATATTTAATAGTGCTGTGTTTTTATGACTAATTATATATATATAAACAATGTATCTATTACAATCTAAAATACATATATATCTTTAATTTTTTAGATGTAATATTTGTTATAATATTTTTCTGATTAGACTTATGTAAATTTTATGTAATATCAATGTTTACAAAAAATCTAATTAAATTATACTTCTCATGAATATTATGACGTTAATCTCCATTACTAGATATAATTTTGGAACTAATATTTAGTGCAATATTCGTTCCTAATCAAGAACCAATTTTCTATTAAATTAAAGGTCAACAAATATATCATAGTATAGAAAGGTTACAAAATGTGCTTTTAAATTAAAAAGTTTCACTCTAAAATGTTAATTAAAATAAAACTTGATTATAAAAAAAGATAATTATCGGAGTGTTCTATAAATGATTCATCTTTTTTAAAAGCTAATATTATAGAAAAGAATGATTTTAAAATATTGTAAATTGTATTTACAGACTTTAATTATTAAAATAGTATTTTTATAATAAATGTCTTACATTTTATCTTAAGAAAACAATCTTGCTTGAAATTTATGGTTTTTTTTTAATGATTTGAGACCAAATAGTTTTCCAATACTATTCCGTGAAAAATGTCAACATCACAAAATCTCTCTATTTGTCTCTGCTATTATTACTTGCAAAGAACTAACACTACTGTTTTAAATTAACTGAATATAGATAAAGTTAAGTAAAAAGAAAATCAGAATGTCAATAATGTTGCAGTCTTTTCAATGAAAAGTAAAAAAAAAAAGATAAACATTGAAAAGTGTTGTTGACTAATTATTAAAAAAACATATATTCTGAAACGATTATGATAAAACTTATATATGTCAGAAAAATTTTAATTCTAATGAAACATATAGAAATACCAAATTTTAACTATTTGATTTGAAAGTTAGTGGAATTAGTTGCAATAATATCTTATTTTTTCAATTCCTATGTAAAAAAAAAAAATCACTCAAAGAATGTCTAGAGAAAAAATAAGTCAGTACTTAGACTGCAATATTAGCTTGAAATAACATATTGACAACAAAAATAATTACCAATAAAGAGTTCATTAACTGAAGCAGCTGAAGTCATTTAACCATTCTGATGAAAAAGATGTTTTCATTTTATATTTCCTTCCTCTAAATATAAAATACAACAAGAATACATTGCAAAATCTTAATAAATATTTAAAGTTATCAGTTATGGCAACACATTATTTCTTAACATTGGAACAAGCTATATTAAGTCAATAAACATCACATGACCACCACTTCTTATGCTTGTGTATAACTGTTATTAAAACAGGCAAAACTCACTATACGTATTGCCACACACAGCAAGTTAGAGTAATTAATGGATGACAGAAGGCTTGCGCAAAAAATCCCCATCTAGTGTCTACTCATCCAACATCCCCAGATTAGTTTTTGGCTTATGGCCTTCATCAGTGAGGAACATGGATCTGAGAGCACTGCACCTCAATCTTAGGATCTAATTCAACCCTCCAGAAGCCACCTTTTATCTCCACTTAACTATAAAACTATGAGACTTAACTATAAAACTATGAGTCTTAAACTGAAAACATCTTAATGTTTTCAATCCAACCCCATTAACTTATATAGTCATATGGGTCTGAACTCAGATCAGCACTCATACATTTTGATGTCATTGGTTCTTTAATAACCATAGCCACCACTATCCTAATAGGCACACAAGCCAAAAACCAGTCTCGGGATGTTAAATGAGTAGGCACTAGATGGTGATTTTATGTACAAACCTTCTGGCATACATTGATTACTCTAGCTTGTGTGTGGCAATACGTATAGTGAGTTTTGCCTGTTTTAACAACAGTTATACACAAGCATAAAAAGTGGTGGTCATATGATGTTTATTGGCTTAAAACCAATCCTGCCTAATAGGATAGTGATGGCTATGATTATTAAAGAACCAATGACATCAAAGTGTATGGGTACTGAACTGAGTTCAGACCCATATGACTATATAAGCTAATGGGCTTGGATTGAAAACATTATGGTGTTTTCAGTTTAAGACTCATAGTTTTGTAGTTAAGTGGAGATAAAAGGTGGCTGCTGGAGGGTTGCATTAGATCCTAAGATCTAGGTTCAGTGCTCTCAGATCTAAAGCTCCTCACTGATGAAGGCCACAAGCCAGAAACTAGCCTGGTGATGTTGGATGAATAGGCACTAGATGGGGATTTTATGCACAAGCCTTCTGGCATCCATTGATTACTCTAGCTTGCTGTGTGTGGCAATATGTATAGGGAGTTTTGCCTGTTTTAACAAGCTATATTTGTTTGCCTTAATTTAAAAAGCTAAAACAACAATATTACTTCTCCTTTTTGTATTAACATTCCAAAAAAAAAGATCCAAATCTCTCCATATTTTTGTCTAATATGGCCTTTACTAAATAGAAAGGGTTCTATCTGCTCATTTACTATTAATAATTTCAAAAATTAAAGAAATTTTAACAATAACATATTATTATATTTACAAGTAAACAAAAAGACTAATAAACAGAAATAAATAATCTAAATGTGTCCTTCAAAATTAATACCTTAGAGCAAAGGTTGCCATAACAACAGAATGAAATTTTCTAGTGTTGCTAAGCTTAAGCTATTATCACATAATTTAATAAAAACAATATTTTTTATTGAATTTCCAAGAATGATACAAATTTTAGTGTAGATTATATTCAAGTAATGAAATTATTTTTAGAATGCTTTTAAAATATTCTATTCTTCACAATATCCACATGACACATTTCTAGAATATTTTTAGCATTATAACGTAGACAGAATCTACCTCTCCAACATTAAGTATGTTCAAACTCACTGTAAAATAGCAGGGAGTCTTATATTTATTAATTTTTATATAACAGTACCAATGCAATAAAAAACTGATAGTGGACTTCATAGCATAACATTCACCATGTTGATAAATATATTAATTGATATTGCAAACTTTTCTTTGTAACTTTAAAATTTTATGGAGCATTCTTAAATGAAAAATTCTAATATTATATATTATGCTAATAAACAGCGTAAATGTCACTTTTATATATAAATGAAATAAATTAACAACTTTATATACAGCTAATTTAATTGCAGTAATTAT
The DNA here is from genome assembly GCA_028023455.1 of Epiperipatus broadwayi. Lineage (NCBI taxonomy): Eukaryota > Metazoa > Onychophora > Udeonychophora > Euonychophora > Peripatidae > Epiperipatus > Epiperipatus broadwayi. The sequence continues at coordinate 412,908 of JAQFVV010012880.1, read as the reverse complement.
GTCAGTCTGATGAAATGTCATATTTTAACTTAGTAAAAACCATCACAGCACATTAAAATATATATTGCATCTTAAACCAAATCCATCTTTTTACTTAAAAAATCACTAAGCAACTTTAATTGACTTACATTCTTATGTTGATAACTATCCAAGCTCAAAATTGATGAAGATTTTTCTTTATTGATGACTCATTAAAGAGCTTGAGCTTTTTAACCTTTAAATAATAAGCCAATGTTTTTAACCACTAAACATCACATGATCACCATCACTTATTCTAGCACATAATTGTTATAAGATCTAGGTGCAGTGCTCTCATATCCAAGGCTCCTCACTGATGAAGGCCACTAGCCAGAAACAAGTCTGGGGATATTGGATGAGTAGGCAATAGATAGGGATTTTATGCACAAAGCCTTCTGGTATTCATTGATTACTCCCATTGGCACAGGGTGGCACTACTGTATGGAGAGAGTTTTGCCAATGTTTTTACATGTTGCATTGAAAATATTATATGTAGACTATACACTGTATTTCAGATTTCTAAGAGCAGCATAAATATCATGGTGTGAAATTTATCAATTGAAATTCATATAATATCTGTATTACATCTTAAATTCTGATTCTTTAAGCTATGTTCATGGCCTTTGAAACTTGTATAAACATAGTTCCGAAGACTGTGGGGATAAAATTTGTAAACAATTTTGAAACAAATATGTATTCCTGTTTATATCAATTTTCATTTCAAATGCATCAGATTTTTCATTTGTAGGAATAGGACATCCTTTCATCATATTATGCAGAAATTATAATATATGAATAAGTCTTGACAGACAAGTAATTGATAAAATTTCTCATCACATTATGTATAAACATGTAGCTATAATGTGTGTAAATACATCCACATATCTTTATAACAATTTTGCTGCCTAAATAAAGTGGTTTAATGCAGTTATTAAGTGTCAAAATGCCAGAGTATGTGGACTTTGAATCACTTCTCATTTTGGCACTTCTGGCTTTCAAACATCTACAAAGACTTAAGCAATGAAGCCATTTCATAGTTTTTTATTTTAATTTGTATATCATGCAAAAATTCAACAAACCAATTGAATCTACTGTCCCACTATCATTATTTCCAACATCATTTGGTCAAAGCATATTATTTCTATCAACATGTGCCTTAAAGTCTCCAAAAATATTTTAACGATATTGCAGTAGCAATGCTATCATCAAAAGAAAAAAGCCTTTCTTTTCGGATTTTTTGAATCTAATGTTGGAGCATAGACCCCAATAATATGAGCACTTGTATCATTGGACAAGCAAAGTTTTAACACCATTAAGCTATCCTTAAGTTATTAAATTAGTCTCCATAACTAAATCTAACACAATGCATTCTGTTTTCACTGATTGATCTGCCTTCCATAAAAATCTGTGTTCATACACTTCTTTATTAAACTTCTTTCTCTTGAAGATGTTTCGTTAACATCAGCTATATTATTTTTTAAATCCTGACATTTCCTTAACCACCATCTGATCCTGAAAAATTTATATAAGTAAAATTTACATTTTCCAATGTCATTAACAAAGAAGCTAGATTTGTAATATTTATTTTTATACATTCCACTGCCTTCTGTTTTACTACTGCTACTGATACATGTTAGGTACCACTTTCTAAACAAACTGTTAGAGACAGGCCATTTTATATCACAGTTTTAGGACCCTTCCACTCTCATGATAGGTAGAGAGATCTAGAGCTGTCTAAACGTACAATTATTGCCAGATAAAAATTTTATTTCAAATTCAGTGTCAAATTGAACAATTATTAATTATACTGCCTTCAGAAAACATTACAACTAAGGACTGTTGCCTTGTATATCTGTCCCATCACTGCTTTCTTATTTCCTGGGAGCTAGAAGTAAAACAAATAAAAATAAAAATTGGAGTCAGAGACACTATGCATGAAGTTAAAAAAATTAGAATGTGGCTGCATAAACACAATCCCATTGTCATAGTTAGTAATAGAAGATGACTAATGTCATAAGGGGCTTTGACTAAAGTTTTAAACTAACTTAACTGACTAAAGAAGCAGAAGTGGAAGAAAGAAAATATTTTTTTATTGAAGACACTACCTGTCCTTTGGCAAACCAACATTCAATCATATTTAATAATTGAGTGATTTGTTGTTCTGAATTTTATAAAAAGTTCAAAGAAATGTCAAAGTTGTCTCTGATCCATAGACTGTGACCTCTGCTGCTATTGTACCATTCTGTCAAATCATGCAGAACAATAATCTATTGATTTAACATTATTAAAAGACTTCAGTTGTTAGTTGTTATGGGGGTCATATAATATTAAAATACCAATGCAACTGGCTACACACAATAGTTCTATTCAAATGATCATTTACTTTATTCAGCTAGAAATTAATTTAATAAATTTCAGTGGTTGAGTTTTTTACTATTTATCAATTTAGTAGACTTTAAAAAGCATCAATTCAATTATTATCAAAATCAGCTATACTTATCACATGTTAGTGATTTACTTTAATAAAAATTCTGTAATCAAATAAATCGTGTAATAATTTGTATATATAAAGAGGAGCTTGTCTTATAGATAAAGATGCCATTCGATGGTGCCGTTTTTATGCTAAAACTATAAAATATGAACATTCACGGGCCATTGATTTTAATCATTTTGATGTGTATTTTTGTAATACGAAAATAAAAATAAAACAAAATCGTCTTTTTTTAAATATTATTTTTTAATAACGTATACAAATTAAATGATAATAATAAATGTAAAATAAAATAAACAAATTACAATTTGATTCCTGTTTTTTATTTTGCTTTATTAGAAAAATCAATTTTCTATCGGATATTTTTTTACTGGGATTACGGCTTTACCACTACTTTTATTTCAAATAGAATAACAACAAAAAGTAAAAGTGGTTAGGGTTAGGTTTAAGGTTAGTTTTAGGGTTAGATTTAGGATTAGTTTTAGGGTTAGATTTAGGGTTAGTTTTAGGGTTAGGTTTAGGTTTAGTGTTCTGTTGTTTGTAATGCTAAAATAAAAAATATCAAAATCGTATTTTTGTAAATATTTTTTTTTAGTAACATGTATAAAATAAATGATAACAATAAATTTAAACTATATTCAACAAAGTATAACCATAGTTGGAGTAAAGAAAGATAGTAAAACTTTTTTAAATAACAACAAAAATGTCTTCTTTACTTATTAATCATGTTTATAATATATGCTTTTTATGAAATTTACAAAAAAAACGTACAGAATTATACTTTTCTTACTGGATATTTTTGTGTTACCACTCTTTTTTACTTCAAAAATATACACATGGTAGAAGATTGTTTGTCTCATGGAATGTTACTAACAGTACGTTACTTGACGCGTTACCTAATTCCAACTCACTTTACACATATATCTTGTCAACATTTTCCCAATTAAAACTTCAATATAGTATGGTGTAAAAAGTCTGATAATTATTACTTTACAATTTTCTGAACATTTCAATACTTTAAAATAAAAAAAAATCCAATAAAAACAACATTTCCATCCAATTCAAAAAAACACACCCTCTCACCAAGCCATAACCATTTTATAAACTGTGCAAATTTGGAAAATGTATTTGCTGTGATGCGACACACATGCTGTACTATGACACAACATAGTGGCCTGAAATCTGTAACACAACAAAAAAGTTGTATTATAGAAAACACGGGTTCAATCACAGCGGAAACGGCATTTTTATGTGTTTTAGCGTAAAAACGGTGCCAAAACGGCACCATAGAGTGGCATCTTTAGCTATAAGACTAGAATCTATAAAGATAAAAAAATCTCTAAATAGTTCACTGGTATGCAAATGCATTTGTAATATCTCCATAAAACAAATATTGGAGAAGACATCATTTTTCAGATTACTGAAAAGCCAGGTTGTGAAATTTACGTTTTTGCTTTAATACTTTATCCTCTAGCTACATAGTGATTGGCAATTTAATTTAAGCCATAAATAATGTATCCATATATTATAGCTTAATTTACCTTAAAGTAATGAAATTCTAGATTCAATCTTTTCTTAATTCGATTCAAGCTTCAGCACTAAAAACTAATAGATATATTTATCAACAAAATATAGCCAATGAGAGAATCAGACCAGTAGGTGAAGAAGCTCAGTGAATCCAATTACTTTCATTAAGGAAGAGGACCTGAATATAAATTGACAGTCCATTTAGAAGTAACTGTCACAGCTGAATAATAATATCCATGTTGTTCTTAAAATTATACAGTTGGGAGATGTATTTGGTGTTGAACTGAAAGCTGCTAGATACTAAACCTGATATGAGATATCTGATGCAGTACAACTAAAAATGTCACTGTATCTGAAAATAGTACAAGCTTTCACAGTGCAGCTGGAAATGTTAGACATAACATGAAGAATTCCTGAGGTCCTTTGCTTCCATAGTTGCATGGCAACTAAATGTTGTACTTAGCCAATAAGGTTAGATGGATCTATAATAAATATATATATATATATCAGTATTTATAATAAACTTATAATAAACAGGCAATTTTAAGATGAGTGTGAGATAATAATTTCGACAACAAAATTAAGTATATATACAAGATTTATTACTGTTAAACCAGACTTTTGATATGGATTATCTTTGTCAAGATTAGCAAGAAAGTGATAGTATTCCCAATTGTGTATAAAGATGAGTGAAAGGGGTCGTAAATTTTAATATATTTGCATGTGTAAATACTTGAGCATGTGAATCACACAGTCGATTTAAACAACCAGTATTTACTAAGGGAAATGCTATTGGCCTTTGTATTAATTGAATTGCAGAATTTATAATATACCAAGCTTTTTTAACTTTTCGTTTCCTGTTGTTGTTCTCAAGACAAACGATTTTAGGGTCAACATATGTAAATACATTTTGTATATAAGTTGAATAAATATTTAATTACACTTACACAATTATTTGTTCTGAATAAATGGTGCAATTAGGTACACAAAACGTTTTATCAGCATTTCTATTTCATTTTCCCGAATCTTATATCCAAGTTGTTTCTTTTCATTATTTAGTTTTTTTCATTTCTGTCTTATTTATAGCCCCCATATTTAATGGATAAATAATGATATCTAGATTGATCTATTAATTTTTTAAATCATTTCAATAACTATTATTAATATTTTTATCAGAATCACTAATAGCTATCTGATGTATTTATATATCTTTCCTTTTTAAAAAAATCTGCCTACTTAATGTACAATTAAAAAGGCATTATCTTGTAGAACAGAATAAATTTTACTTCTTTATTTATTGAAATGGTTAAATATTTATTTTATTTAACTGAAGATTATTAATATGTGACCAAGGAAACTTTTAATTAATGCAAACAATTTAATACAGTTTATTCTAACAGATTTTATAGCTATAGCTTAAATTTTATTGAGTTCTTACACTATTAAGATGCATAATAAAATTGGAATATAGTAAATGATAACGTTTTAATTATTATACAAATTGTACCTCCAACTCTGATCTCCCAATGCTAAAATTTGTATAAACTTCGAAACAATCAATTACTTGATTTATTTATATGTTACACTTTAAACAATGTGTTTTCATTATTATTTTCTCAAATGAAAATAAAATTATTATTACGCTGACTGCTAAACAAAAATTTGCCTTTAAATATCAATTTTGAATTTATCAGTTGTTGTTGTTGTTTTTTTTAATAGCTTGTATGTAAAATAAACTAAGATCATCTTGGTTATGCATTGGGCAACTGAATATTTTACTTATTTTATGTTACGCGTGAATATTTTAGATTTTTTTACTTTATTAATTTGTATTTGTTTATTTTTAATTAATTACGTGGAAAAAAAACAATTTATCAGTATTTTTTTTTTTTTTTGTAATGGTACAATTTTTCTTAAATTGACTTTAAAAAAAAATATTTTTACTATATCACTATAACTCATTTAAACCACCTCAAAGAGATCGTACTCTAAAAATAATAGTTCCAAAAATAAAAAATACTATATTCGGTATTACAGTAAATACAACAACATACATACATTTTTCTTTTAGTGCTTTATATTTGTTCTAAAATAATATTGTAGTTAGTTTGCTATATTATTCAATGACCTTTTTTGGAAAACAAGTGTTAATTAATAAGAGCAACTTTATCAAATCTTATGAAGATAAAGAATTTGATGTTTTGTTACGAACGTGTATACTCATTCGATTTCATTATATATATATATATATATACAATTGAACATCACATAAACATGTAAAATTGCTAATGTTATTTATACATAATTTATGTCCGTGCTATACATTAATGTATAAAGAAATTTTACAATGTTTCATTATACATTTATACATAGCACTCTCTACTATGTGAACGTATATGAATTCAGCTGTTTATAATTTGCAAAATGATACGATTTTCATACAAATTTCTGCTTTTATTCTTTATATACCATATAAAGTTGTTATTCCTAACATGAATTTTTTAAAATATTTTTTTTTATATATATAAAACTGGTTTGTGGAAAAAAATAATAATTTGATAGACTCAAACTGTTTAATTATATACATTTAAGTAAACGGAATGTAAAATGCGAAAAGATGAATATATGAATTTTAATTATTAGCAATAATTCATTTGCAGGCGCAGTGCAGTAAGCGAGTAAGTAAATAGTTTCAGTTTTCTAATTAAATTACTATAAAGTATTTTAAATAAGATATATAGATAGATAATTAAATACTTGTGTATAACCCATGATATATATATATAACTAAAACGCAAATTTCTGATATAATGTAATTTACTTGACGATAAATTGATAATACTCTCTTAATAACTAGACACTTTATATTATTTTAAAATTTTGAAACTTTTTTTCTTTCTATATACATTATATTAAAGGTTTTGCGAAGCAAAAAATGTGTATCTACTCACCAAAATCTGTGTTAGAATGCAGACCGAGGAAAATCTGAAATAGTTTTGAAAAGTCTAACCAGAGTTAAAATATTTCTGTCAGAATAAATAGTTGCATACCAACTCAACTAACTATATATACATTATATATTGTGGATAAATAAATATGCAGTTATTTTACGTAGATTATAAGTTTAAAATGAATAATCATTTGCATTTTCATACTTTCTGTTTCATTCTTTCTCGATGAATATCTATTAAAAAGAACTTTGTTAATAATTTTTATTAGTCATTCGTTAGACTAGAGATTAGAATGAATAATATTTTGGTAGTTTAATTTTTATTACACCATTCTTATCCAAGGTAGGGACTGCTTTCTATCCACTTTTAACATCTTGTGGAGAGGTATAACCATAAACATATGGTCAAAGATATCATTTTCACATATCTTTAGTCATATAATTAACGATTATATCCCTTCACAAGATGTTAAAAGCAGATAGAAAACAATACCTACCTTGCATAAGAATAGTCTAGTGAAAATTAAACTACAGAAATATTATTCATGAAAAAGAACTTTGTCTTTTGATAGGCTATTTAAAAGGTCTTTTTTCTTCCAAATGTTTAAAAAATAAAATTTGTAAGTTTTCTAAGTATTCAAAGTGGCAAACGGATTAATAGCAAAAAATAAATAAATAAATATCAAAATTAGTTACAAACTATAAAAAAACATCACTTTTTTTAATTGCACAAGCTGTTTAAAACAGCAAAATTTTCCACACAATAGTATCACCTAGCATGAGATCTAATAATCAGTAGATGCTAGAAGGCATTGGGTAAAAATTATGATGAACAACCATTTAGTATCTATTAAATACTAGAGTGGATTAGGTGGAACTATTGTATTTGCTATGTTTTTAACAGTTTGTTTAAGCATGACAAAAGATTATCATGTGATGTGTAATAATTTAATACCGATCCTAACCAAAGGACAATGTACAATGTTGCCCATGGTTATTAAAAAAAAAAAAAGTATATAGATATAGAACTGGATTCAGATCTGTAGGATTATATGAGTGAATTAGCTTTGATTGACAATGTCATTGTGTTTTCAGTTTGGGATATTGGCTTTATAATCAATTAAAGAGATGAGTGCTGGGGGGGGGGGTGTAGTAGATCAATGATCAAGGTGCTCTATTCCTCAGATCCTATACATGGCAGGCACATATTCTGGTTTTGCACCATGAGGCATTTCAATTGTGTAATAATTTATAAACATGTGTATGATTGATGTAATAATAGAAATATATTAAACTGACAAAAAGAGCATGGAAATTAAGATGTTTCTTATATAGAATACTTGCTACATGTTTGTGAAAAACAAATGCAATACAAGAGAGGGTCTAAGATTTTGCACTGATTATGGAATTAAGGAATGGGATTCACTGATGGAAACAATTAAAGGATCTCTGCATGTCAATGATTATTCATATTTCCTGTACGAGTTAGTTTATAAAAACTATTATCTACCTTGCATGTGAGTATTAGAATGTAACAATATTGATCAGTCAAAATAGGCATGGAAATTCAGATGTTTGACACCTTCAACTCAGTAGATGAGGGAAATTACAGTTTAGAAATGCATTGATTGAGAGAAAACAAAATTTTGGAAAATTATCTCTGCAGTGCAATAAATAATTATTTTTTCTGAAAATATTAAAAGTGGAGACTTACTAATCCCTACCAATTGTATATGTGAGTGGTATAATAACAAAATGATTAACAACACATGCATGGAGATTTCCTTGTTTGGGAGTGGAAGTTGTTTGTGAAATGCATGCACTCTTTGAGAAAATAGTCTGACTATCTCTATTTCTAAATGGATAAATGTAGTGATGTTGAAATTACTGAATGAAGTGATAAAACTTAGAAAATATATTGTTAAAATTAAATATATATAATTAATAGATACCTTTTATCATTCACTCATATAATATATGAATATATTACGTATAGCTTTTAAAATATTTAGAGTATTATGCTAAAAGTGTTCCAATTTTAGTTTAGAATTAATTCTTTCAAAATAGTATTATTAAATGGTGTAATTTTAATTTGCAATCGACAGTTTAATTAGTTATGTATTTAATTGTATCATAGGCTGAAGTTTAAATTCCATATAATTTCAATATTTGCATATATATATATTGCAATGGTAGAAATCTGAGTTGTTGTTTTTTTTGTCTGGGTGTGCTCTGGGTTAAGTTTAAAATCTGAACATTATATGTACTTTTTGTTCTCTTATATTTTTAAAAGAGAAGCAGTTTAATATGTAAATCTTGTTGCTGGGGTGTTAATGTTTTGCAACAATAGATTATTATTTACAGTTACTAGTTGTTTTTATTGTTTTTTATTTTAATGAAAACTTTAATTTTGATTACATTATTCTTTTGATGCCTTTGATTTATTGCACTCATTATTGTTTAGATGTTCAGATTATGAAATATAATTAATATTGTAAGGATCTGCTTTTGTTTTCGCAACATATGTTGTTGTGGAATGAATTATGGATGAAATGTTTTTATTTAAAATGTAATGCTATAATATAATATAAATTGAGGTGTGCGTTTATTTTATGTAAATAAAATATTATTAGTGTTGATTTAATATACGTGTATTATTATTTGTTTTGATATTGAAATTAAATATTTTTTGTTATTATTAATGCTTGTTAAAGTTGGACTTTAAATCAAGAATGCTGATGGATTTAAAAGAGTAAAAGGAAATTTTTGGATTGCCAGAGAGATGTGACGTCAATAAAAAATAAAAACAATAGCAACAACAATATTTTTAAGGATAGATATATAAAAAGTAGTTGACGATGAAATAGTATTTTTGTTTCTTCTTCTTCTTACATTTTCTGTTTATGCTTGTATTTTTCCAAATAGAATTTGATCATCAAAAAGACAGAATCATTTTTTTTTATTAATATAATTTATTTATTTAAGAAGTTGATGCTAATATAAAGAAAACTATGGAGTAGATAAAAGAAAACATATTATCTAAAAAGACTGCAGAGAACAGAGAGTTCGTAGTAAACAAGAGGCGAGCTATTAGACGATGTTGAAATAAAGGTGTTGTAATTTTGTAGTAAAGTAAATTCTGGAAACGCACAAAAAAGTTTGTATAGATCTTTGGAAATATTGATATTTAATAGACAGGGTACGAGCACAGACTTTCACATGACCCACCACTCTCCACACTATCTCATAACACTGATACATCTGAACACACATATGTCGAAAAGATAAATAATCACCAATCTACGTATTTCATGCTAAACCAGCAATCATGAGTTGGTCCAGATTACCATCTCTACACATATATGCTACAAGTGCTCAGATATATATTAAGATAGCAAATCTTCCTACTTTAATGGACAGGCTTCAATGTACTCCACATTCCAACTCTTCAACTGTCCATCCAATTGAAAATCTGATGATGGAACACTCAAAGGCCACCCTTAGGCTGAGATTGTTGTCACACCCATGTTGACCTAAAGGTCAATCTGACCCCTCATGTACAGGATATAATCCATTAAATAAATATACAAGGGATAGGCAGACATCTCTAATATGTAATAGATGAAATACACAGGCTTATATATACCTGTGTCTATATATGTAATAGACAGGGTATGAGCACAGACTTTTACATGACCCACCACTCTCCACACTATCTCATAACACTGATACACCTGAACACACATATGTCGAAAAGATAAATAATCACCAATATACGTATTTCATGCTAAACCAGCAATCATCAGTTGGTCCAGATTACCATCTCTACACATATATGCTACAAGTGCTCAGATATATATTAAGATAGCAAATCCTTCTAGTTTAATGGACAGGCTTCAATGTACTCCACACTCCAACTCTTCAACTGTCCATCCAATTGAAAATCTGATGATGGAATGCTCAAAGGCCACCCTTAATCATTTGCTGCTGTACTGAAATATCTTATCAATTAATATTGTTCTTATTATCAATAAATTAATTTTATAGATGCAATACATGAATTAAAGTTTATTAACTCTATTCATATCAAACCAGCATTCAGTCGACATTATTAAAAATAATGAAGATTGCTTTTTTTTTTTTTCAAAATTACATACGGATATAAGCTTAGGAAAACTTCGAATTATAAAACTAACATCAAATTTGGATAAAACCTTAATTCTACCAATATTTATGAAATCAAGAAAGGATTTTTAAATCAATCAAAACCTCGTGGGATTTGTGTTGACCGGAAAAATATTAGAGACAAAGGTCGTATATAAATATGATATTCATTTCTTTTATAAAATGTGTCTTCTTTTATTTTGTAAGACTAATAGTTTCACATGTGTTTATGTTTTAAAAAAAAGTGATCGTAACAATAATTTTAGTTGATTGCAAGTATATATATATGTGTGTGTGTGTGTTTTAGGATGAGAGAAAGGTAAAATGTCTATAGATCCTTATTTTTATATTTAAGTTGATTTAATTTAGTGGTATATTTATATTGATTTATTACAGATTTATTATAATCAATAAAAACTTCTACCATTCTTGAACGTATTATTTTGATTTGCCTATAATTGCATTTTCCTTTATGATTCATAAAAACACATGTAACAAGGTATTAAATATTGATAAATTTTGCCTTTGGCAGGATGGCTCAGTTGGTTAGAATGTTACCTTAAAATTCAAACTCAATAATCAAAGAATCCAGATTTCAATCCCATGCTTATACTGTCACTGGTCAGGCAAGCAACACCTGAAAAAGAGGGGAGAATAATACCTCTCACAATGTTGTGCATATACTAACCTGTTTGATGTGCTGTTGTTAACAGTTGAATGTAACTTAATATTGGTAAAGTTAAATTCGAGACAATTTAGGTTCTAGTATAATTATATGTTTATTGATAAAATGTAGTCTAATTATATATATATTGTAAATAAACTTATGTTAAATTTAAAATATTCGAAGCAATTATTAATTTATAGAGTTTCACACATCTATATATGTATAATCGTGGACATATTTCGGTTGTAAATTATTTTCTTTTATGCAATTGAAATTTGTTCGCAAGGTAAAAAAAAAAGTAAATAGGTAAGATGACGTATTATTATTATATATTATTTTCATTATATCAATTTTATATAGCATTATTATATTACCATATACTATGTATTTATACTAGTTAAATACTTTCGGGATTTATAATGATTACTTGATAACATAATAGGTATATTAGAAATGGAAATTAAAATAGAGCAACTATAAAATATTTGAAATCCATTTGTTATAAGAGGTAGAATGCTATTATTATTGTTAAATATTATATGTTGTCTAATATATTAATTAGTGGTCGTGCATTATTGTTTGTTAAATGTTGTCTTAATAATTTATTATTTATTTAATGAAAGAATAAAGGTCTAAAATTATCTAAGTCATAATATATGTTGAATGATAATAGAATAGTTTAAGTTATATCAATTTGGTTGTGTTAATCTTTGATATTTATTAGAACATTTATAATGGTCAATTAATAAAATCTATCACATTTATTGGAAATTGTGCATTGTTTGTTTAGTTGTTGAATAGATATATAAATTTCTTATGGATAAGATTTATTTCATTAAGATTATTATTTATTTTGTAAATGAATAGTTTAAAGGAAGGCTGGGCTAGATAAGTATTCCATTTTGTTATCATGCTAATAGATGCATTGTGAGTAGATGTAATATTTTGATTTGTGTTGGGAGGTATCTCTACTCTTAATTCAAATTAAATGTTATAGGTAAAGAATATTAAAAGGGTTGTATGCTTTATATTTAAAAGAGTAGTATTTAAATTGACTGATTTATAAACTTGTATAGAAGTCCACTCTGGCAGTCGGTTATCGGTTACAATATGTTCAACGAGATTTAAACTTCTTTGAATTAATAATATAATTTTTGTAGACAAATTGCAATCTTTACTGTCTATATATATATTCTTTTTTTCATATATCATAGCATCGGCCGGGAGGCGAACCCACAACAACTGTCTCCAACTAACTGCTTGCTTGCAATGCAGCTGTGCTGACCTTTTGGCTAACAACGCTTGACATAAATTTGACCTTATATAAAGGTAGATTTTCATCTTAGTTATTTAAAGGAGTTTGCATTGACAACAGTTTGAGATTTTTGATTGTTATTGATATTGTTTAAGTATTGACTGCTTTCATATATATATATATATATATATAAACAACATGATATATATTGTAATAGTAATCCTAATGGCTTAATATCAAAAGTGCAACGTTAAAATTTTCTTTTTTTAATAATAATCATAATTTAAAATAATGTCGTGTATTGTGTTGCCAAGAAAATCCAATATGATGAACATGTTTTTAAACAAGTTAAAAACATGTCATGGTCAAATTCAAAGTTTAGAAAAATATTCGTCAACAACATTAATTTGCTAATCCTACATTGCACTGGAAAACATTTTATTATTAAATATCCATTATTAAGTTGAATAAATTAATCGTAACATAATAATAAATTTAGTGATTTATATTTGATTTTAAAATCATTTGTAAATAAACCGAACTTATATATAATATTTAAATATGCTTAGATAAACTTGTGAATGTTTAAAATTAAAATAATGTTTCAAATATTTTAAAAGGGAATAATATAAAACCATAGGAATACAATTGGAAATTTTATAATATCATGGAACATTAAATTTAAAAATTATTTATTTAGATATGTAAAGTGTCAATATATTGTTTAGTATTAAAATAAAAATAAATAATTGTAATTTTAGCTTTAGAATAAGTTTATTTAAAATGTTTTGCATGTATAAAATCGAAAAGATGACTGATTTTGCTACTTATTAAATATATATGATATATGAGCACAGACTTTCACATGACCCACCACTCACCACTCTATCTCCTAATACTGATACACTTGCACACATATATGTTGAAAAGACAAATAATCACCAATATACGTATTTCATGCTAAGCCAGCCATCATCAGTTAGTCCAGATTATCATCTCTGCACATATATGCAATAAAGGCTTAGATATATATTAAGATAGCCAATCTTCATACTTCATTGAACAGACTTCAGTCAATTCCACACTGCAACTCTTCAACCATCCATCCAATTGAAAATCTGATGATGGAATGTTCAAGTGCAACCCTGAGGCTGAGATTCTCATTACACCCATGTTGACCTAAAGTCAATCTGACCACTCATGTACAGGACATAATCCATTTAATACATATACAAGGGATGGGCAGAGATCTCTACTATATTTCTGTTATTACATAGTAGAGATGTCTGCCCATCCCTCATATATGTATTAAATGGATTATGTTCTGCACATGAGGGGTCAGATTGACTTTAGGTCAACATAGGTGTGATGAAAATCTCAGCCTCAGTATGGCCTTTAAGCATTCCGTCATCAGATTTTCAATTGGATGGATAGTTGAAGAGTTGGAGTGTGGAGTTGATTGAAGCCTGTACATTAAAGTATGAAGATTGGCTATCTTAATATATATCTGAACATTTATTACATATATGTGTAGAGATGATAATCTGGACCAAATGATGATTGCTGGTATAGCATGAAATATGGATATCAGTGATTATTTGTCTTTTTAACATATATATGATCAAGTGTATCAGTGTTAGGAGATAGAGTGGTAAGTGGGGGTCATGTAAAAGTCTGTGGTCATATACCCTATATAATACATATATTGATACAGGTATATAATAAGCCTGTATTTCAGTTATTACTTATTAAAGCATAAGGGAGAACTTTATCATCTGGATAAAATTAATTACTATACCAACCAGAACAAATTTTGCATATAAATTGCATTTGAATGAAATAAGAGTTTGAATCTACATCTTTTATTGATTATGTATGAAAACTGTATATTCTCAAAAAAATTTGAAATTCTATTCTGTTGATACTTGCCATATAAACTTTGTAATCTATAAATCTTTATTCTTGACATTGTGGAAACCTTGAAACTTACCATATTTAGCTAGAGAAACAATTAAGCATTCACCTTCAGGACAGAGTTGAACCTTTGTGATCATCATTATCAAATAGTATTAAATAACATCATAATAATTAAATGCTTACCTCATTATGATGATAAAGATTTAAACTGGATCAATTTTCATCTAGTCTGGAAATTATTAATATGCAGACAAAAATATTGAGCCTTCAGAAATATTTTGAACCATTGAAGTTATTATTCTAAATATAACAGATTTTGCATTTGTCTACAATTCATTTGGATATTTACTAAAAATACAACTATAAATTTTAGATTTAATCAAATGGTTTTGTTTTTCTATTTTTACAAAAGTAATCTTTTGGATATCAATAAATGGAATATCATCCCTTACATTTTAAGAAGATAAACAACAGCAAATCTAGTTACCTTGGAAACCTGTGACATAATAATCCTCAGGATTTACTTAAAATTGGATAAACAATATTGTTTTGTAAAAAAAAAAAAATTAAAGACCATATCATAAATGGATCTACATTATTGAAAAAATAATATTTGACCTATTTTTGGACCTATTAAATAATGGTGGAAATATCACTGGAGTGAAATGAATGATGCATTGTGTAGGAATAAATTTAAAAGAATAATAATAATGTATGTGATCATAAAATGAATTCTATTTACCAGAAATATTATATATATATATATATATATATATATATATATATATATATATATATATATATATATAATTTGGATATTATAATATTCATGAACTTTTAATAGATAATAGCTAATTTATTAATTTCATTTTGCGATGTTTAATATTTAATTAATAAAATATGTTTGCATCTGTAATATTTATTGGAGTTATTGAATTTTTATATTGATTAATGGATGTTCTTGTTTTATGGGTCTTATATTTATTTATTTTTAGTTAATCACATGATAGCAATGGTATCATATTATAAATGTGTTTATTAAAAATAAGCAATATTTAAAAAGTACCTTTAATAATAATGTTTTAAAAAAGATAGATAATGGCTTAAAATATATGGTTAAAGGTTGATTATAGAATTATTTGTTTATGATCTTTATGTTGTATGAAATGTTGGGCCATGTTGACAGTATAGCTGCTCATAAAGAATTAAGTGTTATACCCAAGTAGGATCTATAAAACATAGATGAATCTCTTTATTTTATTTTATGACATTGAGAATTTATTCATATCCTACATTTTAGCAACCTTCTTTAATAAATTTAGTATGTTTTTGCGACATATAGAGTCAAACATAATTTCATTTCAGTACTTATATTTAAATCAATTTCCTTGAGAACATAATTAAAGATATTAATTTTTGTTTACATTATGCTTATTTTATTTTAATATATATTCATTAATATTTCTTAATAAAATTACTTAATTTTTTTATAAATGATGGCTTGCATTTTATTATAGTATCATCATTATTTGGGATTCATCACATGGTCACATAAGTTTCATTTCAATTTTTTAATTATTGTTTATACCTTATACAACATAATTAGGTGAATATTATTTATTATTATATTGTGTGAGAGCTTATCCACATTATATGAAGATATGAGCTGGAAACAAGTACAAAATTCCCATTTGTGGTGAGTCATATGCTAAAAAAAATTTGTTTACATAAAAGATGTGCATCTTTGTTATTAGTGTTGTAAGTTAAATCCTTGAGAAATAATAATAATAAATAATATTTATAAGTTTTGATATTATGCTAGCCACACATATAAAACTTTCATAAATAGTTATTTACTTAGACACATATATGTTGTAATAAATGCTGCAAGATCATTTGATACCTTAGAAATATAATGTTCCCATACAATAATGTAATATGTGACACTATTGATGTAGAATTTGATCTACTTGTTATATTTTATTAAGTATTTTTAAAAGGTTATACTAAGATTTGTATCATTACTTATTGCTGAATGACCAAGCATGGGTATTATGTATTAATTAAAGCATATTTTGAATTATCCTTTATTTGCTTGGTTGACCATTTTAGTATATATATATATATATATATATATATATATATACTATGTTTATATATATATATATATATATATATAAACATTGGTCAGTTACTTATATTGATCACTAAATTTCAATTGGAATTATTAATATATGTATTTACATGTATGCATCATGTTGAGATAGAGTGCTTTTAATTTTCACAAACTATTTATCAACATGAAAGATATAAAGTTGAATTAGTGGATTTTGAAAATGATCTCTATTATCTTAGCACCATTTAAGAAATAATCAACCAATTAAATGCCCATATATTAATATATCATATTTTTTTAGCCTGGAACTAATATCTTAGTTTTCAGTTAGATGGTTTCATCTTTTCCTCATTTCTTTTAAAATAATAAGCTATGCAAAACAATTTAAATAAGAATAGACAATTTATTAACATATTTGTATTGAATGAGATACATATAATTTTAATTAACACATTCCATCATATATCATTTATCATTGTAAAACTCTTTAACAAATAACTTGCTTATGATGTCAGTATCTTATGCATTTATTTTGTATTACTAATTGACTTAACTTTTATTTTTAATTTAGCTTTTAAGATATCAAAATTTGCCACAAAAATATGTGTGCATGATAGTACTTGAGACACACCCTCATTTATTACTTTCAATCCCTATCCTTGCTGAACAATGTTAAATGCATTCTGGTGAAGTACGTTATTTTAAATATTTAGGCAAGTATGAAAAACTCATATTTTTATCAACAATAATATTTTATTTTATTTCAATAGACCAGTAATGAACTACAGTATTTATAATGTTCTAATATTTAAATAAATCTTGAAAGTATAATATATCAAAACATCAATTGCTCCATATATTGAAGAGTTTCTGTTGTTATACCAACACCTTCATGTTCAAATTAATGTTACATATTAGACAGTAGTTGATTCAGAATCATTTAAATTTTAAGTGTCTGCTGTGCAAAATTATTATTAATTATCTTCAACATTTGTCTATTTTATTTGACATAATTTCAAAATATTAATTTACATATTAAAACAGGCATTTATTCTAAGATTTTTATTGACTCGATATAATATTATATCACTTGCATTACTTAGCTCAATTTCTTTTTTATATTCCGAGTGGCAAAAATTTCTTATATAAATAAATATTTTCCTTCATCATTGAATATTAAAACCTCATTATTTTTAAGTCTAATATTCTTTTACTATACTTTTGTCATTAATCTCTACCCCAAAATATAAATACGCACTCAAACGCGCACGGACAAACATTCAAATACGCGTTTACATATACATAAATTGGTCATATAAATGGAAGTCAAACTTCTGCTCTTCACTATTAGTGCAAACAGATAACCCACTAAAGATAAAACTTTCACTTTTAAATATTTGTTCAGTACAAAAATTACATATACATATTCACCTGAATGTCTTGCATATTCTTTAAATTTTGTATCTTATATATATATATATCTTGATTAATTTCTTAGACATCAATTATAACACATTTTAACTGATACTTCAAGTGATATATTATTTATATATATATATATAATAAAAGTGAGTGATTGTTCAAGAAAATTTAAACATCTTTTTTAACCCTTTTAAATGCATTAAATTAGTTTTAAAAATAATCTTAAAATAGCTTTTCTTGTTTATCTTTTGGGTTAAGCATGCTTGACCGTCTTTTTTTTAAAAAAAATATTTAAATAAACTTTTAACATAAATAAAAAAAAATATAAAATAACTATATATAAACACATTTACATGCACATTAAAATAAATATCCCTATAAAATACGTAAATAAAGAAAAAATATTCTGCATTATTGATTTCTTGAGAACAATTAACTAATTTAGTAGATATAGAAAGCTGTCTAATATACCTGACCTCATTTGCAGACCCTTTTCTATAGATGTAGTCAGTTCCTTAGCTATATTTTTAGCAATTTTTTAAAGTACAATAATGAAGCTTCGTGATATCATATGAAAGAGAACCATTTCCAGTCTCATTTTGTAGTAATTATAATGTTTTAGTATAGATACGTTCAACAAATCGTATTGATATATAGCATCCATACATTTTGACACTCAGAATTTAATTAATAGCACTTCCCAGGAAATTTGGAGAAACCAACTACCTTTTCCTATTTTTTATGTACGATAGGCTTCTGTTATAATAAGCTTTTACATTCATCATTTGAAGAAATAAAAAAAAAAAAACTGATACATTTTTTTTTAAATGCAATAAACACAATTCTCACTTCCCTTCCCAAACTAGCCATGATTATTACGAATTATACGTCAATTGAACGATTGATCAATTTTTAGTAAACTATTTGAATATCCCCTTACATTGTAGATAATGTTGCATTTTCAATCATTCTTACAAAAATGTATTATCTTAATTATCGAATGATTCATGTTATTTTAAAATTATTTTCTATACTTATAAAATTAGAAGTCACATTAACATACAAAATTAAATTCAATTTATAAATGAATGAGGTTTTATAATTAAGACATATCTATTTCCTTTAATATATAATTTCTCTTCACTAAAATGTATGATTATGAAAAGAATAAGATAAATAAATTGTATCATAAAATTACAAACATATTATCTGTAAGGATTTTAATTTTCAAAAGAACTTTTGAAGTTAGTCCCCTTTTTTAAAACAAAATATTCTAATTGATTTCATACAATAGTTGGTAAATCCTTAGAGTTTTCTCAGTGTAAGCATTGCCAACAACCATTCAAACAAATTAAAATATGCAATATAATATGTCCAGCACTTGCTATTTAGTGATTTATGTAGGGAATACTGATAGTTTTCAAATTTTTCAAGAGGGAGTTGAGGTATCTCCTCCTCCTCTTAAATTTAATTAGATTTACTTTATAATATTTACTATTGTTGTAATTCTCAGTATTCTTAGCATGAATTACTGAAGCAAGATCAAACCCTTTTGTAGCATTGTTTTTATTAACTTTATATTCTAGCTCTCAGTGGTAGTGTTATCTTGTGGTAACATTGCATTCCCCTGAGTACAATATATATATATATATATATATATATATATATATATATATATATATATATATATATATATATATATATATATATATATATATATATATATATATATAAATCTAACCTGGTCTTGTGCATCTTTGCTTCATATGATATGAAATAAAACGGGTTCTAGCTCAGTTAATAATTAATAAATAAAATATTCAGCATTAAAATTAAAATGTTTCACTAGCTCAAATTTAAAATACGAATAAGGTTCAGTTTATAAAAATAAATTAAATAAATATTTAATATTTTCATGAGACTTGAAGTGAAAATACAGGTGACAAGATAGATTACATTGAGTCAATATCCCACAGGATACTACCTCAATGGCATAAGAACACTATCCCCCCTTATTACTATTTCAAATAACAAACTCATAGTATTCTTATGACTTTAATAACTTCTACTCACTAAGATTAAACTAATAATTAAGTCTTAATCTTCTATTTGTAATAATCTAGCTCAATAAAATAATATCAGGTTCATAAAATTTATTCTAAGTTAATTTAAAAATACGGTAGTAAAATATGAGAAGGGATTTTATGTCATAATCTACTACACTTAAACTAATAATAATAATAATATTCTTCATTGTTTAACTACTACTGGATATTTTTCTTTTCGTTATATTTTTATTACCATAATAAAATAATAAAATAATTTTATATAATCTTTTATCTTCATGTAATAATATAATAAATATGTGGTAGCATATGATAATCTGATAAACAAAGGATGTGTGGCAACTGATAGCATATAATTCAGTATACTATTGTGATAACTGATTTATGACCAATAAAATAATGTAAAATTATAATTATTTAATTAAAAGAATACCAATAAAATATTTAAATTCTTAAATATAACTCTCTATTTATCTTTTTGTGCAAAATTATATATATTTGTTTCAATTGTTATGAATATATTGTGATTTCATGCAGTGAAGTGGAGAAATAAACAATCGTTTTGCGTTGTTAGCCGAGAGGTATCGGGGGTGTCGCGTCCCGGCCGATGCTATGACATATGAAAAAAAAAAAAAAATTTTAAAAAACAAATTTTAACAAAGTTTATTAACAACAACAAATAAAATAAACAATTTATGTACACTATTTACAATGGATATCCTTATTTTAATCTTACATTTTTATCTACTAAGTTATATAAAATAGTTTATAGTTTAGTTATATCTTTATTTATACTTAAGACAAAATAAAAAAAAAAATGTTACCATTTGGTTTCTCATTATGGTTAACTTATTATAAATATATTTACTTATTAGCAAAATATTTCATCCTTAATATTATTAAACTATCTTATTTTTTTAAAAAAATTCATAGAAAAAACATTCTTCAGAAAAACAAAATTAACTTTATAATGAGTATGGATTTCTCAAAATATTAAAAAAATTTTCATCTTGCAAATTCAAAGATGTTACATAAAATATTCATCCAAAATTTAGTACTAGATTTTAGTGTTTTATCACAGGATGTTTACTAATCATAATACATTCTTATTTCGCCTTACTTTAGTATGATATAAGTGTAATAATCAATATATTCCTGTTATTCAATAAACAAAAAATATACTATGCATATTGGTTATATAATTTACTTTGTACTATTGTATTTTAAAAATATGCAATACTTCATTTTCTTCAAAAAAAAATAAAGCATTCAAAATAATCAACATTCTAAAGAAAATATCTTGTTTAGATACTCTATTTTAAAAATTTATATTTCATTTCCGAAAATAAATTCAAAATATATTCTATGATTCTTTCCTTTCCTTAGGATACTTTGGATCTTCAATTTCAAGTTATAAATTCTATTTCTTCTAAGCAAATAAACCAATCTTATACAAAACAATAGCATAACCTAAGTTCTAAATCATTTATCATTTTTTTCAAAATATCTTACTGAATGATGCAGTTATATGAAATAAATATGGCAAAATAGATGTATAGGATTTAAGGAAGAAAGCTAGTGTATCACTCTTAATATATCTCAAAAAATCATGGCACAGTGCAAAGAGATATGACCTTTACCTGTCTAATAACCTCTAATACATGAACGATGTTAAAGCTACTTCTTCAGCTTTATTTAAAACATCAAATATTTAAAGACATATAAAACACTGTCCAAATAAAATGTGTATCAGTCATAGGCTTTGTTAACTATGCTGATAACCACATAAAGACTAAATATTATTTCTATTCCCTATCATATCCTATTTTTTTTAAAAAAATACATCATCTTGGTTTCCTGCTAACTATAGTATTTCCAAGCCACTATCTCAACATTATTTCTCAAGATTTTTCTACATCTTAACATCGATAAATAACTATCTGCATTTACAAAACAATAAATAAAATTCATTGATAGTTTAAAACAATTTCACTGTTCCATAAAAAAAGTCTGTCCACTTCATCATTCTGTATGTTTAATCATATACAATCTAACTAGACAATATTTGAATATCCAATAACATGAAAGTTCTAAAAGAATCACATAATTATTTGTTATTATGTTGGATTATATCACTAATATATAAAAAAAATAATCGTCGTATGCATATTTTCAAATCAATCCTATCTCATAATGTTTTTTTTTTTTTAAATGTTGTATGAAAATGCGTTACATATAATTAAAACTTTTACACTTCATTTTTAGATTCATAAATGATCTAAAGAAAACAAAAATATACATTATAAATTATTAATAATTATTATTATTACCAAATAACCCTTTTTATCTGGTCATCATTTTTAGTAGGCTTCTTCCATCCACTGGATATAGAAAATCATTGCATAGATAACGAAAAGACACATCCATACGTTTTATTTAAAAATATTCTTATCTAAATTATTAGATTATATTATAAATTTTATGTTATTAACAAATTAATGTTTTATGTTTTCCTAATCTTATAAATAGAAAAATTTACATTTAACTAAGTTAGTAAAATAAAAATTTAAAAACTATAATTACGTCTTCACTTAACCATAGTTCATGATAAAATCCAAAATATTTATTATTTTCTCTAGAGTTTTAAAATGTTCTCCTCCAAGCATGTTAAAGTTTAAAAATAAAAAAAAATATTAATCCATTTAGTAAAATTTATAGAAAATAATCCTGGGTCTTTACAATTCAGAATGAAAATTATTAAACTGTAATATTAAAGAATTATTCCCACGAAGTTTATTCAATATTCTCTGATGCATCACTCTGTTCAATTTAACTCAAGTTATCCAGTAAACTTTTACACAATATTTGTATTTTCATGGATCCATCCTTTATTTATCTACTATATGTTCATTTTTTTAATATAGGTTTTATTTCTTAATAAGTCCTTTTTAATTCTTGTAAAATATATATTTAAAAAAAATGTTTCCTTCAAAAAGGACTAAACATTCTATTTCTTTCATTATATTTTATGATAACTCATACGATATAAATATCTTATTCTTTTTTTTTAAAAAAAAAACTCCTGGATAAGCTTATAAATAATGCGTCACAAAATTTTTTAGATGGCAAATAGTATTCTGTTTAAGCTTCCAGCATAATGTCCGTATTGTTCTTTTATGAGTTAGAACAGTCCTCCAGTTAAGCATAAATAAAGCTGTATTATAATTTAAACATATTTTATTTCGTGGTATATCCATTTTTATTGCGTAGTTTAGGTCAAATTTCAGATAAAATAATCCTGGCAAGTAACTTTTAAAAATTAGAAAATCATTTTCATGAAGTTCCCAAATATATTATTTTTTAAACTTTCTTTTGCAAAATACTTTTAAAAATATCAATTAGTTTTTTGCAAATAAAACTATAAGAAAGTATTAAAAAATTGACTAAAATAAAAATTTAAAAATACTATCTCTTTGATAGCTATACTTTATCTTTCTCTGATTTCAATACATTATTAATCTCCTCCTATACCCCCTGTGCAATTCATATTTATAGTCTGTAAGAATACCTCATTTGATTGGTTGATTCTTACTTTAACTTGAGAACAAATTTACATATTTTCAATTTATAGCTGAAAATAAAAAATTATGACGTAATGAACTTAAAATATTATTTAAAATATTACTTTTAAATAAATTATTATTTTATTAAAACCATTTAAACATTTAAAATAACTTTTAAAATAATTTTAATAACCCATTCCATTTATCTATTTTTATTTAAACAAAATATTTAATTTTTTTTTTTATTAACTGTATTCATCTTTATTACATCATTTAAGCATGTTATACGATAGTTAACTTAATATTTATTATTATTTGCTTTTATGATAGGCAATAATTCTATCCAATTCTATAATATAACTTTTAAAATATTTTAAACTTCGTTACTTTAAATACAAACAAGCATGTGTGTGAAAGTATGTAGTATATAAGTCACATGATTAATAACTTTGACAGACGATTTTTAATCTATTTCTCTGCCCAGATTTATAAAATTGATACACTTATTATATTATATAAAATAATTATAAAAAATTTGGAAGAATAATTTTAAAAATATAGAACTATGTATAATTTTCACCATCATAAAGTTTATTTTTAAAATATATATTATATTAATTTTGATTATTAAACATAGTTTATAAATTTAAATACTGTATAACATTTATTTATCTATACGTTTAAGACTATTAAAATTGAACCTTTTAAATATACTTTTAATATTTATAGCTGTGTTATTTAATATGGC
Source organism: Epiperipatus broadwayi (assembly GCA_028023455.1). Lineage (NCBI taxonomy): Eukaryota > Metazoa > Onychophora > Udeonychophora > Euonychophora > Peripatidae > Epiperipatus > Epiperipatus broadwayi. Next base: position 388,004 of record JAQFVV010012880.1, on the reverse strand, counting down.
CAGCTTTTACAACCATATGCAACAATATTTTAAAGCTTTACTTAATTACTTTTAAATGATTCGCTATATTTTTATATACTACGTATTTTCTTTAGCTTCAAATTGTACTTTATAACATAATTGACAAACTATAATTAATAAATCAAAAGAACATATTCTAAAATTTAAAATTTTTAGTAATTGACTGTTATGAACTATTACTGACCTATAGAAAAGGGCACAATATATATATATTGACTATTTACGTTATTTTTAATTTGGTTATATAATAATTGATGCTCCTTCAATCTTTTTTTCCACAGAACATCTCGATTCACTGATGTAAAATTTCTGACATCTATATATATATATGTTGGAACGAAGTTTATCATGTGTTACATATATAAAAGACATATTTTGCGGGTTCAACCGTGTTAAAAAATCTTAAATATTGATATACCGACATTTCAAATTGGTCACACAACCCACAAAATGTTATTTATATAAATATATATAGGGAAATCTGAAGTACTGATATATTACCACTACATAAAGATAATAAAGTGATCATTAAATTACTAGTATCCATGATTAATGTAATATGGATCAATAGCAACTCTTCCTAGCATTCATCATTAAAAATATAATACTGTAAAATGAAACATATATAAAATTAATACATAATCACAAATTTACTATATTCCAATATACTATTCCACATATTGTTTTTTTAAAATCCTGTTTATTATATGAGCAATTTATTTTTTACATCCTTATTTTTTTAATAAAGTTTCACTGTTTCAAATTCTGTATAAATAAAGGGTTTATTTAGATTAGTTTGTGAACTGTTGTTGAGCATTGTTTTGGCCAATGAAGACCGATTTATGGGTGTCTGGATATGTTATAGTATTTAAATGCAGTTATATTCTTTTTTTTTGTATTCCAAGAGATTGTAAAAGACCCAAAAAGAGACCACATGTGAGATGGATGGATGAAATAAGAAAGTGTGCAGGGGCGATTGTGAAGAACAGAAGCTAAAGATCAAAGAAGATGGATTGAACTTGGAGAGACTTTTATCCTGCAGTGGATTGATAAGGATTGAAGATGATGATATTTTTTTTTATTAATAGCATAATTGTTATTAGCAATAAAACATACTTCTTTCGTTTTACATTTTCTTTCTTCTTATCAAGTATAGACAATTTTCACATTTAACAGATCAAAAATATGATCAGAAAGGTGCTGGTACTTCAAGAGAATAGATTCATGTTATTGGCTGATTTTTGGCAAGTTTCTACAAAAATTTATGTTGAGAAACACCCAATAATATGCTGATTTGCAAGCAGCATTACTGCACTCAATCTTGTAAACTATCTAAGGTGATTGATACTGAGATTTAGTGTTGTTTTGTAGTCTATTCAGTTTAGGGCTCTCAGACTTATATTATATATGTTGGTGCAGATTTTTTTTTTATTTTTTAGTATGTATGGTGTACATATCTAGGATTTCTTACCTATCAAAGATAGATATGCTTGTTTTATTTTGTTGTAAAATTTATTGTTTGGTTCTATTAAAATGTTACAATTGTATCCTATTCCACATAACTTTCTATGTTAGCTTTCTGATCTGCTTCATATTTACATAATCTATGCTCTCCATCTCAGCTAGTGTGTGTCATGGGTGTGAATGAATGCAGAGGATTTACACCTCAAATTTCAATTAGTTTGGTAATAATTTTGAAGACTAATAAGTCTTTACTTCATTTAAATTATAGTTCTAAAACATCTCAGACCACTGGAGATGTTTTCATTTTCAATGGGTCTCCTAGAAAGCACTATTTAATTTTAGTCCTTGTATTTTTATGATGTGTTTTACAGTCACACATATCAACACATTATTAACATACCTCTTGTGTTCTTTATTTAAATATTTAGATATAATTAAAATCAAATATATTGTTTCTTTGAGTGCATAGCTCTACAACTATCAGGCCATTGGAAATGTTTTCATGGGCAATTGCCCTCTGCAGTTCAGTTTTTAGTGTTAGTTCATCTATATTTATGATGTATTCTGCAGGCATGCATATCAACACATGATCCACAAATCTCTTACAAATAATATTAGGGTCTTTATTTAAATATTTAGGTATAATTTCATGCTCAACCTTAGCTAGTGTTAAAATGCAGATTATATTATGTAAAGGTTTGCTTTTTCCATAATATAATATTTATTACTGAACATTGCAGTGATGTTGCCCTGTAGCTATTTAAAGTGTCAATAATGAAATCTTTTTTGAAGGTTATATTCAGTTTCTTGCAGTGATGTGTGTATAATCTTTATAGATTGTTTACATCATACTAAAGTGATGTGTTTAGTTCTAATATATTTGATGTGTGTTGATAAATTGAACAAATTCTAGGGATGAATTTATGGGTAAACCAGTTGATGATGGTTTTTTAATGGTAATTGTCATAATTTGCACCTGAAAAATCTATTATCAAGTAAAGAGAGTAATTTTCTTTGAGTAGTTTTATGTTTGAGAATAATGAAGGGGAAATTGTCACTGATGGACACCTTTATAAGTATTCATATCTATTATATACTTGTTCAATTCATCGCATCATGTCAAATAAATGAAAACTATAAGTTTGCAACACTATACATTATCGAGTTATATAGTTCACTATCATGTAAGTAGTTTATTAAGATCACACACACCCAGATACAAGAACCTGAATATAACTCTTAAAAAGAATTCATTATTGACACTTTAACCTAGATAGACAGGGACATTACTGCAGGGTTCCACAATAAATATTATAGTAGGGGAAAAGCATAGACCATGGACTTAACCATAGTTAAGTCCAAATATGAAATTAAAGCTACATATTTAAATGAAGATATTATTATTTACAAGTGGTAAGTCAATGACATGTTGATATGTGTGCACACAAAATACAACATAAAAAAATATGAGATGAAAAAGTGCTAAAAATTGCACTCCAGTGGATAATTGAACATGAAAATACCTCCAATGATCTGAAGTTTTTAAATCTACGCAATCCAAGAAGTAACTTATTAGACTTTAAATTGATCATCAAACCAATTGAAATTCAAGACACAATTACCTCAGCATTCTCACCCACAAACCACAAACTTGCTGGAATAAAAATCTTTCTAAATGAAAATTTTAGACTCTATAAATATGAATCAGATTGGAAAGCTAACATAGAAACCTATACAAATGATCTACATGGAATAGAATACAACAGTATCACTTTAATAAAAGCAATCAAGAAATTTTAGAATAAAATAAAAATATCTGTGATAGATAACAAACCCTGCATAAGTTAACCATGCATATCAAAGCTTTTACAAAAAATAAAAAAAGATCTGTACCAACATATATAATATATCTGAGAATCACTCAGCTTAATGTGAATATACTACTATACAATGCTGAAGATGAAACACCCCAGGATCAACACTTCGGATAGTGTACAAGAATGAGTACAGTAATGTTGCTTGTCAATCAGTATATTATGGGGAGTCTAAAATAAATATTACCACCAGTCTCCAGTACTTGAAATAAATATGCCAAAATTAATCTAGAGCATTAATCTAGTTTTTTGAAGTACAAACAACTTTCTGGTTACATTTTTGATCCAATAAATATGAATGTTGTGTGTACATGATATAAAATATGAAGTAAAAGATGTGTGGTTTACTGCTAATAACAATAACACCATTAATAGAAAACAAAATTGTGTCTAACTCTCCAAGAAATGAAATATGTAAATCTTTAATTTAAACAAATTAGCATACACCTTTAAATACTTCACAATATCCAGATGCCCATCAATGCTATAATTCTGGATTCACCAGTTGAAAGTACATTTGGCTATAGTTAGCAATCAAAAACATATAAACCTTTACTTAGGCAATATTCAAAATGTTGAAACTTTGTTTAAATTATATACAGAGCTTGGAAAATAAGCTCTTATCAAGCTTTGAGGATATCCTCAACCCCAGACTGTTTTCTGCTTCTGGTGTTGTCAATGAGGTGCCAAGATATTCAGCATTAGATTAAAAATATTAGGACAAGCCCAGAACTTTATCTAATGTATAACTATTGAGTAGAAAATCTGAAATTGTCAGACATCCATATATCTTCCAATCCATCTATCTAACTCAAATAGCCATATGGGACTGAACTAAGTTCAGATACACCATATATTAATAGCTTTAGCAGTATAAAATCGCCAAAGCCTTAATAGCAAAAAATAAAATGATAAAAAATCAAGTCAGATGCCACATGATTTAATTTAATAAAGCTTGTATTTACAAATGTTATATAGACTTTACTTATTACAGTAGAATACAGTAAAGGAAATAAATCTGAATTTTTTATTTTCTTACTTATTTTTCAACTGAGTTGCAGGGTTTTATTTTTATATAATATAAAATATGTAATGTTTACATTTTGATGAGTTTTTTTAATATACCTATATATAAGACGCAACATTAAGGTTTAATATATATATTCAATAATGTATAACAACGTAATGACCACAGAAGACTGTCTAAACGTAGGAGAGAGATTCAAACGAAATGTTCATTGGATTGTAAGACAAATAATTCCTATAATATACCAGGACTTGGAAAAGAAAAGCTGTAGTTAATTTTATGTATTTAAGTTAATGAGTCATTTTGGAGAAGCAAAAAATGGAGTAATACTTATTCATAAAATTCTTAGTAATTAAATATTATTTATTAAATAAATATTGTTTATCATCATCATTTATTACTGCATTCGTTTAATAATTTAGTATTTCTTAAAGATTTTTACACAGACTTAATTTCTTTTTCATAGAATTCATTACTTCCATACATATATAATAGCATTTACATTTCTAGTCAAATATGTCAGATAAGATTCCCAACTGGCTATTGTAAATCAATCTTTTTTCAAGATCTTTAATTATAGTTTTATAGAAAAGATTTTTAGCTAAGCATTTTGTAATTGACTCTTTATCTTTTATCTTTATATTTTTATGCGTGAATACTTTATTAAAGCTTTAGAAATAAAATATTTCAAACTTAACAATTATGGTGAGATTATTATATATGTAAATTTGATTTTGTATGCATAAAATAAAAGCAATTCTATTTTTAAATGTGAAGGAATTTTTTAATAAAACTTTCAGATGAACTGTGATTTGGATGAAATAAAGAACTGCTCTTCTTATTAAATTCTACACTTGCCTGAAGTTTATGATTATTACCAATTTCTCATGATAATGTATTTGTTTTATACAAATAAAAAGGTGCCCTGCTTGTCTGATATAGTAGTGGGAGTGATAAAGTAATTTAAACATTTCTAAATTAATTCCATCTGCAGAATATAAAAATAATACCAAAGTTAAGAACTACTTAATTTATTTCAGCCATGTCGTCGTCATCATATGTAAAATTTGTACATTAGATATATCATAATTTAGTAACATATATATATATACACACACTCTCTCTTACAAACATATAAGTATGTAATGTTTGGTCACACATGATTGTTTACGTCTCTCCTTACATAAAAAAAAATACTTATTATTAGCATTGCTTCTAATAATTACAACGTCTTCATTTAAAGATCTTTGGAGAGAGTACTGATGGATTTTCAAGTTTCCTTTGCTTTCTTGTATCTATCTGGACTGCTATTCTGCTGGTTTTGTGTTCATTTTGATGACAAAAAATGTATTTTGTATTAGTTTTAAAAAATCTGAAGATGGCCAATTCATGACCACTAGGATGCTGATTGGTAAAAAGTAGTTACAAGGTTAACTGTGCACAAATCAGCAAAATGATTGCCTTGTTTTCATAGTTTATTAAAATATTTATGATTATTTAAAAACCAGCCAACACTTAAACAATCCCAATATCAATAACAATCAACAATTTTAAACTGTTGTCATGGCAACTTTCTTTTAACAATAAAGGTGACTTGTTAAAATAAAGTTGCTTTGGCAATAGTTTGAAATTATCGATTGTTACTGATAGTGATATTGTCTAAATGTTGACTGGTTTTTAATGACTACTTACAAACCCCTTTAACATTAAGCATTATTACACATATTATTTGTGATTATTTTTATACAACTTTTCCTACAATAATTATTTAAAAACAAAAGTGAATATAGTTATAATTTGATTGTGCTTGAAAATGTTATTTTTAAAAATATAAGTGAACAAATTCAATTGTAAAGACAAACAAAAACTATGGCTGTAAGATCTTTTTTTTTTCATATGTCAAATGCGCTGACTGGGAAGCAAACCTGGGCCAGCTGCTTGGAAGGCAGTTATGCTAACTACTAGCCCACTAACGATTGACTGCTATAAGATCTTTAATATCATTTTTCATACAGTTCTCCATAATGTTTGTATTCCTTTAAAAATTATAAATGCAATTTTAAATTTTAGAATAGAATTTGATAGATTAATATTGGCTTCATATTTATTCAATCATGTTTTGAATAGAAAGTTCGTGCAACAAACATTTTGCTAATTTTATTTTTTTCTAGTTGAAAACAAACTTATACTTTTTACAAATTAAATGCAATTTATTAAATTCTAATACACATAGAGGTGTAATTCTAAAACTAAATATTAAATGATTACAAAAATTGCCACCAGGGAAACAATTGAAACGTCTTTGCCAGTTGAAAGGTTTTGAATAAAATTAATTAATCCAACTAGCTGCTTACTTTAAACTTTGTTGTGAAAAATAATTCTTGACAAAAGGAATATTTTATATGTACATATCTAAATAAAATAAAGTAGATACCTACAATTTTTCCTATTCTTTTTTATTCTGTTTTATATATACATATATAAGTTATTTCTTTTGTCACTATTTTTTTTTTCAATTTAAAGTATGGTGTGCCAACAACACAAATCAACTAGTACGGTGAGTTCATTGGTTTTTATCCTGAATTTAAGATCAAGAAACACCATAGTCTATCTTGTCAGTTCAGTTTTCTTGAATTTAGAATAAATGTGAGTGAATGACTTTTATTTTTGTAGTAAATAAGTACAACCATGACAGACAAAAATAAATTACAACTCTTATTCCCAGGAGGTTATAAAGACACTAGTCAAGGGAGCAGCTGGTGATCAAAGACAGAAGTTGCTAAGAATTATCTGTATGACAATCCAGGCTGCCATTTGATCACTTTCAAGTGAAGAAAGATTTGCAAAATTAAAAAAAAAATTGTCTAATATTAAATGGCGCATAATAAACGTTGTGATGTTAGAAGAAAATGTGAAGAGACAATTGATTTAAAAAGTGGGTTTATGCTGTATTACAAGAGCACAAACATTAGAAGCACAGGTGAAATAAGATTCATTATCAATAAAAAAAAAAGTGGAAAAACAACCTTATAAAGATTGATAGTGTATCAGAAGAGAGGCAAGTTTAGATACCAAATGCAAATCATTCAGGTTTATGCCTCATGAGCTATCATTAAATTAAAATACACCAATTAAATTTGTTAAGGCAAGATTTAATTAGAATGAAGTTAAGATAAAAAATATGCAGTGATATAAATAGGAAGAAATTTTGGCTACAAGTATTCTGCATCTTCGTGGTTCCTTGTGGAAGATCTGCTCTATCATTGAGCAGTTAGCTGGACAAGATCACTGTGGATGTTAACCCACAGTCATCATGGAGTTTCCAATCCCAGGCACCAAATAACTGAAGGTTAATGAGCTGGTTAGGATTACATTAACATCACCCTGATCTTATTATTATTTTTATATGCCTGAGAAGACTCACAGAGGAATTACTACGAGAGAGTAATATTATTTTATTTTGTCAGTTAGACTAGTAATTAATATTGTGGATTGAGAAAAGCAAAACTGGCTTTAGTGAAATATGATTACATGTTTAAATGTTTTGGACAGTATTGAGATAGAATTCTAAATGTTTTGGTTAATGAGGATTGCATAAAAGTGTTATATATTTTGTCTGTTTTATCAATAAATAAGTAATTTTCATTATATTGTATATTTGAAGTTATTTAATTCTCAGTTATTGTATTTTACTGTGATCTATAACATTTTTTGTTAGCAAATGCATAGCATAAGAGATTATTATATGCACACACTAAAGGTTTTTGATCAGATAAAACAATATTTTATAATTGCCATGGGACACTTTAATGTTATAACTGGTAAAACAACTAAAAGATAAAAGTACTGCAGGTAAATTTGGTTCAGGTGACAAAAATGAGAGGTGATATAGATTTGTGGAGGTTACAGTAAAAGAACAACTTTATATTATGAATTCTTACATTGAAAAAAGATGCTAAACAAAAATGGACGAGGACCCATCAAAATTCAACTATATCAGAATTGGATTATATTTTGTCTAACAGAAAATATGTATTTCAAGATTGCAAAGCTCTTAATAAATGTAACACAGGAAGAGATCATGAATTGGTGATGTGTAAGAAATTTAATGCAAAATGGAGAGACAAAAATTATTAAGAAAAACAATATTTACTGTTAATATTTCTTACTTTCAGAAATATTCCAATGAATTTAAATTAAAACTTTCAAATAATTTTGAAACATTACAACTTTTGAACATGGTTCTGATTAGAATAAGATCAATAGCAAGATAACTGATACCCTTTTTAAAATGGCAACAAGAATTGCTGGTAGAAAAATGCACAGCAAATGACCAGTAAAATTTCTTCTAGGACAAAACAATTTGTGAAGGAAAAAAGAAATATGAAAATATATAAAAATGATGCATTAAAAAGAATTGAATATCTAGAGTTTTGTAAAATGGTATAAAAAGGAATTAATTATAATATAAGAAAATATAATTGTAAAATAGCAGGAATAGCTACAGAAAATAATAAAAATCTCAAAAGTGTAAAACAATATCTTGGTATTAGTAGAAAATTTATTTCTTTAATATGATGAAAATATTGGCCTATTACTAAAAAAAGAGGTGGTGTTATGAAATGTGTAAAAGAGTTTTATCCAGAATTATATAGCAATGAAGAATAAGATAATTTAGCCCCTACAACTACTATATCTTTTGAATTGCTCAGAATTTTAAATGAAGAAGTGATACATACAATTAAATCTATGATTTTAATCATCATCTTAAAAGAAGTAAATTAAGAAATAAAAATATGTTGGCAAAATTGCATAACAAATATCTAAATGATAAAGGCAAATCAGATGGTTTGAAGAATGAAATATTAAAATGATGATAAAGAAGATATTAGAAATTATAAACCTATCAGTCCTTTATAACTTTTATACAAAATGTTTATCAAAACAATTACAACTCGTCTACATCGAACTTTGGGTTTTAACCAACTTAAAGGACAAAATGGATTTAAAAGTTGTTTTAATACAGTTATTCATATCTAATGATTGGGAACAGTTAGAAAAGGGACCAATAAATATGAGTTGTCAATATGCTTTGAATTTATAGGTTCAAAAAAGGTCTTTATTCTTTAAGTACTTTGTTTGTGATTAAAGCATTGGATCATCAAGTTATGGACTCATGATAGTGTCACCTTCTAAAAAATATTTATAAAAAAGCAACAGCAGCAATTACATTACATAATGATATTAAGAATATCATACAATTAAACTTGTTTGGAGTGCTTTTACTAGAAATAACTTAACATTTAAAAAAGTATGCCTATGTGCTTAAAACGGAAGTTTTTTAATAAATGAATTTTTTATATATGTCAAAGCATTGACCAGGAAGCAAACTTGAGCCAGCTGCTTGGAAGGCAGCTATGCTAACTGCTAGGCCACCAATGCTTGACTAATAAATGGATTTTATCAGTTCTTATTTATGGATCTGACAGAACAACAATACAGACTTCAGACTACTCAATGAAGTATGGAAAAATGTATTTTAAGTGTAATAAAAATATATCAAAAGCAATATAATAATGGTGATAAAACAGACAAATGTAACTGATATTCTTGAGAGAATTAAGAGGCTGCAGTGGAGTTTGATTAGATGTATTGTTAGAAGATACAATAATAGATGGACAGTTGACATCTTAAATTGGATTCCAAAAGATTTTCAAAAAGTTTTAAAGGATATGGCAATATGGATGGATGAAATAAAGGAAGTGTGCTGAGGTGACATGGAAAAGAGAATCTCGAGGTTAGACAAAGATGGGTTGAACTTGGGAACATCTTGATCCTGCAGTGGATTCTTAATTATGACACTCACATATGAATATATATCACATTTTAAATTTAATAAAATGGTTTTAAAAAATGCTTTAAATTATAACGTAAAATAAAATTGTGTTTAACATAAGTGAATAAAAAATACAGATGAATAATTACATTATTAAAAATATGTCCATCTTAACCTTATCATTTTCAACCATTATAAATGCATTAAAGAAGGTCCCTTCTAGTTTAATACAGTTTGCCTGAAAAGTAATCTCTCTTCTCCACATCATTCCAAGAAACTTCATAATTTTATTTATCCATTTTATATATAGTTTATATTTAGTTATTTTACGACTTCAATTGTTAACCTATTATCATTTCTTTTAGCAATATATCCCATACAAATGAAAGTTTATGTCTTAATTATTTTAATGATGTCAATGATAGCTATTATTCTTTCATCCAAATATTTCACTTTTGATTCTTTCTTATTATTCCTAATCTATATTTCTCTATAATATATGGAGGAAATGCCTTTATCTTAAGTCCAGAAGTAAGATTTAATAAAGTACATCAGTTATTTTTTCTTTTAAAACACCTAAGCATAAATCCATTTAATATTAAATTCTTATAATCTCAATTGTGTTAATAATATCTATTGCCCAGAATAATACTATTTTATATTTATTTATAATCATTTAATTCTTCTTTATGTTTGTAATTCTAGCTTTTCTTTTAATTTACCATGTGTACATAATTGTAAACATTGTACTTGTGTAATATATATATATATATATATATATATATATATATATATATATATATATATATATATATATATATATATATATATATAATATAAAAAAAAAAAAAAAAAAAAAGTCATTTACATCTTCCAAATCATGATTATGATACACTTTTTCTTCTGAGAATATTCCTTGAACATTATGATAATCTTTTAGGATTTATCTTTGCTATTTAATTATGTTAAAACATCTGATAAATTTTGCATTTCCTGAAGCTCTGAAGTAATGTTTACAAGAACAACTACATCATCTACAAACTCTCAATGACTTAAATAATTTCCATGTAATTGTATTCTCTTATTTTTTAATTTAATCCACAAATTACTTCTTTTACAAGTTTTCTAAATATACAATCTGCCAGCCATCTTCTTTATCAATATTAAGCCTTTTAATGTTATGATGTATTTTAATAATAGCTGTTGGATTTTGATTAATATTCTTTAAAATATGGCAATGTTCTGATGCTTTAATAATTTAATCTCAATGAAAATGTTCATAGAATGAAATATGTTTTACAATCTATAAATTTAAAGCATAATGGCAATTTACCTTTCTTAGTCCTTCCTATAACTTCTCTCAATTCTTCTACTAAACCTAAAATAATCTTTAAATCCTGTTTGCTTATATAGTGAGTTTGAATCCAAAATTTTCAGAAAATAAGTTGTAATTACCTTGATGAAAATTTTATATAGAGCTCATAGAGTAATGTGGATTTCTAATATCTATCATCTTTTTAAATATCAATACTGAATTTTCCTTAAGGTATGTGATGATGGTATATTAGATGTGTTAATATGTTAGACTATTTTCATCATCTATCAGTAAATGTTGAATGTAATGAAATTTTTTTAAACTTTATTTAAACTTTTCAAATACAAACAACTGTTAGTAATAACACACAAATATAAAAAAGTGTCATTAGCCGAGAGGTCATCGCAGCCACCTTGCAAGCAAGTAGTTGGTTGCAGACGGTTGTGGGTTCGCATCCCGACCGATGCTATGACATATGAAAATATATATATATAATAAAGGTAAAAAAAATTTTAATACATTCAACATTTACTGAAGAATAATGGAAAAAGTTCAATATATTATCACCTTAATATTGAATATTTATACTTTATTCTTCAGTGATCTGGTATATTTTTATCATATAGATATTTGGTGTATAGTTGTTCCCCCTTGTTTTCTTTTTCTTAGCTCACTTTCTCGAGAATTAAGAGGTATCAGGGTTTGTAGGTTAGCAGCCCTTAGTTATGATCTTTCTTGAGATACTATAAACACTAATGAATCATTTTGAAACTGAATTTCAGACAAACATATTTTTAAACTGGCAATGATTATATGTTTAATCAGCTTTATTTAGAAATTTTCCTGATTTTTACAAAAGCAAAAGGACTTATGGTCTGACCCACACTATCTGGAAATGTTGTTATGAAGATCGATTAATTATCTCAGCACTAGAAATTACAGTAGTAAAAATAATATCAATAACAGAGGTTAGAAAACAAAGAAGTGTGAATACTAAACGTAAGCATTATAAATCTTTTTATTAAACAAAGGCAAAACTCTTCATACAGTAGTGCCATCCTGTGCCAAACAGAGTAAACAATGGATGCCAGAAGGCTTGTGCATAAAATCCCCATCTAGTGCCTACTCATCCCATATCCCCAGACTAGTTTCAGATCCAAGGCTCCTCACTGATGATGGCCACAAGCCAGAAACTAGTCTGGGAATATTGGATGAGTAGGAACTAGATGGGGATTTTATTCACAAGCCTTCTGGCATTTATTACTCTGTTTGGCACAAAGTGTCACTACTGTATGGAGAGTTTTGCCTTTGTTTACAGCAATTATGTGCTAGTATAGAGATGGTGATCATATGATGTTTAGTGGTTTAAATCTTTTCATTCTAAATATAAATACATGAAATGTGTCATTTTTATGTAATACAAACACTTTATGAACCGAATGGAGGTCTGCACTGATGATCAAGGAACAGTCAAGATTTAAATTGATTATAAATATTCTTAAGAGAAACTTGTCCTTCATAGAAAAGAAGTTATCATATTATTAGTGCTTATGCGCTAACCTTATATTTTAGTTAATTAAGAGAAGAATATCTTTTATTCCTTGTTAGATGATATAATGTTATTAAAAGATCAAAATTTTCTTCTTTGAAATTTTTATCTATATGTCAGTACAAATAGTAGACATTGGCCAAAATGTGAATGAAGATAATGATTTTAGTGCTGTAAATTCAAATGGTTTATTGTTATGTTTTGGGACTAGAAATGAATTGTCTATCACATACACTTTGTTTAGGCTAAAAAATTATATAGAAACATGGATGCATCCATACTCAAAACAATGGCAATTTATATATTATATTACAGCTAGAAATCAGAATACAAAAGAAGTTTAGATTATGTGAATACTAATATGTGCACGTTGTTAGATATATCATAGATTAGTATGTTACAAAATTAATATGATCCGTTGCTTTAAAAACAAATATTATTCCAATCATATTCATAAGAAATTGAAGTTTAGTCTTTAGAATAAGCTACTAGATGTACTAAATTTCAAAAGCTATTAAACATTGAAATTGTTAATTTGATATTAGAGATCTGACATATGGAATTGGCTTATCTTATGGATACAAGTAAATCTATTATTGGATTGAACCAATAAACATCACATGAACACTATTTCTTATGCTTGTTTTTAACTGTTATTAAAACAGGCAAAACTCTCTACACATATTGCCACTCAGGGCAATCCTGAGTAATCAATGGATGCCAGAAGGATTGTGCATAAAATCTCCATCTAGTGCCTACTCATCCAATATCTCCAGATTAGTTTCTGTCTTGTAGCCTTCGTCAGTGAGACTAGCTGCAGTGCTCTCAGATTCAAGGCTCCTCACTGATGAAGGCCACAAGCCAGAAACTAGTCTGGGGATATTGGATGAGTAGGCACTAGATGGGTATTTTATGCACAAGCTTTTGGCATCCATTAATTACTCTGGCTAGCACTAAGTGGCAATATAATATAGAGATGTGTTTCCTGTTTTTATTATTGAATTGACTAAAAAGAATAATCATGACTAGTCTTCTGACAATATTATTTTTAGGTAATATGAATAAACTGGAATATATAGCATTGGAATAATAATAAATTAAATGTGGAACTTAATAATAAATATAAAATACTAAAGACAAAAGTTTAATGATTAACATGGACACATTAAAATGATTGGTCAATTTAAAATGTGAAAAAACTACAAACATTCACTAATCATTCTAGATTTTTTTTTCTGGTCTGAGAAATAATATTGTAATCCTGATCAATCTGGCAATAACCTTCTCTTGCATGATGACAATAATATTTTGAACAGATGGAAGAATCATTTTGATCATTTTATGAATAATGATACAAAAATTGAGATGATGAATTTTAATGATATATTAATGATATATTTATTTTATCTATTCATTTAGATTTGGGCAAAGAAATTAAGTTAAAATAAACATTTGTAATCTTAAAAATGAAAATGTTACAATTCCTGATTAAATAGTGAGAGATGATTTAAGTTATGATGGTGATATGCTAATTTCAAAAATATTGGAATGTCTAGGGAATATATAGTCACAAATTTTTACCAACCAATCTTAATGATGTTTTTATTATTGTTCCAATTTTTGAAACAAAGTAGTAAAAATACTTTCAAAAATTTTGTGAATAGGTTATTTCCAGCCATAGACGAATGCTTTCCTAGAACATAATATGGATTTAGATAATCAAGCAGCACTAAAGTCACAGTTTATTGTCTGAAAAATGTAAGAAGACAGAAACAAAACTTTCCATACAGTAGCACTACTCAATGCAAGCCATAGTAATCCAATGAATGTCATAAGGTTTGTGCATAAGATCTCTAACTAGTGCCTACTCACCCAATATCTCGAGTCTAGTTTTTAGTTTGTTGTTTTCATTAGTGCGGAGCATTGGATCTGAGAGCAGTGCATTCTCTCAGATACAAGGCCTCTCACTGATGAAGGGCACAAGCTAGATACTAGTTTGGGTATATTGGATGAATATGCACTAGATAAAGATTTTATGCACAAACATTTTTGAATCCATTGACTACTCTGGTTTGTACTGAGTGCAACTGTGTAAACAACTTGTGTAACCATAATGAATGATGATCATGTGATGTTTAGTGGAAAGCATAAGTAAAATGTTAGAAATAAAAAACCAATGTATATATTGATGATACTGATATGGTAAAAGAATTTCATCTAGTTAAAAGAGAATGATCTATGGCATTCTTTGGAATTAATTGGTTGTCCACCAAAATAAATTATAGAACTTCCAAAATATTGGAATGAGAGAAAGTATTATTACTTAAGGTTGAAAATATAAGGTATTTGAAATGAAAACTGTTACTAAGTAAGGATGTATCCTTGCTCCAGTATCACTTTTAAAATTTATGACAGTGGTCTTTGGAATTGTTTAGAGAAAATTAAATCACACAGGATCAAGATACAATATAAGTATGATGGTGACATTTTAAAATTTGAATCAATTATAAGCAAAAACAAGTTTCTTATGTATTTTGGATTCACAGCAAGCTGGTGCTCATTTTGTCAGTTCTAAAGTCATGTTTCAGAATGTATTTAATGTTTTGAGTGTACCATGCAAAGACATTGGTTTATTAATTAATGTTCAAAAATCTCAAGTTCTTTATCAACCAGTAATGAAAAAAAGATTCTCAGTAACTTTAAGCTTAGATGGCTAACTCGAGAATGTAAACCACTTAGTTTTATAAGTAGAAAATTGAACTTAGATGTTGAGATACAATACAGATTCCAATGAGCTGTTGCTTTTAACAAGTTAAAAGAGTATTCCATTGTATAGGAATAATTATTGCAACTAAGTTTGCTTGTATATAGAGCTGTAATTTTATCTAATTTATTGTAGTACTTGAAATTTGAAAATCATATTATGCAATACAAAGGCATTTGAAAACTTTCATTTAAGAATGCTCTTTAACATTCTAAAAATAAAATAAGAAGATTAATACATTCCTTAACTTCATGGATATGATTGTATAAAATCCATTACTATAAATAATCTGACCTTCATTGGATTGGACATATAAAACAAATGATGAATGCAAAACATCCTACGAGTATGGTTTATGGTAAACTTAATCATGGTACCAATATTTTTTACAAAGATTATCTTGATGATAATCTAAGGAAGGACTCTGTCTTTTATTTCCATTGAGAAGATATGGTAGAAAATGTGATGCATTGGAGACCTAAAATTAGATGTGGTATTGAATTATTTCAGAAAGAAAAATGTTTTTTTTTTTTTTTTTTTGCTGAAGACATTAAAAAATCAACATTGCAAAATATTGAATAAACAGAAAAATTAATCAGAACTTTTCTTTATATGAAAGTATCTGTGGATCTCAGATTGATTTGCATAATCATTGCAAAACCCATTTTTAGAGTAGTTTTTCTATTTTTCCTTTCTTTTTTTTCTTTTTTGATTGCATTAATATGACCATACTCATTCATTCATGGGTGTTCATCATACATCATTATTGTTATTATTATTATTGTGAAATATGAATTTTTTCTACAGTACAGACTTTTTTATACCTGCACTTCTATATGTAATATATTGTGACATGACAACTTTCTTCCCCTAATAACTGAATTTTAGTTATTAGAATCGTCGTCGAGGGCGCCACCAAGGATTTCTCTCTTGGAACCTGGTCACGTAACTTTACATAAACCTGGTCTTTATTTATTTTCGAATGACGATTCACTGATTATAAACTTTGATTATAATCTCACAGGGGTTTTCCTTTAAGAACACTAACTAATTATTATAAATAATTCAAGAATTCAAGAATACATTGGACAAAAAAAAACTTTTAATTTCTTTTACTACTATTTATTATTAATAACCTTATAATTCTATCCGATCCAGAAAGAACTGACTTACAATTTCTGATTTTCCCTCTGTTTACTTTCTAATTATGCTTCCCAAATATTTACCATAGATTTACTCGCGCCTACACTAATACTGCGAATTCTAGCAGACATGTATATAAGACGACTTATAGTATTTTTAATCTTTCCTGAAGTTTATTTTTAAACTCCACTTTCTTTGGTAAATAAATAAATTGCAAAAATCTTACAATGAACGTATAAGTGTCTTTCATTTTCTTATACTTTCAATTCTTTCCTTATTTTCTACTAACAAACGAGTAACGCCCCAAGGTTCTCTGTTACTTGGTGATGCACTTTTATACCCCCACCCTGTTGTTACTCTCTAGATCGAATAGATATTAAATAATTTAAATACACTTATTCCAATATTTCATAAAAAATATTGAACGAAAATTAACATTAATAGATTACAATATTAAACAAATTTATTTCCCCCCTCTATTGTTGAAACATTCGTAATAAACATAATAAATGAAAATTAAATTAAAGATAAAGTTCTATTACACTTTACTTAGAGTTCTCATTAATTAAAAGTTTATAATTACCCTGATCGATCAGAGCGGAGTGGCCTGATTTTCATAGGTTTTACATTCCATTGGTCGTGCCTTTGTCCTTGTATATGCGAATTCCATGAGTGTTCCTTTGGTTGTCCGGCTAGCAATATCCGTTTCTTCCATTCCATAACTCTCTCGATAGCTTCATTCAGATGGAGTGGCGGTCAATTCCCCAATAGGGAAGGTTGTGATAACTTTAGCCGCTATACATTTGAAAAGAGTCCGCAAAATTAAATTTCAGTAATAATAATTTTTATTGTTCGAAACACAGCTGCTTTCTTTATGTCCTTGCTGGTCTCTAAAATCAAGTCAACTGATCTCTCTAAAAGCGATCTTATCTCCACTCTTTCTTATCTTTTTTTTTTAATTAGCGTAATAGCAATTACTAACCAAATATTTTTACTTTGTGAAAGTTTCAACAATAGAGTATAATTACTACCAAGAATCTAATTTTGTTTTCTTTTCCCCACCCTTTTATCTCTCGAATTTTTCTCCCTTTTAATTAAACACTTTTAACATTTTTTTTTTTTAATTAATTATATTCAATTTTATTTGTTTATTTCAAAATAAAAGTTCAAAATTTTTACCCTTTCCATTAAATCAAAACCATTTGTTAATTTATTTTTTTTTCATTTTACAAACTATTTAACTTCAAAAATATTTATGACAAATTATAAATATGTGAGCTTATATATATATGAGCCGACTTAAAATATCAGCTCATTGCCCCATTTGTCATAAAAAAACAATAAAAAAAAACTTTAATTGCCCTGCTGTGACTTGTCCCCTTCCCCCTTACAAGGTTTTAAAGATCTTGCGTTATACGCTCCCTTCTTACCTTTCTTTCCTAGAATCATGAATGCATTGGGACTGCATTTTTGAATGATTTTGTATGGACCTTCAAATAAAGGGAAATTTTCTTATATTGCTTCTCGCTTATTTTACTCACAGGCTGGGTTTTGACATAAACCCAATCTCCTATCTTAAAATGTACTGGACTATTATTCCCTCTTTTCTTTCGCTGTTCAGCTTTTTTTTTAATCTCTCTCTGGTGCAACATCGATCCTTCACTATGTCTACTGTTTCATTCTCGGGGGGCAAACGACACTTGAGAAGAGAAGGTTCCAGATGGCCGTAATGTAATCATTCAGGGGCAAACCCCGTAGACTCGTGGTACGTGCAATTAATAATTTTCACTATTTGACGAAGTACTTTCACCCAATGTTTATGATTTTCCTTCAAATGTGCCCGAAATAAGTTTCCCAATTCCTTCATAACACTTTCACATGGGTTAGATTGGGGATTTCTTATAGAGGTTAAGATATGGTGTATGTTTTCCTGTTTTATCCAACTTTTCCATTCCCTGGACATAAATGGTGTCCCATGGTCACTCAAAATTGCACATGGTCTTCCCACCTGAACGAATTGTTTCTTCTTTAACACAGCAATAGAATTTTTTGTATCGGCTTTGTGCAATGGATAAGCCCGTAGCAGCTTCGAAAACACATTGAACGTCACCAAGATATATTTATATCGATGAAATGAAGGTAATGGGCCATAAAAATCGATGGCCAACAATTCATTTTGGTTTTGGGCTATAATAGGAGTCAATATTCCCGCATAATTTTTATTCGCCGGTTTATTTTGTCTGCATCCATGGCACATCTGAAGTGTATTAATAATCGACCTATACATATTTGGCCAATAATACCACCTCTGTAAAATTTTATTCACTTTAAGTGCGCCATAGTGTCCATATGTCCTATGTACATAATTTATTAAGCGCATTCTTAAGCTTTTGGGTATGACTATTCTCCAGTAATCGGTTCCTTCTTTGACCTGAAACATCAACGTTCTGTTTATTATTTTATACCGATTTATTCTATTATTATTTTTTTGCGTCGGTTTGCTTGCGTAGGTCGGTATCATTGTAACGTTGTATTATCTTTTTGCATGTTGGATCGGATGACTGAAAAATTTTTATCCTCTTCATGTCCCTTTCCATCGACATATCCGCATCTATTATAAGTGGAGTTAACCGTGCTCCCTCTAATGTTAAATTTTGGCCTGTATCCGGTACCGGATTTCGGCTCAATATGTCTGGCACGATATTTTCCTTCCCTGAGCAATGAACCACTCGGTAGTTAAATCTTTGTAAATATAACGCCCACCTTATAAGCCTATCGTTTGTTAAGTAGCATTTATTTATATACTCTAGACTCTTGTGATCCGTAATAATAGTAATCTTGGATCCTAATAGTAAATGTTTAAGTTTATTTAACGCCCATATGATGGCCAGTGCTTCTCTTTCTGTAGTCGTATAATTTCTTTCTGCAGAGTTTAAATTTCTACTTAAAAAATACAAGACTTGCGGTTTTTTTTCTTTATTCTCTTGAAATAATACAGCCCCCAACCCCACTTTACTGCTGTCAGTCTGGAGCATAAAAGGGTTATTAAAATCCGGGTATGCGAGTATGACGTTTTTTTCAAAATTTTCTTTAATTTTGCTGAATGCCTCGCTTTGTTTTTTAGTCCACTCCCACCTGCTTTCTTTTCTAAGCAATTGTAAAAGTGCCTCCGTGTCTACAGAAAATTTCTCGTAAAACCTCTGATAAAAACCACATAGGCCTAAGAATGACCTAATTTGTTTTTTATTCTTAGGTTGAGGAAAACGACTTATAGCATCAATCTTATCAGGATGAGGTCTCACTCCTTGAGCACAAACGAGATGCCCTAAAAACAAAATTTCTTTTTGCAATATATTACTTTTTTTTAGATTTATCATCATATTTTTCTGCTGGCATTCTTGAAAAAATATATTTAAACTTTCCAAATGTTCTTGAGGTGACCGTGATGCTATAACAACGTCATCCATATAATATACAATAAGTTGTTTTACCCTGTCGGATAACACCTGGTCCAAACATCGAAGCAACCCTGACCGACTGTTAACTAACCCAAATGGCACTTGCTGAAACACATATGTATATCCCTCATATCTAAATGCAGTGTATTTTTGGTCTTCTATATGTAATGGCATCTGCCAATAACTCGATGTTAGATCGAAAGACGAAAAATATTTCTTCTCTCGGAATTCCAATAGTAAGTCTGTGATACGCAGTGGCACATCTCTATCAGGAATCGTAATGGCGTTTAACTGATGCACGTCTAAACACACTCTCATTGAACCATCCTTTTTTTTTACTATCACCAGAGGATTTATATATGGGGATTGCTGTTTTTTTATGATACCCCATTTTTCCATCTGTTGTATTTGTTTGTCTACTTCACTTTTATATTTAACTGGAATGGGGTATGACCTGCCCTGGAAGTGAGTCTCTGTTTTTACTTTGATACGATGCGTATAGCCCTTTATAATCCCAGGATTCGTAGCAAACACTTGTTTGTGCCGCTGCAATATCTCTCTAAGTTGGTCTTTCCCTTCACTATTATCCTTTTCTAACTTGCTTACTTTATCATCTATCTCCATATCAATATCATCTACTCTCACACATGCTATCCTATTGCTTAGTTTATTACGATCACTAAAGGGTACTTTTTCATTTTTTATTATTACTACCTTTTCATTAAAATTGATTTTTGTCCCCGTTTGATACATAAAGTCAGACCCCAGTATCATATCTTCTATTAAACCTGGCATAGATAATAGCATATGTTGTATTATATTTTTTTTCCCATTTGTATTTCTCCATATACTTGCACGGGGTCGAGTTTGACTTTTTTCCCATTTGCCATAGTTATTTCCGATTTCTTTAATGGTAACGTATGCAGTGATTCCTTCTGACTTCTGATTTGATTGAGCATTTTGTTCGAGATTATGGAGACCTGACTTCCCGAGTCCAACAGAGCTTGTACTTCAATCCCCTGTAATTTTACTGCAATTACAGGGCACGTTTGCTCCACCATTGTCTGATTTTTTTCTTCTTCTTCTATAATAACATTTAATAATTTGAGATGCATTTCTTCTCCCTCATCTTGTTGCTGCATGTTTTCCTCATCTGTTAGTGCTTCCAAGACTTCTTCTAACCCTTCGTGTATGCATGTTTTTAACCTATTCCGTATATTTCTTGGCATATTTCTGCTTTTTATATTCATAATCTGGCATTCTGGAATCGGATATTCAATTACTCTTCTTAACTTCATCATTTGTCTCAAGAAAAATTGTCTATACCCCATCCCCTTTTCTTTTGAATATTTTTCCGTTTCTATGTCCCTTTGTAATCTTTCTTGCCTTTCTATGTTCCAAAATCTTCGTATCAGAGCTTTAGTGTACTGTTTAAAACTATTGGGCTTCTCATATATAGTTCTCCACCATTCTCTTGCTGTGCCTTCCAGATAGCTACTTGCTATGATTATTTTTACCTTCTCTCCTACTTTGTATATATCAAAACACTCTTCTAAACTTTCTATGTGTTCAAATAATGTTTCCTCATTTTTCCCTTCGAAAATTATTATCTCCATTCCATCTTGCATTTTTACTCGAGTTATATTTTCAATTATTTCCTATAGTACTAACTCCCCCTGATGGAGTCCTGACCCTGTAATCCCATCTGAAATCCACCCCCTTACTAAAAAATTTACTCTCTCTTTTAACTCTAATCTCTGGGCGTTTCTCTTGTTAACGAGTCCCGTACGTTGGAAGCGCCATTTTCTAACTTTCCCCCCCCTCACTCCTCTGTGACATGACAACTTTCTTCCCCTACTAACTGAATTTTAGTTATTAGAATCGTCATCGAGGGCACCACCAAGGATTTCTCTCTTGGAACCTGGTCACGTAACTTTACATAAACCTGGTCTTTATTTATTTTCGAACGATGATTCACTGATTATAAACTTTGATTATAATCTCACAGGGGTTTTCCTTTAAGAACACTAACTAATTATTATAAATAATTCAAGAATTCAAGAATATGTTGGACAAAAAAAAACTTTTAATTTCTTTTACTACTATTTATTATTAATAACCTTATAATTCTATCCGATCCAGAAAGAACTGACTTACAATTTCTGATTTTCCCTCTGTTTACTTTCTAATTATGCTTCCCAAATATTTACCATAGATTTACTCGCCCCTACACTAATACTGCGAATTCTAGCAGACGTGTATATAAGACGACTTATATAGTATTTTTAATCTTTCCTGAAGTTTATTTTTAAACTCCACTTTCTTTGGTAAATAAATAAATTGCAAAAATCTTACAATGAACGTATAAGTGTCTTTCGTTTTCTTTTACTTTCAATTCTTTCCTTATTTTCTACTAACAAACGAGTAACGCCCCAAGGTTCTCTGTTACTTGGCGATGCACTTTTATACCCCCACCCTGTTGTTACTCTCTAGATCGAATAGATATTAAATAATTTAAATACAGTTATTCCAATATTTCATAAAAAATATTGAACGAAAATTAACATTAATAGATTACAATATTAAACAAATTTATTTCCCCCCTCTATTGTTGAAACATTCGTAATAAACGTAATAAATGAAAATTAAATTAAAGATAAAGTTCTATTACGCTTTACTTAGAGTTCTCATTAATTAAAAGTTTATAATTACCCTGATCGATCAGAGCGGAGTGGCCTGATTTTCATAGGTTTTACATTCCATTGGTTGTGCCTTTGTCCTTGTATATGCGAATTCTATGAGTGTTCCTTTGGTTGTCCAGCTAGCAATATCCGTTTCTTCCATTCCATAACTCTCTCGATAGCTTCATTCAGATGGAGTGGTGGTCAATTCCCCAAAGGGGAAGGTTGTGATAACTTTAGCCGCTATACATTTGAAAAGAGTCCGCAAAATTAAATTTCAATAATAATAATTTTTATTGTTAGAAACACAGCTGCTTTCTTTATGTCCTTGCTGGTCTCTAAAATCAAGTCAACTGATCTCTCTAAAAGCGATCTTATCTCCACTCTTTCTTATCTTTTTTTTTTTAATTAGCGTAATAGCAATTACTAACCAAATATTTTTACTTTGTGAAAGTTTCAACAATAGAGTATAATTACTACCAAGAATCTAATTTTGTTTTCTTTTCCGCACCCTTTTATCTCTCGAATTTTTCTCCCTTTTAATTAAACACTTTTAACATTTTTTTTTTAATAAATTATATTCAATTTTATTTGTTTATTTCAAAATAAAAGTTCAAAATTTTTACCCTTTCCATTAAATCAAAACCATTTGTTAATTAATTTTTTTTTTTCATTTTACAAACTATTTAACTTCAAAAATATTTATGACAAATTATAAATATGTGAGCTTATATATATATATATATATGAGCTGACTTAAAATATCAGCTCAATATAGAGGGTTTGAACTCAGACTTTCACAAGACCCTCAACCATCCATGCTATTTCATACTGCTTATACACTTTATCACACACAGATTGAAAAGATAAAGAATCACCAATATTCATATTTCATGATAAACCAGCACTCGTCAGTTCATCCAGATTAGCACCTCCGCACATATATACAATTAAAGCTTAGCTTATATAGTTTTCCAACAACATCACTATTTCTTCATCTACATCTTTTACAATGTCAAAAAATATATAATATCCTCAATTTTTTTCTTATTCTTAGATTTAATTTTATGTTTCACCTCTTCATTTAAAATGCTTGCAATTCTAGTTACTTTACTTCTAATCTTTATTGTTAAAATATTTTTGTAAAACGTTTCATACATTTTATGACGTCATCCCTTTCTTAAAATAATTATTCCAACTTTTTACTGCTGAAGTAAGATTTCTTTCAATACCAAGGTGTTGTATTATACATTTGAAACCTTTCTTCTTTTCTGTAGCATTTCTTGCCAATTTACAGTTATATTTTTTTCTGATATTAATTCACTTTTGCATCATTTTGCAGAACTCTATATATTCAATTCTTAATGGATCTATTTTAAATATATTTATATTGTTTTGTATCAGTTGATAATATACTTAATTGCTGCTTTTTAAGCAGCTCCTTTTTGCAGTATTAATAGAGTAAAAGTTACTTTCTTATTGATCTCAGTTAAGTTTGAACTTTATTCAAAAATCTAGCTATAATTTTTTTAAAACAATTCTCAAGTTCTGTTTTAAATTCATTGACTTATTTGTGAATGTTGGGAGAATCTGTTGTTAAAACATGACATCATAAATTTTCTATGCTTAAATGAGCCATTAAAACAGTAGCAAACTTTCCATAGAGTACTGCCACCTAGTGCAATCCTTAGTAATCAATGGGTGCTAGAAGATTTGTGCATAAAATACCTATATAGTGTCTACTCATCTAATATTCTCAGACTAGTTTCTAGCTTATGGCTTTCATCAGTGTGGAGTCTTGGATCTAAGGGCAATCAATCTAGATCTTATGATCAAATACAACCATCCTTTTACCTATGTAGTTGACTATAAAGCTATGAGTGGAAGATGAAAACACAATGTGTTCAATCCTAGCTCATTAACTTGTATAGCCATATACATCTAAACTTTCTTGCATGTATTGATTACTAACATTTGCTGTGGGTAGTTATACCATATGGAGTGTTTTATACTGTTTAAGCATAGGAAATGGTGATCATGCAATGTTTTAGTGGTTTTATACCAAGCTTGACCATAGGATGAAGGTGACTTTTGTTTTAAAAAAAAAACATCAAAATATAAATACTAATTTGGGTTTAGATATCTATATAACTGAACAACTGAATGAGCTTAAATTGAAAACATTCTTTTGTTTTGACCTTGAACTCATAGCTTTATAGTTAACTAAATAGAATATATGTGGGATTCAAACTCAGACTTTCACATGACCCACTACTCTCAGTGCCATCTCATATTGCTGACCCACCTAATCATACACATGTTGAGAAGATAAATAATCACCAATAAATGTATTTCATGCTAAACCAGCAATCATCAGTTGGTCTAGATTACTATCTCTACATATATATATATATATATATATATATATATATATATATATATAATCAGTGCTCAGCTTTATATTAAGATAGCCAATCATCATACTTTAATGGACAGGCTTCAACTACTCCAACTCACAACTCTTCAGCCTTCCATTTCATCGAAAATCTGATGAAGGAACGTTCAAAACCCTTGTTAGTGCCAAGGTTATCATCCTTCCCATGTTGACATATTAGTCCATCTGACCCCTCATGTATAGGAGAATAATCCATTTATACATACATATGTGAGGGATGGGCAGACCTTTTACTCACTATTTTTATCTTTTCAACATGTGTATAATCAGATGGGTCAGCAATATGAGATGGCACTGAGAGTAGTGGGTCGTGTAAAAGTCTGAGTTCGAATACCACATATATTACATTTATAAATGCAGGTTTAAGCCTGTACAATGTATTAACTAAATAGAAAAAAAATTCTGTAGGTCTGCATTAGATTCAAAGATTTAGCTGCAATGCTCTCTTATCCAAAGCTTTTCACTGATGAAACCTACAAACTAGAAATCAGACTGGGTATTGAATGAGTAACTATTATATATTTTTTTTTGCACAAGCCTTCTTGAATTTATTGTTTACTAAGACTTGCACTGGGTAGTATGTATAGATTCTTTGGCACTGTTTTAGAATGATGTTATTTCTGTCTTCTTCAAGATTTTTTCCTACTTTTGCTTTAACACATACATATCTTACATCTAGCTAATTGGTTATTAATACTCATTTTGAATCTATTAAAAACACAACAATCTTAAAATACTATTTTCTAGTAGTCATAATATAATACATTTCACTTTACTATTTTACTATTATTTAGCAAGAATATTTTTTTTTTTTATATCTACATAAAAATCCTTTATTTCTTCATCACAATAAAACTTGTTGGAAAATAAACCTCAATTATTTACTTTTTAATCTTCCATTAAGTTGAATAACCAATCTTGCCATTTTGTCTGAACCAATTAGAGTCAAAGTTATGAGTGCAAAAAGTTTGTTACTTGTCAATCAAAATATAATAATCTTATATCTCATCTGTTTTCCTGAAGGTTTGTGATGATGGTGTTCTAGTTGTATTTTTATATTGGACTATTTCCATTATCTAATATGCGTATTGAATGTCTTTAGAAAAATTTAACTTTATTTAAATATTCCAAATTCATTCAACTATTAATAATAGCATATCAAACAAGTTAGCATATGTACATACATTTACAGAGGTATTATTCTCCCCTCTTCTTTAGGTGTTGCTGGCTTGACAAGTGACAGTACTAGCATGGGATTCTAACCTGGATCCTTAGATTTTTGATTATTGAATTTTAACATAACACTCTAACCTACTGAGCATCCTGTCAAAGGCAACAGTCTGTAGAAATTTCATATACTTATCTATGAGGTTCCTCCTGATTTCTCCACTTTTTCCTAAGAGCAAAGTTGATTAGTGTTTTCCATATATTTATGTATAGTCACACTAGGTTGGATTATGGGATTTTTTGCCATTGTCATGTGAGAAGCTTCTTTAAATTTTCTTTTTTGTACCTTTTCTTTTCTATCCAATATTTTTGTATTTTCCCAATTGAACATATGATCATTGATACATATATGGTCTGCTACTTTAGGTATATCTGTTTTTCTCCTCTAATCATCAGTTTATGTTTTTGCAAGCACCCTTCAATGTGATAACTAATCTCACCAATATATATTCTTCCATATTTCAATATTTCATAGATGCAGCTTTATCTTTTCAGCATTTCAAGTTTAGACTTTGTAGATGTTAAAATTCCTCATAGTGTGGTATGGCTCTGGAAAACTGTCCTGATGTTATAATGATTGCAGATTTTACTTAATTTGTCTGATATTTTTGAAATATATGGGTACACTACAATACCAATGTATGTCTTTTCTCTTGATGGTTCTTTTTGTTGTTTATTTAATGTTTTCTTAATAATGTATATTAGATGATGGAAATAGTCCAATATAAAAATACAATTTTTTTTTAATTTGTTAAAGTTTTTAATATACTTTTTTCAATATATATATTTCTAGATTTATATCATTATTTTTTTTTTTTGCCAAATTCACTTTTTGGATGTTTCTAATTTTTTTTAAAAAAAATTTAGGTTTGCATTTTATGTAAAGGTGTATTTCAATAAAACATTTAATATATTTCTAAACTATATTTAACAAGATATAATTTAGTTATTTTTGCTATATGCTAATTTATTCCATTTCTCACTGTAAGCTTTAATTAATTTTATGATATCTACCTTAATAATTGACAGGGAAACTATTTGATTTATGTTATCAGCATTTTTTATACCATAAAGATAGAATATAATTAAAAATGTTTAATTCCATTAATAGTATTTATCCACTTCTGAATAAAATATTAGATTTATTTCAGTTCAACATAAACTAGCTGTGCAATGCTTTCAAGCCAGAAGATCATATTTCTGATGCTCACACTTCTCAGTTGAGATTAATGAAAAAAAAAGCATCAATTTAATAATTAATAGTTAATACATAAATTTATTGATTTACATATTTCACTTTGGAATAAAGCAATACATGAATCTTCTTTATTTATTGTGTAGGTGTTGTTGACAATAAACCTTGCCTCTTTAAAAAAATTATAATTGTTGCATTATGATTATACTATAAACTGAGCATTGATTAAATATATTGGGAAAATGATAATCTGGACCTGGTTTAGCATGAAAAACATGGTTATTGTTTATCTTTTCAACATATGTGTGATCAAGTATGTCAGCAGTATGAGATAGCATGGATAGTTGAGGGTCATCTGAAAGTCTGAGTTCAAATCCTTTATATATTACATATTGGAGTGCAGGTATGAAAATCCTGTACTGTACAGAAAAAAAATTATATTGAAATATAGTGCTGTAAGGTCTGCCCATCCCTCATATATGTATGTAAATGGATTATGTCCTGTACATGAGGGGTCAGAGTAATTTATGGTCTACATGGGTAGGATGAAAAGGTTGGCACCAATGTGAGCTTTGAGTATTCCATCATCAGATTTTTAATGAAATGGACAGCTGAAGAGTTGTGGAGTGGAATGTATTAAAGCTTATCCATTACAGTATTAAGATTGGCTATCTTAATTTAAGCTGCACATTGATTGTATATATGTGGGGAGATGATAATCTGGACCAACTGATAAGTGCTGGTTTAGCACGAAATATGTGGCGATTATTTATTTTTTCGACATGTGTGTGTTCAAGTGTTCAGTATGAGATAGCGTGGATAGTTGAGGGTCGTGTGAAAGTCTGAGTTCAAACCCCCTATGTTGTTATTGTTCAACTGAAATAAATGTAATATTTTCTTCAGAAATGAATAAACGCTATTAATAAGAAGTATATAGTCAAAGAAAAGTAGTAAATCTTTATAGAGTTAAAAATATTTACATTTTCTATATATGTATCATTAAATTTATTATACTAAATAAAAACATAGTTTCTAATTTTCTTTTACTGGATAACTAATTGTTGCATAAAATCTTATCCAATTTTTTTTAAAAAACAAGGGTTAAAAGACTGCTTCATTAATAATGAAAAATTAATTATGAGTTATTTATTTATGAAGATGAGTAACATATGTAAGTAGTAGTAATAATAATAAATGGTTCTTTTTTATTAAATTGCTTTCGTATATGAAAAACTGATTGATTATTTTATAGTCAAACTATGATAGAAAGTTGTGTGTATGTTTTTAACTATTTGAAATAATCCAATATTTGAAAAAATATTGCTCTTTTTAAAAACTAAAGCCTAGCTCTTGTTTTAAAAACTACTTTAAATCCTCTTTTCTTCCTAAGTAAATTAAGGAAAATGTTCTAGAATGTAAATATAAATAATCCATGCTTTTAAAAACGTACTAGCTAATATATTATAACATTATAAATAAAAACTTTTACTCAAATATAAAAACATGATATAAAGTGCAAGGAGTTCGCCGTAATGAAAGGAGATTTATTGTTTCCTCTTTGAGGTCTTAAAGGAACCAAGCAGGGCAAAGTCTAATGCCCAATCCATAACCTCTTGTAATTGCAGCCATGATTATTTATATAATATACAATCATGGGTGGCTCCTCACCAACATTCATCAATTAGCATGGTGAGACTAATGTCTTTTAACCTTTGAGTTTAAAATCAAAAAAACATCATGGTCATTTTCCTCAGTCATTTGATAGTTCTTAATTGAAATATGAATTGAGCTGTCTTGAAAGCAGAATGAATGTTTATATGAATAAATTTC
This sequence comes from Epiperipatus broadwayi, assembly GCA_028023455.1. Classification (NCBI taxonomy): domain Eukaryota; kingdom Metazoa; phylum Onychophora; class Udeonychophora; order Euonychophora; family Peripatidae; genus Epiperipatus; species Epiperipatus broadwayi. The sequence continues at coordinate 358,165 of JAQFVV010012880.1, read as the reverse complement.
TATAAAATAGATATTAACAATCACGACAGATAAAAGTAAATTATAAACCTTATCCGCAGTCACCAGCTAAGTCAGTGGTTGGCAGCAAAAACTTAAAAGTTCTAGGAATCCTATGAGAGTGAATCCAGGCTGTCATTCAGTGGTGATGTTTTATTTAGGTACTTATAACCTGCTTTGCATATTTCCATGCAAAAATATGTATACATATTGTATGTTGATCGGAAGAGCACACGTATATATATATATATATATATATATATGTACACATCAACATATTATTTCATTATTTTATTATATATATATATATATATATATATATATATATATAATAAAATAATGAAATAATATTATGGTGAAGTGATTTGATATGTTTGATATAAAAATTTATAAATAATACAAAAAACTCTGTCATATAATGAAAATTATTCTTTACACATAAATCGTGATAAGCAGAGCAGCCAAAAATTCAAAAAATATTAATCACAATCAACAATTTGCCAAGCACTTTCAGTACTGTATACCAGAATCATGATGATGGTTAATACTCCAGTGAATGCTCAGTGGAACACTAGTGTTATGCTGATTGATAACATTTTTAGACTTTGCAATAAACCAAGCCTCTTTCAACTTCCTCTTTCTATCATTTGATTCATTGCACACAGTAGTAATATTTTGAGAATAAAGCGCATCTCCACAACTATTTTTGTGACTTGAAAAAACAGAATTAACCTGTAAATCACTTTTAGAATTTTTATATTGATAAACATGCTGTTGTAATCACGTTAAAACAGTTGCTTTCATTTCCCTGTAATAAATAGCATTAAAACCAATTTTATTGCAGGCAATGGAATAAACCACTTCATATCTATTCATTTCTTCCACACCATCCTTTCAATTATTTATTAGTCTATTTAAACACAAAGGTGAACTGAATCTTATATTATAATCTTTACTAATTATATTTTTCAATTTCTTACTCATAGATGGCACATAAGCTAAACTTTTTGACCATTTTATTATTTACATCCACTTCATGTTTAAACTTCACATTATTATAAAACAAGCTCAACTGTCTATGTAATATACTTTTTTGTATCCCACACCTATCAAGTCATCAATATAATCCTCAAAACTCCTTTTCCTATCTGCTTCAAATTTACAAAGATGCAAATTTTGATACAAAAAACACTTGAATCCAGCCATTTTATAATTCAAAGGAACATTTGATGATGGATGTATAAAACCCCTTACATTTAATGTGCCATATATAAGTAAGAAATTGAAAAATATAATTGGTAAAGATTATAATGTAAGTTTCCAATCATCTTTGTGTTTAAATAAACTAATAAATAATTCAAAAGATAGTGTGGAAAAAATGAATAGATATGAAGTGGTTTATTCCATTTCCTGCAAAAAAAAATTGGTTGTAATGCTATTTATTATGAGAAAATGAAGGCAAATGTTTTAATATGATTAGTTTTAAAAGAATTTTATTTAGGGAGAATATTGGTTTTTTAATACATTAATTTTTTATAGTACATTCAGTATATAAAGTCTAAAAGTGATTTAATTCTGTTTTTTCGAGTCATGAAAATAGTTGTGGACATGAATTTTATCAAATGATAAAAAAAAAATGTTGAAATAGGCTTGGTTAATGTGAGGTCTAAAACGTTATTAATCAGTGTAACACTAGTGTTCCACTGAGCATGCACTGGAATATTAACCGTTTAGTTCCAATATGTCGCCATGATTCTGGTATACTGTACTGAAAGCGCTTGACAAATTGTTCGTTGTGATTAATATTTTTTGAATTTTTGCTGCTCTGTTTATCATGATTTATTCGTGAAGAATAATATAAAAATATATATTTTATTATCTTCAATTATATATATATATATATATATATATATATATGTGTGTGTGTGTATGTGTTACAACAATGAGAACATTATTGTAAAAAAATATGTGCACGAGAAAGATATATTGTATCAAAAACTTGGCTCAGAAAAATAATAAATATAATTTTATATCAAAAATTTATTACTGTAATAGCTAATAAGTATCTACATATTCTTATAGAATGTATTTTATTACATATTACTATTATAATATATATTGTCAATCTATATTTAATGCTTTGGGTTAAATATATGTTTTAAACCATTATTTTTTTCTTATTATATAAGATTATAAGTAAAGTTCTTTATCTGAGCTATCATATAAAAATCTTAAACTATATGTTTCAATAGTATGAATTAAAGTAATTCAGTTAGCCTAACTAGTTTGCAATTATTTAAACGATTATATTAGATTGTTTAATATTTACTTGAAAAAGTAAAATTAATATTTATCTAAAGAGGAGTTAATCTAGAGCTCAAAATGTTTTAAGTAGATGTAATAGGTAAAGTTTTTCTAAGCTATCTGAAATGATTAGTTAATTTTATTAGAGTTTTTAGTTGTTGATTTTTAAAATAAATGTTGAAGTAATGATTATGATTTATTAAATTTCAATTTATATGAAAGTATTTAAAATTAAAATTTTAAACTATTAAGTGAAACTGACTGAGGTTAGCTCTAATTTTTAATCGATTTTAAATGTCAATCAAATAGGTAATTTATTTTTATTGTATTAAAAATGGTTATATTAATGTGCATGTGTGTACAAGTGCATTGAGCATGCATGCAAGATGTTGAAAATTAAAATAAAAGTTATTAAAAGTGCATTTAAAATTGGATACATTCCATCAATTTTAATATTGTTAAAAAAATATAAGCTTTTAAATAATGCAAGAAAAGGAGTGAAAAAAGAATATTAATAAAAAAATGTAATTGGAAAATTAGTTAATAATTTTATTAAATAATTGATTTGATAATTATTTAGAATTGATACAAATTATTCATTAATATGTTTATTTATCATCCAGACTTCACGTGACTGAATTGTCTAAATTTAAAGTACAAAGTTCAAGGGTCAAATCGATTAAGTCAAGCCTGGATATTTTTTAAGAATTAAGAAATTGTCTGATATATTCAACCATAAAATCATAATTTGGGGATTTATCTTGTCAGAGAAAGAACTGGCACAGAAATAGGATTAATACCTTCAGACAAATTTTACACAGTGTTATATGCCCTGTAGCAATCTGAAGCAGTCTGTCATCTAGAGATTTGAGCTATCAGTATTCAAAATGAATTTTTAACTCCATAAATCATGAACTAGCACAAGTATTCAAAAATGTCATAGATTACTAGGAGAGAATTTGACATCAAAAAGCATATAGAGAATAACCTACTAATGAATAATAGTATTTTTATATTGGAGTATTTACATCATCTAATAGGTGTACTTAATAGAAAAAATTAACTTTATTTAAATATTTCTAATACATTCCACTGTTAGTAATAGTACATCAAACATGTTAGTATATGCACAACATTTGGAGAGGTATTATTCTTCCCCCTTCTTTGGGCAATGCTGGCCTCACCAGTGACAGTACTAGTATGGGATTCGAACCTGGGTCCTTAGATTATTGAGTATTAAATTTTAAGGTGATGCTCTAACCAACTGAGCTATCCTGTCAAATGAAAATACTAATGAATAAGATTGAAGAAAGATAAAATAAAATAGTGATATTATTATATTTCACAGGCCAAAAAATAATAGAAATCATTGACTACTTGTATGATTTGGTAAAAGCAAAAAATATTTTTGTATAAAGAGATAAATTCTATATTGAATGATTATTTCAACCTTTTATGCTCAGGGTCATGTAGATCACTATATTTTAGGCATAAAAGTCAAGTTCAAAAAGAAAAATTGTGTAATTAAGAAATAGCACTGAGAGACAAAGCTAGAAACTGTGTATATGGTAATTTTATAGCTGAGGAACTATTTAAATAGTTTCTTGGCAATATGCCTGTTGAAAAATTGAGATAGCAATATATCAAAAAAGATCTGACATATAAGAATTCAATTGAGAAGTGATTTTTTTATGAAACTGAGCACAAACAGTCTAGCGAAATAAAAAAAAGGAACTGGATGTATGGGGTAAAGTTGTCACTTATCATTAAATTTTAAATAAAATACTGAAAAATATACAAATTGCAGCTTAAACAAATGCATTGCAAATACATGGCATAAATTTTTGAATACAAGTTAATGTCAGTAGACAGCAGCACATTAAAAAAATGAAATCAAAACTTCTGGTAAAAATTATAAAGTCTCGTAATGCTCCCAATCCAAATTTGTTAAAAAAATATCCATGGAGATTGGACAGTGGTTCAGGCATATCATTAATAAAAATAAAAAAAGTGTTTAATAATGGCTCCACATGTCAAAACATCCCATTTTTAGACCTAAGATGTAAACAGTAATGAAATGAAAACTCTTGGAAAAGTATCAGTAAACAGAAAGACTAATGGTAAATTTATATTCTTATCATTATAAATAGTTTGGGGTCTAATCAACCCTATTATAGGTTGAGAATGATTTACAGAACTAGGGTATTAAGTTAGTATAAGTAAAATGATAAATATTGAACATGAGATTAAATTCTGATCCTTGGGTTTATTTAAAGTAAACAGGAAGTAATGAGAACTAAATGTGTTGAAATAGATATTGTGGATGGGCAAACCTTATTATTTTCAAAGCATGAAAGATTATTTGTCCAAGAAAATTAAAGAAATCCTTAGTAAACTAGTTCAGGAGATAATTTAATGCCTTCAAAAAAAGCAGACTGAGGCACACCTGTAGTTGGAATTATAAGACCTGATGGAACATTTAGAATTTGTCTTGACTTTTGTTTTACAATAAATAAAAATGTAATATATAAAGTATTTTGAGCTAAACCTTTCACTTATACTCAACTCTCCACACTATCTCATATCACTTATACACTTGTCCACATATATGTCTAAAAGATAAATAAGTGTGGGCTTTGGGTGTTCCTCATCAGATTTTTAATATGGTGGATGGCTAAAGAGTTGGAGAGTGGAGAAGATTGAAGCCTGTCCACTAATGAATAAAGATTGGCTATTTTAATATAAATCTGAGCACACTTATTGTATATATGTATAGAGATGATAATCTGGACCAACTGATGATTGCTGGTTTAGCATGAAATATGTATAATGGTGATTATTTATCTTTTAGACATATGTGGACAAGTGTATTGGTGGTATGAGATGATGTGGAGAGTTGAGAGTCATGTGAAAGTCTGAGCTCAAAATACCCTATATAGTACATTGTTTGTATATATATATATATATATATATATATATATATATATATATATATATATATATATATATATATATATATATATATATATATATATATATGCCTTTATGTTAATATTAAATAAATAAAAATGTAAATAGAGATATGCACCCTGCATTAAATAATAGGACAATACTTGCACTTTTATAGACCTTATCATAGTTTGAAAAAACTAGATGTAGTCAAAGTTACTAACTGTGATGACACACATAACCCTATTCCATTGGATCCACTTACCTATTGATATAACAACATGATCAAATGTATTCCAAATAAAAATAGAAATTCTATTTAGAAATTACATGGTATTATTTTGCATTTTAATGATATACTTACCACAACTAATTCAGAAGTATCATTACACAAGTAAATAATCTTTGTCAGAGATTACAAAATTTTATGGAATACCTAAATGAAAAAAATGCATTGGGAGTACCTAAAATTAATATTCCTCAGATATTTAATTAGTGAAATAAGTAGATTACCCACTCCTAAAATGGCACAAGCTGTACAAAAAGCCTCAAGATCATAAAAAATTAAAAGCTCAAGCTTTTTTAGGGCTTGTAAATATCTTCAAATCCTTTTTTTCTTGTAAAAAATGAGGCCAGAATAGCCTACCCATTATATGATTTATTAAAAAAAAACAAAGATGGACATGAATGGAAAGTGACGAGAATGCATCCAGATGAATCAAAGATTCATTAACATCAAACAAGCTGCTCATTCATTCCATCAGCGATTCAGTAGTTATATTTATCACAGATACCCCTGAATATATGAATTCACCTGATATAAAACAAAATAATGTTAATAATGTATGCATCCAGATTGCTGACTGATGTAAATAATTATAGTTCATTGGACAAAGAAGCCATAGCTATAATATTTAGAATAAAAAATTTCATCAATATTTTATAATAACAGATTACAAATCACTATTAGATGTATCTTGTAGTTTGATATTTACTCCTGAATGTTTAAGCTTGGATATGCTTCACTTGGTAACCTTTTTATCAGCATATGACTACAAATGAAAATATTAAACTAAAGCTGATTCAATATGCATTCATTGTCTTGAAAGCCAGACAAGATAAAGTCCAGAAGAAAGAAAGCTGGTCTTAATTAGATAGAAGACATAGGCAAAACACTCCTTAAAGTAGTATCATTTAATACAAACCAGAATAATCAATAGATTCCAGAAGGCTTGTGCATAAAATATCTATCTAGTGCCTACTCATCAAATATCCCAGACTAGTTTCTAGCTTGTGGCTTTTGTCCATTAGCAGCCTTGGATATGAGAGCATTGCACCTCTAGTGCCCACTCACACAATATCTCCAGACAAGTTTCTAGCTTATGGCTTTCATCAGTGAGTAGCCTCAGATTTGAGAGCTATCCTAAGATCTAGGTGCAGTGCTCTCAGATCCAAGGCTCGTCACTGATGACAGCCACAAGCTATAAACTAGTCTGTGAATATTGGATGAGTAGGCACTAGATAGGGATTTTATGCACAAGCTCTCTGGCATCCATTGATTACTCTGGCTTGCACTGAGGGGCACAACTGTATGGAGAGTATTACCTGTTTTAATAACAGTTATGATCAAGCATAAGAAATGGTAATCATGTGATGTTTAGTGGCTTAATAGAAGAAATAATAAAGAAGTTGTAAGATATCTTACATCTAGGTTTTCCAAAGACAATTGTATCTAATAATGTTTCTAATTTTGCTTTCAGGAAAAAAACAGTAAATTTTTAAGTGAAGGTGGGGGGAGGGAGGGGGATAAATTTTAATTTTTTTTTCTATATCATTCTTCCGTTCAGAATTGAATGGTTTGACAAAAAAATGCATTTGGTATTTTTAAAATAAATCTAAATAAAATGTCAATAAATGATGTCTAAAAAGCTGTGCTTGCTATGTTGACACAATACTAATCTACTACAACAGTAAATCATAAATCTCCTGGCAACATATTAATTGGGGGTAAAACTTTAATCTATCTATGCTTTTTCCAAGTAGAGAAATTTTTGATCATAACATAACAAAAGAAATTCAAAATGGGTGATAAAATCCTAATTATCAATATTTTGTGAAAGGAATTGAAATGGTTAAGATATTCATCAGCACAAATTATCGATTCATTAATATAGCAGAAAAATCTATGAAAAAGATTTAAGTAGAGAGAGAGAGTATCTAATTCTAAATAAACCCCAAAACTTGCTTGTGAAGCAATATTAGCATACAAAATCCCTGGTCCAGTGGACAAAATTTTTAAAGATTTCTTATAAGAAGCAAAAGATAACACAAAACTCTAGAGCATTTCAAAGACTGTGAATAAATATTTCTCCAGAGGAAATACATTACCAAGTTTATTTCGAAGGGAAAATATATGTGCATATAGTATATTGATATGTGTGTATTTATGGGTGTGTATTAAAATTATTTCATCCATCCATCTCACATGTGGTCTCTTTCTGGGTCTTTTACAATCTCTTGGAATCCAGTGGCAGTGGTGATGAGAAGAAGAAAAGCGAAAGATCGGAGATGGATTGAACTTGAAGAGACTTTCGTCCTGCCGTGGATTGATAATGGTTGATGATAATGATATTAAAATTATATATACATTATTGTAGAAAATTATTATATGCACATTACTTATTTTATTGTTACATATTCACGTATGTGATATGTGTGCAAATTAAAATATAATTTGTAAATCTACAGATATAAAATTTGATTTAATAACTAAATTATGTAAATTAAAATTATCTGATATTTTGTAGATGATAAAATTTATTACCTTCTGGAAAATTTGTTTGCACCAACAATTGTTTTTAAATTATTAAAAATATTTGTTTTGGTCACTCTGGATAAACATTGTGTAAACATGTTAATTACCAACTCTAATATAAATAAAAAAGTAAATAAATCAATTCCTTTGTTCTCTTTTCCATTGAAGTAAGGTAATCATCTTATAGCATCAAGAATGTTTTTTTTTGTTTTTTTTTTCGGAGAGCAATATACTTCCTTTCATGTCAAAGCAGATTTAGCGAAAGACAGTAAAGACCACCGAGGTAAAAAATATTTTTAAAAAGCATTCGAGCATAGACAGAAGATTCTCTGATATTCATTAGATTTAGGCCGTAGAGTTTTATTTTTACTACTTTCGAATTGCTATTTATATTTTAAATCTATTCATTTTTGAACTAAATATTTAATATCCAAATACAAGTTTATTGTTTATATCAAAGTTGAAGTAATTAGAAGGGGCTTGAACTCAGAATGTCAAGCTTCCTACAGCTACCTACTCCATCTTATACAACTGATACACATAACCACATACATGTGAAAAATATAAATGATCACCAATATATATATTTCGTGCTGAACCAGCATTTATCAGTTAAACCAGATCACCGTCTCACACATATATTCAATCAGGGCTCTGTTCACATTAAGATAGAAAATCTTCAGTGTATGTTTGGGAGATGGTGATCTTGACCAACTGATGAGTACTGGTTCAGCATGAAATATGTATATTGGAGATTATTTATCTTTTTACATGTATGTGGTCATGTGTAGCAGTTGGACAAAATGGAGTACATAGCTGTAAGCAGCTTGAAATTCTGAGTAGAAATCCCTTCTAATTACATTAAATTTAGTATATACAATATACTTATATTTGAATATTACATATTCAACCTGTATTCTGTCCATCCCTCTTCTGTGTATGTGAATGAACATATTGAGATCCTATATGTGAGAGCCAGAATGACGAAATCAACAGGTATGACAATAATATTGGCATCAACAAAAGTTTTGAGTGTTCTGTCATCAGATTTTCAATGATATGGATGGCTGAAGAGTTGAAGGGTGGAGATGATTAAAGCTTGCCCATTAACATTTGAAAATTTGCTATCTTCATATAAATTGACCATTGATTGTATATATGTGTGGAAGATGATGATCTAGACCAAATGATGAGTTCTCGTTCAGCACAATATATATATAAGATCACTAGATGGAGCTGAAAGAAAATGGAATTCAAAATATTTTGAATTCCATTTTCTTTCAGCGCTTATGTAAACAAAGTTTGTTTGGAGCTATTGGTAAATCTCCATCTAGTGATCATAAAATGCAAGCTTAAAGGCAAGTTATGAAATTTATAACTTGTTTTAATTATCATATATATATATATATATATATTGTAATTCAATTATATATATATATATATATATATATTGTGCCAATTCAATTTAGTCACTAGCTAAATTTATAGTAATGTGCATGTAGGAAAATGTAAAACAAAATCATCATCACATTTTTATATAAAAGGAAGCTGTAGGGCATCCAAGTTTAAACCCTACAAGATCCAGTTCTAAAAGCTTTAGACAGAAAGAGAGTGGGTCAACAATTATATTCTTTATTTGTTTGTGTGTTGATAGAAAGGTAATACACACAATTAAATTATTCAATTTTTAATTTTTCTTTAAAAAGCAAAGCTATAATGCATATGTATAGGCAGTGTGTGTTATAAAAGCTATTTATGTTAGCCATCATTAAATTTCAGATATTAAATATTTTAACTTTCTTTAAAACTAACCTATGCTTAATCAATTCTAATATCTTATTCTATACTTCTATTTTGCTTTTCTATAATTGTAAGTGGGAATTGAAAAAGTCACAGATTTAATTTTAAATATTAGGGTTATAATTACTAAGCTAGCAATTATATTATTTAATGTTAGTTTATGAATGATTTGAAATGATAAAGTATGTGTGTACATTACATACAGAAATTTACATTTATTAAATATTGAAAGAAAAGGAAGGGTTAAATCTGTCAAATTATTATTTGTACAATTTTATGTTAAAAGAGGAAATCTGTTGAATCAGATATCTATTTTTGTAGCAATTTTGTTTTTGTAAATGATTGTTTGTCACTTTGGGAGCTTAAGCTGGGTGAGAACTCTAATTTTGAAATTGTCTTATCTTAAGATTAGAGAAAAGAAACTCCAATTTTAGATATTACAGATATAAATGAAAAAGGATTAAGTCTATTTTTTTTAAAGACAAAAGTGTCTGAAAACCAGGTGTGTGATTTTTTTTTGGGTTGGTCAAAAATAGCTATTCACACTATCACTCTAATTGGGTGAGTTGACTCAAAAATTGGATATAAAAGGAGCTGGAAAATCAGTTGAGCTATTAGACTATTATTATATTATTATTGGGAGAGAGAGACTTTTTAAAAACTATTGAAACTAAAGCAGACAAACATTTTTAGTTCTGCTAGATAGTTTTTTTTTTTAATCATTTTTTATGAAGTTTTGAATGTTGAAAATATAAGAAATGATGGGGTAGAAAAATTATATATGTGTCCCATCAAGACCTGACAATCATGGAGCTGCAGATCATATAGGAAAGAAAGGATGTCTTGCCTGAAAAATAATATTCTACACCTTTCAACTGACCAGAGAAATAAGATGTTTTTAAATAGAAAGAAGAAAACATTCACCTGCATTCGAAGATCAGAAAGATGAATTAATCTACTGATAAATATTAATCATCAAGTCCAATTAATTGTTCCAGCAACTGAGTTTAAAACCCAGGAAATTTATAAATGTGAAAACAACTGCTGTATTTCATCTACTAAAAGAATCATGCTTGACAGGAAAAGAAGAAAAATTAATATAAAGATTTCCAAATTGTCCACTAAAGCAAATAACCTCAATAGGATCATCATCATCAAATAATTATACACTTTAAGAAACAGATTGTTCCAAAGAAACACAGAAATTGTTGCTGCCAAAGATAGACATTAAACAAGAGAAATTTGACTCATTAGAAGTTGCTACAAAGAACTGGTAGTATAAAAAATTTTTTTTGATATATTTTCTTTATGATAGCAGAGTCTTAATAAAATTTTAGCAATAAAGTGGTATATTTTATTTAAAGAACTTTTAAAGACAGTTCAGATCGATTAAAACAATGATTTCTTACTAATAATAGCCTTGAGCTCCATAAATGATCTTGAATGTATCAAAATTATTTGTTTATTAATTTACGGTTATGAAATATTAATGTGTAAAATAATTTTTTGTATTATTATTTTGGTTTTAAATAATATGTTGTTATTATGGAATAAAACACGCACATACATAATAATATTTTTATATGTGTATAATTGTGTGTGAATGTGATGTAATAAGCAGTGTTAAAATATTAAATTATTTTGTTTTAAGAAAGTATAATATTTCAGAGGTAGAAGGGAGGGGGAGAAAATGATTTAAAACTTGTTTGGTAAAACTTGCTCTTTCAATTCTACTAACATTTTTTTTTAACATTCTGCTTACCTGTTAGATTATAAGGTATGTGTGCCAATGATTGAATATTTTTTTTATATGAAATACTTCTTTTGTGGATACAATACACTTTTGAAATACATTTACGGGAAAAAGGGAGGAATTTAAAATTTAATGTTATGATTTTAAAACAGTCGATTATAATTATTGTTGTTATTGTTAATATAAATTTTCATGTAAATATAGAAATTTTTATGTATATGTTAGAAATGCAGTAATAAATAGTTTATGTTATTAAATGAGGCATATATAGTTCATTAAGAGTAGTCTTTATCAAGTGTGATCATTCATCATCAATGGTTGAATATTAGTTGTTTAAGATATGATTAAATATGCTAAGATTAACAATAATTATGAATTTCTTTATAAAAATTAGGTTTTATGTTTAGGCTTAGTCCTAAAGCTGTGGTTGAAACCATTGTCATTGTCATCGTTATCATTGTCATTATCATCATCGTCATCATCACGTTTTAATTAATGAGCTGTTTAAATGTTCAAAGGTCATAAATAAATATTGATTTCATAATATTTAGTGATTTCTTAGTAATATTATAACCACCATTCCATCATCTATTTCATGCAAGGATGAGTGAATTGCCATCCTAAATTAATAGTAATCTGAGCTAGTAAAACTTATAAAAAAATATTGAAACACATTCGTTATGCTAAGATCTGAGAAATAATTTGTGTCTAATGAATTCCACTTTAGTTTAAAGATGTTTTATGCTTACTTAGATATTAGTGAAGACAATGATATGGCTCTAGAAAGCAAAATCATCCATGTTTATTAGAAATAAAGTACCAAAAAGGGATTCAAACCCGGTACCTGTGAAAGGTTGTTAGATATAACCATGTCTAGATTCAAATAATCTAGTGGCGCCCTGCTAGACCATATTTACTTGGTATTTGTTTGGATATGCACTTACCATCAAACCAAGAAATGAAAGTGGATAAAATCTACTGTCTGTATACCTGAGAAGATATTTTATTGAGTTACTAGTATACCCGAGTTATAATAGTTGTTAATAATAATTTGTTTATAATTATTGATATTGTGATATCTTGAGAAATCTAATTATAGAAGTATGTTTCATTTAATCCAATGACCTTTAATATGATTGATAACTCAGTCTGACCTTTTTGTTTAACAGCCACCACTCAGGTATTCTTCTCATAATTTAATTTAAGCTACAATGCTTTTCGTTTATTAAGCTAAAGATTTATATTTGAATCTTTTCATAATTATTAAATACATCTGGATTGTTTGATCATCTTTATTAAGTTACAATGAATATAATATTTGAATATTGGAGATTTGAATAATATTTGGATTTTGACAAATCCAATGATATTTTAATATTAAACAATTCAAAATACAGCAAAACTCTCCATATAGTAGTGCCATCTTGTGCTAACAAGAGCAATCAATGGATGCCAGAAGGCTTGTGCATAAAATCCCTATCTAGTGCCTACTCATCCAATATCCCCAGACTAGTTTCTGGCTTGTGGCCTTCATCAGTGAGGAGCCTTGGATCTGAGAGCACTGCACCTAGATCTTAGGATCTAATGCAACCCTCCAGCACCCACCTTTTAACTCTATTTAACTACAAAACTATGAGAATAGTGATCATGTGATGTTTAGATATTTTAATATACAATTGAATTTCTCTTTAATATGTTACAATGGACCTTTTGAACTCCTTTAATTATTTCTTTTGAGCTACTTTAATTTAGGTTACAATATATTGGAGATTATTTAACTTTTTTACATGGGGTCATGTGTATCAGTTGTATAAGATGAATGCATGGCTGTAGGGAACTTGAAGAGTTATAGTATAACTGTAATTTTTTAGAATAAGGCTACTGTGTACTCTTGTTAATAAATTACAATGTTGGAATTTATACTTTTATCTAAAACTGAATGACCTTCAAATTTCAAGATTTTCTTATTTACAGGGGGAGTATGGCTGAAATAATATAGCTGTGAGGCATTTAAAATATATTTGTATATATATATATATATATATATATATAGTATAATAAAATGTTGAGTTGAGGTGTCAGCTTGACAGTACTATCTATGATGATAATGATGGTTGTGGAGAAGGAATACAGAATAAATACACATATCAATGCAGCAAGGAGGCAAAGGGGACATTTTTTTCACCTGAAACACACAATCTAATCCTATATTTAATACACCCACAATGTCTGAATTCAGATTTAGCCCAAAACAGTAATAATAATCAAAATTATATTAAAATTCATATATATATATTGTTATAGTTAAAATAACATTTCACGTATTAAATCTACTATGTATTGTCTAATTATATTTTCTCAAAGGATGTACATGTTCTATATATATGATTAAGAAATCTGGTTGGTTATCTACATTAAATTGGATATTGCACCACACATATATCATTCCTTATCCATTCATCCGCAGTAGAGCAGTATCTCAGGGTTATAATTTATATGTACAAGGAAATTAATTCAATTTCTTATATGTAGTCAAAAATATCTTATTATTTTAATTAAGAAAGAATAAGTCAGATTTTAATAATATTTATTTATAAAATTAGAACATTATTTCTGATAAATAAGCATGTGTATGTAAAGATAAATATGACGTATAAACAGAGTGTATCTGTGGTGAATAAATTTAGTGAAATCAGATTGTCTTTCATAAGCATTGCATTTGCTTAAGTTTGGCCAAAAGTATAAATTATCTTCACTTTTATTAATGTAAAAAATAATCAAGCATGTTTGAAAAATTCTAATAAATAACAAGATATCATTCTGTAAAGTATAATAAACATTTCAATATATACTATTAAATAAGCATACAAACAAGGAAGCAAACAAGTCTTTAGTAACTTGGGGATAATGGCAACATCTCTGGGTCAGTCAGGTGCATTTCTTTTTCATGGCTTATAATTATATGTATGGAGCTTCTGTGGGATTTCACTTCTGTTTAAGGAAATCACATATTCATATAACTAGATATTTTATTTCTCATCTAATAAATAAAGTCCTACAAACAAAAAGAAAACACTATTCTAAATAAATACTATTTAAAAATTAACATCAAAAAATATAATAATAATAATAATAATAATAATAATAATAATAATAATAATAATAATAATAATAATAATAATCATCATCATCATCATCATCATCATCAATGAACAAAATACATTAAAATTAAAAATCAATCAGATTTTCAACTCATATATTCATACAAATCTATATCCTATACCTACAGTGTTTAAAAGAAAATACTAATTATTATAACATATTAATAATCTTAATTTTTAGAAAGTGATATGTGCAACAAGTTTACTTTTGAAAAAAAAATCTATAAAAGTAATTAATATTTTTTTGTAGTGCTAGGTTTGTGCAATCAAATCCCTATCTAGTGTTTATTCATTCAATACTCCCAGACTAGTTTCTACCTTATGACTTTTATCAATAAGAAGTCTTAAATTTGAGAGCAATGTAAGATTTTTTGATCTAATATACTTCTCCAGCAACTAAACTTTTACCTTTTTAGCTAGGAGTCTAAACAAAAATGCAATAATGTTTTCACTGTAAGATAATTTGCTTGTATAATCATACAGATCTGAATCCAGTTCAGTAATTATATATTGTAATGCCTTTGATATATATTTTACTTACCAATCACCAACATCATATAGCTAGGATTGGTATTAAACTACTAAACCATTACATGGTCACCCTGTTTTATTATTACACAATCTGTTGGAACAATCTGTTTTAACACATAATGTAAGCATAAGAAATGGTAGTCAGTAATTAAATTAGTAGTTTAATATCTATTTGGTTTGTCTTGATGTCTTTGACTTCATTTTGACACTTTAAGAATTGAAAAGAATTTTTTATCTTTATTTTTTAAAAAACAAAAAATTAACGTAAAAGTAAATATATATAAAATAAATAGATTTTTTTATATTTGATCCCTGGAGTGATCATAATTATTTACTTGTTATTTTTTATAAAATGTTGACATGCAGATAATGTGGTATCTGGTGTAGTTTAAAGTTCCTTTAAAAATAAAAGTTAATCTTAAATGACTTACTGAAAGTTTATGAAGAAAACAAATGTTAATTTACTCATGACAAATATTTATTGTAAACAGTTATTATATTTATTTGTTACAACTTTATTTAATAAGTTTTAAAATTGAAAGTTCAAAAACAAAAAGGAAGGTTAAAATAAATTTTCCTTTTTAATTTCATTTACAAATTTTGTTAATTTTCTGAGATTCTGTTAAGCTGTTGTGAGATTAAATTATTATTTGCTTTTTTTTCCATATGTAATAGCATCGGTCGGGAGGCGAACCCGCAACAACCGTCTGCAACCAACTGCTTGCTAGCAAGGCTGCTGCGCTGACCTCTTGGCTAACAACACTTGACAAATTACTTTCAAATGCCTTTATTTGTGCCTCAAGACGATTCAAGAGGCATAAGTTTTACAATGAAATCAACAAGAATCATTACAAAGAAATTTAGAGAGTGTCGGTGCGTGTCAAGCACATCCGCACCCATACACTTGATTCAGTGCATATGATTTTGAACATTCAAGTATAAATGTATGGATAGGTGAGTGGGATATTAATAGTTCCAGAAGTGCAGTCACATAAAATTCACCTGCCCTTCCAGACTTACACACATAAACCCAACTTCTTATGCTGAAATTATTGTTCACAAAACTGTCCAATTATACATGTCCATTTCTCCATTAGTTATTTGGCGACAAAAATGTTGTTATATTAACAGCAATGTTACACTTTCAAATTATTATTTGCTTTTTGCGAAGCATGATGATTTTCAGATAATAGTTGATCAAATGCTAGTGGTGATGTTAGACATGATCTGGGAGGAATTTAGTGATCCCATCTCAACCATTTATTTAGGCGAAAATTATTATTTTTTTTGTCAGATAATAAACTATTTCACAAAAAAAAAAGAGACAAATTTATAACATTCTGTTTGCGTCAGCATACCCAGATGATAAACAAAACCTTGGAGATTTTCTAACAAAATTTTAAAATGACTTCACGTTTTCTGTTCCAACGTCATTTGAAAAAAAAAGTCCACCTTTAAGCACTTTTATTTATTTTAAAAATAATATTTATTTAATCTTTAAAATATGTAAACTTTAAATGATCCGTTTTCTTTTACGGCCTCACATCTAGATAAACCTTAATGTATTTATAATAAAGCATTTTTATCTCTTTCTTCTCATTCATAATGTAATATTGTTTTTAAAATAAAATTTAGTTAAAAATAAAAATAAACCTTTTGACGGAAAAATAAGATAACAATCCACGCACATCACCTTCTTATTACCATTTCATTACATTTAAATTCCCATCTATGTTTATTTAATTAAAATATTTGCATAATATTTTTTTTTTCATTTACACAAATTTATAGTTAAAATATGTTTAAAATGAAATTACATTTATAATCAATTCAAAAACAAAATTTAATATAACGTTAATATTTTGGACCTTCTTTTAGAATGACAAAGATGTTGATACGACACCATTAAAATTAAATAAAGTTATCTGTAAGCCAAAAAATTAGTTCTCCAAATAGATGTAAAGTACAACTTATATAATATTAAAACTGCTATTTTTAAAGTAAGAATTTATAAATCTTTTTTTTTTTTTAGTTTTAAACTAAACAATATATATGTATATTTATGAATATATACTGCAAACTTGCCTTATAATATATGTCAAAAAAATAATAAATCAAGTTATATTATGAAGCCAATACAAATCTACAGATTTTTTAAAAATAGTTAAGAAATTATCTGACTCCCTATTGTGTGACCGATGTGCTCAAAAAAAAAATCAAAATTTTGGGGTTTTTTTTGGTCACATAAAAAAGGCAACAGATATCTGCAGATCACTTTCAATTGAAGTAAAATGGTCCATATTAAATGTGACACTCTTTGATTTTGTGAAGTTAGAATAAAAATGAAGACAACTGATATAAAATGAATGCATTAACGTTTTTCTTCATGTGTTAAATGCATTGACCAGGAAGCCAACCCAGGCCAGCTGCTTGGATGGCAGCTATGCTAACCACTAGGTGGCCAACACTTGACAAAAATGCATATACTTTACTACAAAGGCACAAATATTGTAAGCACAATCGGAATGGAATTTATTATAAATAAAAAATGGAACAATAACATTGTCAGGATTGATGGTGCATCAGACTATGTCAAGATAAGTTATTCAATTTAATATAACATACCAAATGCAGATAATTCAGGTTTATGTCTAACAAGTTCACATTGTGATAAATGGGAAGTTTGAGGATAAGACCAAACAACATTTTAAAATTGTTCTGGGAGATTTATGCTAGTTATTGGTAAATGATAGAAAAGATGAAAATTCTCTGAGTAAATTTGGTTATGGGATTAAAATGGGAGAGAAAACAAATTTGTTAAATCTGCAGAAAAAATAAAATTATATTAATAATTTTTTTCTTTGCAAAAAAGATGCTAGACAGAAATAGAGATATACACATCCAAATGAAAGTACAACAGAATTTATATTTTTATTAATAGAAAATGTATGCTGCATTATATTATTATTAATAAAAAATATACACATCTTAAGATTGGAATGTCCTTAAGAGATTCAACACAGAAAATGATCATAAATTAATGAGATGTAAGATAGCTTTAATGCAAAATTAGAAAGAGAAAATTTTCTGAGAAAAACAGTATTCATAGTTGATATTTATAACCTTCAGAAATATTCTAATGAATTTAAATTAGAACATTAAGATAAGAATTTGAAGATGGTTCAGATTTGAATGAAATCAATGGAAAGATAACTGGTGTCTTATGAAAAACTACAACAATGATAGGTAATACAAAAAATTAATAATATATCAGTAAATTTTCTATTAAGATAAAACAAGGTTTAAAAATTAAGACAAGATTATGTATAAAGAAAGAATATGAAAAAACATAAAATTGGTTCCTTAGGAAGAATTGAATATCTGGAGTTTTGTAAAATGGTATGAAAAAGATTTAATAATAAGAAATTATAATTATAAATTATCTAGGAAAGCTATAGAAGAGAGTAAAAGTTTCAAAAGTACAAAACAACATCTTATTTCTGAATAAGAAGATATCATAAAGTATCTGGGAATGTTCTACAAGGAATTATACAACAATATTGTAGAAGTAAACAAAGTGTCCCCTACAATTATTACTTCTCACCTACACAGCATTTTAAATAAAAAAAATGAGATGTGCAATTAAACCTATGAAGAAGAAAATGGTTCATGTAATGATAAAAATTATAATTGATATATTAAAAGAACAGATGAAGAAATAAAAATTTTTGGGGGGAAAGTTATATACAAAATTTCTAAATGATAAAGATATAATGGAAGAATACAGTAGTAACATTGATATTAAAAAAAAGTGATAATGAAGATATTAGAAATTACAGATATATTTAGTCATTTATTAGTTGTATACAAAATACCAAATTTTTATTTAGGCTATTACAACATGACTACAGACAACTTTTCATTTTAAGCAACCAAAAAAAAAACAATGCTAGATTTAAAAGTAATTTTAACCCAGTGGATCACATCCAAGTATAATGATGGAAAATAACAATGAATATTAGCTATCACTATGCTTTGAAATTGTAGATTATGAAAAAAAGACATCTGATTCTATAAGCATTTCTACAGTAATTAAAGCTTTAGTTTTTCAAGATATAGACCCAGGATATTGTTATATTTTGAAGAATATTTGTCTAATTGCAAATATCATGATTAATGAATATAGTTAGACTAAGAAGATTAATGTTGAGATCAGTGTATGTGAGAATGCTTCCATGGTTCCTAAATTGTTTGCAGAAACCTTACAAAAAATATTTTTTGGATTAAAATGAAAAGCTGAAAAAGCAAAACTAAATAGAGATTGTGTTTTGCAAATGATGCTACTTTTGAAAATAATGTTCAGACCTTTAAAAAATATTGCAAGTAGTATTCATCAGATAAAAAACAACTTCCAAAAGGATTAATTTTCAATAGATTTTCTCAAAAGAAAAAATAAGAATTTATAATCATGGATTAAAAGATTTTAACATCCACAGATACCTTTGTCAAACCAGGAAAACATAATGGATAAAAAAATCAAAGAATTAAACTTGTACAGTGGGATTTTGGTTAGAAATAACTTAATATTAAAATGAAATATGTATATGTGTTTGTAAAGAAAGTTTTTTAATAAATGTGTTTTATCAGTTCTATAACTGTGAAACTTTGGCACTTAACAGAAGAGTGATTCAATGACTTCAGACCACTCAGTGAAGTATGGAAAGATTTACATTATGAGTAACAAGAAGGAAGAGAACATAAATATATGAGTGAGAGAACAAACAGGTATTACTTACATTAGTGAAAAAATGTAGGAGCTGAAGTGAAGTTGTGCAGGCCATATTCTCAAATGAGATCATAATATATGTATTGTATCTTAACAGGATCCCAAGAAATTGTATAAGACTTAGAAATAAATAACATTTGAGATGGATGGATAAAATGAGGAAGTTTGCTTGTGTGATTTAAAGTTTAAATAAACTGGATTATATTTGAAGGGGCTTTCATCCTGCAGTAGAATGATAATAGATTGAAAATGATAAATATATTACTTAGAATGTCAAATACTATTTGAATTTCTTCCATAAAAAATAGATTCTACAATCATAAAGTCATTTAACCAATGCTATTAAGAGACCACATGAGATCGATGGATGAAATAAGAAAGTGTGCAGGGGTGATGTGGAGAAGAGAAGCTAAAGATCGGAGATGGATTGAACTTGGAAAGACCATCATCATGCAGTGCATTGATAATGGTTGATGATGATGATAAATTAATAAAAATATTTGATCATCATAAAAATAACATTAATAAAACTTTATTGTAGCACCTTTGGTTTAAGATTTATTTTAAATAATGAGTCTGCCTGAGATGCCTTGTTTTTGATAATCTGAATGGCAGGGTGGGGGTGGGGGTAGAGTAAAAAATTCAATAACATCTTTTATTTTTGAAACTTCTGACTTACTAAATATTAACTTAAACTGAACATGATTAATGCAAAAAAGTATCATGAGGAATATTAAAAAATGATTTTATTTTTTAAAA
Organism: Epiperipatus broadwayi; assembly: GCA_028023455.1. NCBI lineage: Eukaryota > Metazoa > Onychophora > Udeonychophora > Euonychophora > Peripatidae > Epiperipatus > Epiperipatus broadwayi. The sequence continues at coordinate 337,310 of JAQFVV010012880.1, read as the reverse complement.
AAATAATAAATATGGTATATATTATAAAATTACTTTTCACCTGCATAATAAGAATTATAATCCTCCAAGCGTAAACAATATTAAATAAGAATGTATTGTTTATGACCATATATGATGTCTTTTACAATTTTAATTTATCTTGTAATTATCAATCATTACTAAAGATTGTTATTATCTACCTATAAGAATTACTAGAATCACAAATATTAGTAAAATGTTTGTTTTCCCTTACATCCAAATAGATTGCTCATAAGCATGTTTTTTTAACCAGTGTGTGTGAACACCTACTGTTATGTAAAACAATTATATCATTTTCTATCTGTTAAATTATTATAAATGCCTATTAAGTCTTTATAACTAGAGGCAAAACAACTAAATGACCATGAATCAAAAGTTGACTATTCTATTCAGTAATGTTTTATGTTTTCACTCTTTATTGCACAAATAAAAAAAAAACATAGTAATTCTGAATTTGAATTTTAAAGTCATATATAATTTTTTTGCCTTTACCTATCAAAATTTTAAAATATAAACTGCATTTAAAATATTTTTATAGTCCACTGCAGTTCTGAAATAGGAAGTACTGCATGTGTTTGTATTGTTTACAATGAAGTTACTTTTTTTAGTTATCTATATTGATCTGGTTTTGCTTCATTTAATCGTTAATATTTAGTAATAATGAATCTCTACTTTAGTTTTAATTTTAGCACATAGATGGGAGGTGGAATCAAAGAATAAGAACAGCTTATCATTCAGTCACTTACTGTTTACTGCAATAGGACTTTGGTCAAATTAAAGGGCATATTTTTATTTATTTTGAAAATGTATTTTGATTTCAAATATAATTTTATTAATTTCAATAATTACTAATGTTTTTTTTTTTTAAAAAAAAATTGAACTGTTACCTGGAAAATAAAATATTAAACGTAAGTTTTCTTTCAATAATTTTTATCAGTCATTAATTGGACTAGATATCTACTGAGTGAATAATTGCACTACAGAAATATTATTCATAAAGTTTTCCTTCTTTTCATTTTTCAATATAATACTAATATCTTAAAATATTTATATATCTTATTATTTATTGTCATATAAAAATATTTTAAATATTAAGTATGATCACAAACTTGATTCTAGGTGAAGAATATATATATATATGTTAAAATTAAATATACAGTTTTAAATTATACTTTGTTTATTAGGCATAAAAAGGCATGTTTATCAATTTATTTTATAAATATCTTTTATATTTTTTTGTTTTAATGGCTGTTATAATGTGGATATTAACTATGGCCATTAACGTACAGTAGGAACAGTGTTAACAAAAATCCATATTCACTTACAATTTCTGGATGTTGATGTTATCAGTGAAAACTAAAATTTAAACTGAAATTAGTGTTCTTATATATTTAATAGCTTTCTTTTACTCCTTTGTACTAAAATAATAAATAAATAATACAAAAACCTCTGTCAGATAATGAAAACTATTTTTCATGTATAAATCTTGATAAACAGAGTATCCAAAATTAATCAAAATGAACAATTTGCCAAGCGCGTTCAGTACAGTATACTAGAATCATTGTGACATGTAGAGTATATGATTCTGATATACTGTACTGAAAGCACTTGACAAAGTGCTCATTATGATTAATATCTTTTGTACTAATGAAATTAATAATTTGACTAACTCATTTATATAATTACATAGATTGGCCAGTTTCTATACGTTCTTAAAGCACTCAGTTGTAGAACCTTAAACATTTTCTACTTATTTATTAGGAAGGATAAGACCAATAGAACAACATTACATAATGGCAGCTCATATCTTAATCATGAACTTTCAAAAACAGTTATATTCACCATGCTACAGCCATCTATTTTAAGCTTGACTAATTAATGGTCACTAGATGGTATAATGTTATAAAATTGTCATTTCCTGTCTGACTGTTTTTTTCATTTTTGCATTTATCAAAAGACTAGTTTAAACATTAGAGTTTTTGAACTTATAAATTATTAGTTTGAAAGCATAAATAAATAATAGATGCATACTAGATGCACAAGTGCATAATTTTCTGCATTAAATTCTAATCTTAAGTGATGTTGGCAAACAGCAGAAACAGTCCATAGGGGCGTGAGGATTTTATAAATCTATACTTACCCAACCTTATAGCAGATGGCTTTAAAATAGGATAAAAGTAATTGGTATTGAAAGTGTGAGTAGTTTTATTATGCTATTGTTGATATTAATTTAACTAGTCAAAGGTTAAAAAGAGCTTACATTTTTATGGAATTAGAAACTATATATATATATATATATATATATATATATATATATATATATATATATATATATATATATATATATATATATATATATATATATATATATATATATATATTGATATGAAGATTTACACAGGTTGCATATATAAAAGACATATTGTGCAGGTTCATCCGGTTAAAAAAATTTTAATATTGATATACCAATGTTTTGACTTGATCACCCAAGTCATCTACTGGGTAATAAAAGCCTTATTTTAAGCCCAAAATGAACAAAATAGGAAACAAAAAGATGATAAATCAGCTATAAGGATTTGTATTCCCTATGTAAAAGGAACTACAGACAGTATTGGACACATATTAAAATGCTATAATACAAATACAATGTTTTCTACTCATCAAAAGATCAGCAATATAATAACCAAGCCTAAGGATTCAATCCCACTTGAATCTCATGTTATTTATCAAATCTCATGTAAAAATTGTAAAGCTTTTACATAGGTATGAGTAATCATCACATCAGTGTTAGGAGAGATGAGCATGCTAATGCAGTTAAACAGCACTCATCATCATCAGCACTCTCACTCCATACTACAGATTCAGGTCAGAAAATTGATTTTTCTAGTACCAGGATCATATCCAGATGTCATAATTTCTATGAGTGTATAATTAGAGAAGCCATTGAGATACTTAAAAAGGCCAGATTGTATCAATAAGGGAAATGATACATGCAAAATTTCTATTTGGAAAGATTTTTTAAAAAAAAACATTCTTAATTTAACATTTTTACTATTGGTGGAACTTTAACATTTTTTTTCAAATCAGTGATTGTAGCGCCTCTACAACTGTCTTTCTACCATTTATCACCCAGCAGATGACTTGTATGATCTAGTCAAAATGTCGGTATATCAATATTAAAACTTTTTAACACAGATGAACCTGCAAAATGTCTTTTATATATATCATCTCAACATAGCTATGCAAATATGATGATATGGGTTTGGAAGGGCAAAATTTTTCATTGCTTGGTTCACAAAAGCAATTTCAGCTTTAAATCTTAGTCTTTATGAAGTTAAAAACAGAAAACAGCCTTAAAATGTGAATTTTATAGTGTTGTATTATTATCCAATTATTACAGAAACCTATAGTAGATGGATTTAGAATAGGTTAAATATATACTAACCTAATGCTGCAGCAGCAGTAATAGTAGTAGTAGTAGTGATAGTAGTGGTAGTAGTAGTGGTAGTAGAGGTAGTAGTAGTAGTGGTGGTAGTAGTGATGGTAGTAGTAGTGGTAGTAGCAGTAGCAGTAGCAGCAGCAGCCACTGACATAGCCACAGCAGCAGCAGTAGCAGTAGGAGTAGGAGGAAGAGAAGGAGGATTAGGAGGAGGAGGACAAGTAGAAGTAGGAAAAGAATAATTATGATTGGCATTATCCCTTCTGTCTAAGGTTTGACAAGCTTCAGGCCAGCAACTGTCTTGTCCAGATTTGTAGCAATCAATTTCAATCCAGAGAAGTGTGTCATTTTTCTCCATGTGAATTCAAACTCCACCATTTGAACTATAGAGCAGCTGCTTGCTCCTGTCTTGAATTCAGCTACATCTTCATAGGAGCTCTGTCCAACTCTGCTAGCTAATTCAGCAACTAGCTATTCTGCTTTTCAAAACTACTATTAGCCAAGTTCTTTGGCCAGCTCTTACAAATATATTTTGCCAAGACTTTGTACCAGATTCTTCTGTCCAACTCTTACAAACAATACAAGCCAAATTTTGCAGCTATCTATTAGGCAGATGCTTCTCAAAAATATAAAGCAGACTGTTCAAAACTGAAAACCAAACTGAACGAATCTTTCTATCCAGCCTTTTAAAGTTTTGAGGTGACAAAAACACTAAATTTAAAACCAGTGTTTTTTTAATTTTCATTAAAAAGAATTTTAATCCTTTTGACAGCAAGCTTGAAGTTTTATCAAAGTGTGATACACAAAGATTTTTAAAATATAGATGATTTATCAATTAATTAAAAGATTTCAAAAATACCATACTTATTTTTAAATTTCAAAATAAGAATAATAATAATACAATATTAATATTTATTCAGACCTTTTTAAATGTCTTAATTTATAATAAAATTCTGTTTTAAATTTAGAATTGTTCAATCCTTTACAGTCATCATTATTCCAAGTGAAATGTAGAAAAATATTACAAAGTGTTTGTCTGAGTTTATTTCTACTTTTCTTATATATATATATATATATATATATATATGAGCACACACACAACTATGTTACTGTGGGCCATATAACCCACCCAGTTACAATATATATATATATGCACACATACTACTATGTGATTGTATGCCATAAGACACATAATCATCTTAATATATATACAAGTTATATATACTTAAGCTATATATATATATATAATTAGTAAAACAAGTCATAAATTTGGTAACTTGCTTTTAAGCTTGTATTTAATGATCACCAGATGGAGGTTACCAATATCTCTAACCAAGCTTTATTTTATAAGTTTTATAAGAGATTTTGTATTCTTTCTCTTTTGACACTTATAAAATAAAGCTTGGTTATAGCTATTGATAAGCTCCATCTAGTGATATATATATATATATATATATCACTATATGGAGATATATATATATATATATATATATATATATATATATAATTTAATTAGTACAAAGGCAACTTTTAAAACAAAATAATATATACTTTGAAAATATAGAAACACTACTAGCCAGCTAATACTTTTATACTCATCCAATTATTATATTAAACATGAATATTAATTTTATCAATAAGTATTTTAGTGGTGTTATATTCATAACTAGACTTTTTGTTCTTATTAAAGAAACAAAAATTTTCTAACACATTTTATAATATAATTAATAAATATTTAATTTTATTCATTTTTTAAATATTATGTGAAATATTTTTATTGCTATTTCAATTTTTAGGTATGTAATGAATAAATCAATGGAGCATTGCAAATAATTCGTTAGATTTGCTAGTGGTAAATCACAGACATTTGCAAATACTAATATATGCTCTTAAGTTTATCTTCTGTCTAATCACTTTATTTTTAAATTTAATTGATAATGCTGTATATTGGTTAAATTTATTTTACATGTTTTATTTATTTTATAAACTGCTTTAAAACTCTTGTAATATGTATTTAATGTTTATATATATTGTTTTGTTTTTTTCCAGAACATAATGATTTTGGAAACATGGAAAATAATTATAGAATAAAAAGAGTTTAATTGTTTGACCAAAGCAATGAGTTCTTTTTCACAAAGCCAGGAAAATATTCTGAATGTCTGTTCCTTTTACACAGATAGTTCAAACTCTTTGACTCATCAAGAAATAAATATCAAAAAACAAAAATCTAGAATTAAAGCTTTTTTTAAGCCAGTATGTAGAAAATATCACCCACCAATTGCAGCCAATGCATTGTTTGCAGAACGTTTAAAACATGCTTTTTTATGCCCTCCATCAGGAATTGTGGATAAAATTGTTACTCAAACATTAATTATTTTATTAGTTTATGCAATATTATGGTCAGTATTGAACAAGGAAGCAGAACCTGGGGGAAATATTTTTGCCTTATTTATAGTAATTATATTTTCATTAATTGGAGGCTGGTTAATAGCTTTTATTAAGTTACCTCCACTACTTGGTAAGTGATAGTAATATATATATACAAATCAATATATATATCAAAATACAGTACAATTTATATAAATTATATTCTTTTAGAAGTACTTTTGACTATACACTTTGTAGTCTTTATCAACTATATAACGGTGAATAATCAAAACGAGACAACCCTTAACAATACCCATAGTTCAATTCAGATTTCCCACAAATCTGTTATCTTAACATTTGATGACTGGCGATTCATTAACATTTGACGATTTCTTGAAATCAACATAGCTTCTTTTATTTACGTTTATTATGACAACGTTCAATTTGAATAATTTTCATATTTTTATAAACAAATTTAAATCCATATTGACAAGATTTATTATATATATATATATGTAATAAATATGATCACAATTTATTTTTTATTCTGAAAAATATGTTTATTGCTCAAACAATAAAAACCTATTCATAATGAAATATGCTTTTTTGGATATAAAAATTTATTAAGTGCATATATATTGAACTGTGCTAAAATATATATGGTTCAGGAGTAAATTAGCATGTGTGTATTTTTTTCAATTATATTAATAATTTATCATTAAATATTTTAATTTGTATTAATAAAATATTTACCTTTAATATTAACTTCATAGTGCAGTATTAATGTTAGTTTATTAGAATTTAAATGTATAATTTACCTTTGCCAATATTTATTAATCAAGTCCGGGGAAAATATTTTTTTAAAATAAATTAAGTGACAGGAAATCCTAATCCCAATTTTGTAATTATTGGCTTGATATTTTATGATGTACTTCATGCAGAATCAATGACTTTAATGATTCTGTCACCCTCTAAATAAATTAAAATCTGATTCTGCCCACAGTCTAAAATCATAATAAAATATTAGGTCAAGTTAATCAGGAAATATAGCTATGTTTTTAGAAATATAAACAAAATATTTTTCATTTTCATAGCTTGATTAACTCATGCATTCTATTGCGTAATAGAAGTTGTAACCGAATGTGAAAACATTACAATGGTGTCCCAACACCTAACTCAGAAAAAACCACAACCTGAGATACATTGTAATGGTATAAAAACATTACAATGAAAACCCGAAGTGTATAGCTGGAGAATATGTTACTTTCATAAGCTTGTAGTTACAAAAATGCAATAAAGAGAGCCATAAGCTCGAAACCAGTTGGACTGGAGATGAGAGTGTTCTGGATAGAGATTTTAAATATTTTCTCATACCACACTTATTAAATAAGAGCTTGTTTGAGCTATTGGTGTGCTCTTTATTGCATTTTATAATATTTAAATAGTTATATATGACTTGATTTATTAATTATTAAATATTATAAATTCAGCCTATATTCTGCCCATGCCTCTTTTGTTTATTTAAATATATAAGGTCTTATACATAATCTTGGCATCATCAAGGGATTTAGGTGTTCCATCACAGATTTTCAATGGTATGGAAGGCTAAGAATTGCATGGTGAAATAGATTGAAACCTGTCCATTAAAGCTTGAAGATTTTCTATCTTAATATAAACTAAACACTGATTATATATGTGTGTGGAAGATAATGATCTGGACCAACTGATGAGTGCTGGGTCAACATGAAATATGTTCATTGGAGATCATTTATCTTTCTCACATGTGTGTGGTTATGTGTATTGATTGTACGAAATAGATTGGATAGTTGAAGAGCTTAAAATTCTGGGTTGAAATTCCTTGTAATTACTTTTAAACTCCAGGGATATAAAGCATACTTGTATTTAAATGTGCATATACATATATTAACACAAAACTCTGCAGTTAGCCTACTATTTTTTATATATCTGTAAATAGATAAGCAAATAAATAAACACTATAGGCAGCTTTCCGAGTATTAATAGAACTATAAACTGCTTCGTATTTTTATTTATTTATAGCCATAGTTACATTAAAATTTGAGAAGTTGATTGTAATGTTTCACTACATATTATTTAGTCTGATTTTATACAAATATGTTTATGTGTAGAGAAAGAAAAAGATAAAGAAAATAATTCACACCTATTGCTAATTGGTCTGGTATACAAAGAATTATAATCACTCACAAATTAATATATCATATTCCTGTTCAACTAAAACTTCTTTTATAATTGCTTAGCAAAGACTACAATATATATATATATATATATATATTGTAGTCTTTGCTAAGCAATTATATATATATATATATATATATATATATATATATATATATGCATCCAACCAAATCTGAAAAATTTAACATCTAAATAATTATATAAAATTGATTGTGATTTTATTTAATTGAAACTAATTTGAAGAAATGCATCAAAAATCTAAAATCTTTGAATGCAAGCAGGTATTAAATCCAGCTATAATGAGATATAAATATTGAAGCTTTGGTTAGTTTAACATTATGTATTCAATATATATATATATATAGTATGACTCCGTGAAAAGATACCTGATTCTCCTGAGTATCATCTCAATCAACTCATGTATTATGTAATCTATCTCTTTAGCACACTCTTTGCTACCATAAAAACTTCAAAACTACTAGAAAATGTTATTGCAGCTCATGGATTCACCACCAAACTCTGTTTGAACTATTTTAAGTATTTCAGTAGCAGTTTTGCCCAAATTAATATTAACATGTTGTTCCATTGGGAGATGAGATATAAAATCCACTGTATCTCATGATTCAGACATGTTAATGCTTGCATTTTTTGTGTGTGAATAGCTAATTTATGTCTTCCTATAATACAAACATTCGTTTAGAAATGGTGTTTTAGACAGCCTGAAAAGATAACCAATTACCAGTCACTTTTTACTGAACATATTGTGCATAAATCTATTGTATACTCCTGGAATATCATTTCCGAATGAATGTTATGATATTTCTAATCTTTTTTATAGATTAGACAACTTCCGGGATTTCTCCATTCTTTTTTATTTCATAAATAATTTCATATAAATAATGATACAATAAAAGACAAATAACTCCCAACATGCATTTTGTTCTGAACCAGCACTCATCCGTTGGGCCAGGTCATCTCTCATATATATATTATATGGAGTATTTATGTAGAGCAAATTGTCTCATTTTATTTTCAATCGTCAATTTACACCAATCCCAACTTTTACGTTATCAACTTTTTGATAAACACGTAATGATTATTACTAATCATTTATTAAACCAGAGATTTTCTCTAGTACAGATATAAACTTTAATCCAAGTTAAAGATTAATATATCTGATTTTCAGCACACACACTCTGAACTTCCATAATAAATGGATCTTTCTTGTGAAATTTATATATAATGAAAGATATTAATCGAAATAAAAAAAAAACATTGAAAGATAGTTCAAGATTTATAAAAATTATTTGAAAAGTGAATTATGAAAATCAAATATTCAATTCATTAAAGTTATTTATCAGATACATTTATCATTAGAAAATACTTTACTCACTGTGCAAATTATTTGGGATTTTTGATAATCTGCATGTTATCCATAAACATTTGTATTCCTATAAGTATGATCAATCTGAGCTGTGGTGTAATGGAAGTGTGTCAGAATCTGAAGCATGAAGTACTTGGATATATTCTAGTCGCATTTCTGGTATTCAAGCTTCTTCTAAACTTCCAAAACAATAAAGCTATTTGATTTAAAACTGAAAAAATTTAATGAATTTGCATGCTTGACCTTAATGAGATTTTCCTGTTTCCTAATTTATGAGATATAAAAATGGATTGTGCACGATATAAACCATGAGATAATTGGAAGCAAATTTTATCACATGTTAATTCAAAACTTTATTTAATTCATATTAAATGAAAGATGCTATTTTTTTATTTATCTAATGCAAAAGGAAGATGAGAACTTAATTTAATTTCACAAAAGTGCTTTATCGTAATCAATAAAGCAAGTCATATATAGCTGGACATTGCTTTTTATAAGCTTGTATTTACAAATATGTAATATAGACAAAATACCAATAGCTCAAACAAGTTCTTAATTCATAAGTGTGGTAAGAGAAAATATTTAAAATCTCTATCCGAAACATTCCTATTTCCAGACTAAGTAATTTCGAGCTTATGTCTTACCTCAGTGAGGAGCTAGAACATTCAGAAACTAAATCTAAAATATCAACTCAAAAACAGCACTTATTTAATATATAATATTTAAGTAGAAACTCTGAAATTTTCATACATGAAAATGTCTTTAACTCCAGCTATCTATCTTAAGTAGCTATATGGGACAGGTGAAAATATTATAATTTTAAGTTAAATTTAAAATTTTTATTTCCTCTCGTATATATTAGAAAATTGAATTTTTTAAAGCTGACTGAAAGCAACTTGTTTATTAGTAATATAATTAAAAATACTGTACAATGGTCCCTAGATCTACTTTATTTTGAAAATGTTTCTGATTTGAATATCAAGAAAATAAGCAATACTCAACTAAGAATTGCTGAACAAAAAAATGGTATAACTAATGATTCGTCACTAAATTTTCAACTAAGATAATAAAATAAATAAAATAAGAGAATATTAAAATGATCCATTTAGAATAGCAGAGTATCTATAATTATGTAAAAGATAATGAAAGAGTTAATGATAGTAGACATATTTAAAAGAAACTATGAGACCACTCAAAGAAGTATGGATAGATGGATATTGGGAGTAATAAGAAGAGATCAAAAACACAAAATATGGTAAGAGAACAAATAGATGTTACTGATCTCATTAAAAAAAATTAAAAGATTGAAGTGGAGTTGGGCTAGACATATTTCTAGAAGAGATGATAATAGATGGACAATTTATATTAAACTGGATTCCGAGAAATTGTAAAAGACTCAGAAAGAGACCACATGTGAGATGGATGGATGAAATGAGAAAGTGTGCAGGGGTGATGTGGAGAAGAGATGCTAGATATTGAAGAAGATGGACTGAACTTGGAGTGACCTTCTTCCTGCAGTGGATTAATAATGGTTGATGATGATGATGGAAGAAAACAGAAGGTATTAAAAGTATAAAAATACATTTTAATATATGAAAGAGACTTATTTTTGTCGCTATTATTAATGGCAGAGGAAATGAATGATGTGTGTGGAAATTTTTATAGAGAAATTTATTAGAATAAAAAAATGAAAACAAGGTAAACTTTAACTTATATTTTATCTTTTGAAATTTCATTTCTTTTATAAACGAAGAATAAAAACTTTCCCATGATTAGTACAATTATTATTAATATTTTGAAAGAATCTAGGAAGAAATATAGTAATTATTGACAATTCTATATATCAAATATCTATATAATAATATTTTAGGTTAGTGAAAAAAAATTAATAACGTTATTGATATATAAATCTAGTTTTGGTTGTTTGCTTTTCCTTCAATTTAGTCTAAAGTCTCTATAAATAATTTGAAATTATCTAAGTAAAAATATTATATAAAATTGACAAGACTGCTTTTCTATTCATTTTTGTTAAATATCAATATCTTATATAAGATTTTTGTTAAAACTATTATGACTCATCTGCAATAAATTTTAATCTTAAAAGAAATAACATTGATTATACAAAAATATAAATTCGAATATTAAGGAAAGTTATAATAAAGACTGGTGAGTATAACTTGTATAATATTTGCTTTGGGTTTTTAAATTATATAAAAGCATTTGGTTTTATTAATATCTCTACAGTCATTAAAGCTTTGAGATATCAAGATACCGATGCAAGATATTATCATAACAAATGTTTTTATCATAAAACAAAGTTGGTTTATAGATATCTGGCACCCAACTATTGACAAAATTGATTGATTGCATAATAACAATATAGGGTAATATTTTGTGTAACATTGCAAGGTTTAATTAGCCTTAAGACTGTTTATTGTTTTATTGTATATCAACTTTTTGAAATAGTTTCTGTATGAATGTTACTGAATAGTTTTGCTAACATGAATTCAGGTTTAGATATTGTCTACCGAAGAAACTCTGGAAATAACCTATTTTCTCAAAACAAGTCATAAGTTGATATTAGAACAGTAAAGATGGTGCAAGTTTTTAATTTATTTTAGAAGCTTTACTCTTATGTGTAGTTAACAGTAAAACTTGCTATCTAAGAGTAACATTGGTTTTTAGCCTAAATTATTTCTTTCATTTAGCAAAGGTTAGATGAAAATGAATATCTAGAAATAACTTCCTTCAAATGTTAGTATATAGCACTTGGGAATTGTGATGCAAATCCTTTAATCCTTAGCTCTAGTATATTCTGTTATTGAATATTGTGATCTCATCTGGAAAAAAAAGTTCCCACACAAAAGTTCTTCATACACAAATAAATATTACCATTATATATATTCTTTTATTCTTCTGTTTCACTTTCTTTGCATGTCTTCATATATATATATATTATAATGGTCAGAAGGAATATATATATGTCTTCATATATATATATATTATAATGGTCAGAAGGAATGAGGTGATCATTTGTAGTCTTACTGTATCTGCCTTACAGGGCACCACTAGATTATTTGAACCTAGAAAATTTATATTTCAGGCAGATACATAAGTTAAGAATCACATTTTTAACATGTTTTATTCAGACCATCAGCCCATGCCACTAGCTCAGTGAGACACAGAGATTTATAAAATATAAATTCTTATTTAAAATTATTTTCAATATTAAAATAAAAGAAGCCAGTGCCAGTAATTAACACACAAACATTTATTAACGCACATATAAATAAAATTGAGGAACAAAAATTATTTTAGGTTTTAATATCAATTTTTAAATTTAAATTATTATTTTAAACTATTCGCACAGATTTGTTTAATAATATTTTAAGAGTGTCGAGTATGAATAAACTACATAGATTGCATTTGAAAAGAAAATATTCTATCCCTTATTTAACCTTAGGCCAAAAGTTCACAGTCAAACTGACATCAATCCATCTGATACATCGATGTATTCAATGCAGCATGAATATGACAGCACAAATACCATACTGTCATGAATGTACATCTGAACAGCATGGTTAATAGAAGACATTGGCTCTCATCCAAACAGGAATGCTACATCTGTCTGGCAAGAAGAACAAAAAAAAACTCCATAGGAAGTGACTGCATTTTCTGTCTTACTATCCCTTTTCCTAGGCAAAAAGGGTGTGTGTGGCATATAATGTGATCCTGCAAGTAGCGGACCTCATACTATATTTACTAATTACACCAATATATCCAATCCATTGACCCAATTTAATTATGAAACAAATAACCTAAGATTACCCTCCCTTAAACTAACATAACTTTGCGAATCTATGCAACCATTCATGCCCGACTTAAATTTAACATTTATATAAGTTTGCACAGATGAATTTTATAAAAATTTGTTTTATAATGTTGAGTATAGATCGGCTACATAGATTACACGGTTAAAAACATTTCAAAATAAACATAAACAATCAAAATATAAAGTCATTGATGAAATTGCAGAGGGAAATTTACAAGAAACCCAATGACATTCACCATAAGATGCCACATTGACACCAATAACTTAAAAGACATCCGAATAAATACATTTTAGATACCCAATGTAAGGTATCATTATTTACCAAATGTCTATATATTTTAATCAAATATGAAAATAAAAACATAATTAAACATTAACAAATCTATGAAAGCATCTATACCCAACTTAAATTTAATGCATTTAAATAATTTATACAATAACTATTAATAAAAATATAAAAAAAATGGAAATGATTTTTTTAGCAAACTCAAATGTGTAAAAATTAAACATTAATAATTGATTTGAAAAGTTAGATTAAAGTTCATTTAAAAAAAATTAGGTTTAGCTTGTCAAATCTTTAAAGTTCCTAATTACTTTTAGTAAAATGTTTCCATTTATATCTTACAGTAGAAGAGCTCCTGGTTCCTGGTGTCAATTCTCACGAAATCTTTATTTGAAGACCGGTCTATCTTAAGGTGGCCTTAGCTGGAACAATCCTGGTATTACAGTCATTTCATTTGAAATAAGTGAGAGAGGGTGACAAGTGCATCTTATCGCCCTTCTCCCAAAATCAAGCTGGCACTGTCCTTAATTTCAATATTTTTTTTCTTTTATACCAATCATCTGGATTCACTGAACAATGGTTTCCTGTTCCAAATTTTCATTATGGTCTGAGCCTTCGTTGCTGCTTCTATTGGACATCTAATTTATTTTTGTTCTCTTATCTATATTTCATCTGACTTTTTTATATAAGAGCCCCAAGGGCTAGTTTTCTTTTCATTTCATTTATAAAACAATCATTTCCATTTATTAAAATATCTTATCTTTAGATCTTGTACTTTTTTATAAAAAAGTACGTTCAAATACTTTTTTTTTATTTAAAAAATAGATACTTTTAAAGTTTTGCATCTGTGCGAATATATATATATACATACATTGAACAACTCTTTAATTTTAGGTTTTAGTTTTTTATTTTCAAACTTAAAAAATAAAATTATTCTAATTTTAAATTAATGTAATGGCATATACCGTTACAATATATATATATATATATTGCTTATAATACTTCTTTCATATACACTTCAATGCAAACATATTTTCTTTAAAAACTTCTTTATTTTTCTTACAGTTTTGACTGCCCAGCAGTCTTCATCTGAGCTTTATCAGTCCATTCCTTTGCAATATTTTCTTGTTATTTTCATTGCTTAACAGACAATATACTAAAAGTCCTTAACTAAATTGGCCTTGACAATTTTTCAAGATAAAATTTTACTATCAAAATCTCATCTCAAATCAACGTCCTCTTTTTGAATATTCAACCAAAAGCCTACAATTAAAAGATAGTGGTATGAAAATGGAATTCTTATGAAGTTGTAAATATTTTTTTTCCAGATCCAACAATGAAGTCAGCTGAATTTTATCTTTCTAGAAATAATAGGAATCTAATCAACAGATTCAGGATAGAACATGGTTAATGCACTTATTGGGTTTATAAATAAATTTAACATGACTCACATAATTAATGATCATTGAATCTATGGCTGTTGTGCAGAATGGAAGGATTTAATAAACTGAATTAGATTGGAAGTGTATCTAGTAGATATAGAAATATAAGAATAACTTAGAGATTGCAAAATGGAATGAGAAAATTTATTGGAATTATGAAAAGAAAAGTAGTTATGGATTGTAGAACCTATATTAAATTTGGAAGAATGCTTATCATCAATGTACTGATAATAGTGGAAAATGATGATGAAAATTGTACATGATTGCATAAAGGCATCAAAAAGATTAACATTGAGAAGAATATATGCAAGATTATTTCTTATCGTCAAAACGTTTTACAGCAGTTTTACCAGTAATATTTTGTCTGCTGAAATGGGAGGCTAAAATATATAAAGTGAATGGGGATTATTTAAGTCATCAGATTTCGCAGTTGAATTTTCAAATGATGCTTTACAGTTTTAGAAAATGCTGGGTTAGTAGATGAAAGAAAATTATAAATACTAAAAACAAGTAATTTTCAATGAATTCTCTCAGAAGAAAAGAAAAATTGATTATTTAAATTAAAAGTTAACAACTATAAATACTTTAGTTAGATTATGAATACAATAATAAAAATTAATTAATTTATTCATAGAACTAAATTTGAATGAAGTATTTTTTTCTAAAAATAATAGTATTAAAAGAAAATGTGCCTACATATTTGAAAAATGAAAATATTAAAAATATATATGCATGTTTTACAAAGATTTATCTTATATCTGAGACTTGAACACTTACCAAAAACAAAAGTAGTAGAGGGACTTCAGATCACTCAATGAGTTATTTGGATATATTTATTCGAATTAGTAAGAAATTAGCAAAAAATGTAATATATCAGTGAGATAACAAACAGTTATCACTGCCAGTCTTGAAAAAAATAAGAGATTGAAAGAAGTTGGGCTGGATATATTCGTTAAAAAATGATACTAGATGGATTATCGAAGTTGTAAATCGCTTCCCTCCCAAAAGATTGTAAAAGACCTAGTAAACAACCACATAACAGATGGATTGATGAAATAAGGACGTTTTTTTGCTAGGATATAGAAAAGAGATATCGTGAATCTGATATACAGAATTAAACTTTAAAAGACCTTAAAATCTTTTGTTAAATCGATAGTAATTGAAAATGAAGATGATCATGTTAAATCATAAACTTTATTGAATCAAAATTAATAAACTCTTTATTTTTAGAACAAATTTACTCTTGAAATTTTCAGGTTCTCCCCATCTCCTCGAAATGTTACAAAAATATTATTTAATATTATTTTAATCTTTGTAATGTTATTTAATGCTTATTTTAAATACTTTCGAAATATAACTTTTTGTATTTATTTTAACTACCCCCCCCTACCATATTTAAAGTAGTATGAAACTATAGTTGTTTTTTTTATTAAAATATATTTATTATCATTACATCTTTACATTAGTAACAATGGTCATAGGAGTAACATGCAATATCACAAATGATTTTACCTTACCACACATAAGGTGGAAGGCCACCTGATCAACCCACATCCCTTTTCACCAATGTCACCTGAATATTGAAACAGGATATATACTTCCTTTCATCAGTCTGAGGACCACATGCTTCCTTATTTTGAAAATTGAACCACCACTATGCCTCACTGCATGAGCACCTCCCATGAGTTGAATGTTCATTTTCTATGACTGCTGCCTGGTTGCTGCAGCATGAGGTTCCTGTAGAAAGAGGAACAATGTCCAGACATACACACACTTGAATCCTCTTAGTGCTGTGCTATAATCGCACTTGAGTGGACCACAATGTAAACAGTTCATTATTTTGATTTGAGAGTTGGGAATAAGAAATGCTTGAATCCCAAAAAAAAATACCCCCCATGTGTCACCAAACAAATTAGCAAGCACCATAAGACTGTCTCTAGTTTTGATGGCAATAATCTTCTCCTTGTATTGTTCCCACAGGGATTGCAAGCTTCTAGGTCAGGGGTCAGCAACCTTTTAATAGTGTGGTGCCAAATCTATGTTACAATATTATTCCACATGCTGACATGATTTTACCAATCTTATTATATTATATTAAATTATATTATCAAAATTGGTTCAGTTATAATGGGCTTCAAAGTTATATATATTATAGTATATAATATATACTACTATGTAATATATACTTTTGAAGTCCATTATTATTGGATCTTATATTATTGGTCATTCAATATTTTAAAATACTTAGAATCGTGTAAAAAGTACCTTTTTTTTTAAATTTGTAATTTTTAACATGCTTATTAAAAATTATATTACAAATTATAAATTACAACTTTTTACCTATACAAAATATATAATTTAAATAAGAAAAAATATCATGAATTCTAATATGATTAGCCATTTTTTATTAGTAAAATAAATTAATGTGAACATTGACTTGTACCTCTTTGCCCAATTGCTCAATGTCAGATATGTAATTGGTCACTTTAAGCTTCATCCATGCTTTTGAATGTTCAGGTGTTAGGCAACTTGTTTGTGAACTCAAAATATTTTTCATATGTCAGAAATTTTTGTTCACATAAGTAAGTAGATGCAAATGCAGAAAGCAGAACACAAGCAATTTTTTTCAAAGAATTAAATCTTTCGAGTAATGATATCCAACAATTGAGAATGGCAGCCGACTTTTCTACACAGTTCCCTTCAAGAGTTTTCTGCAATTCTATAAATTTAGTTTTTCACAATTCTGATGACATTAATTCGATTAATTCCATTTCAAAACTATCAATATCCATCCACTCAAAAAGAGATAAATCAAATAGTCATCTTTAAATCAATTAAGTCAGGTTTGATGAGGAAAGAAAATATGGGTGTGTGTATTTGGAAGTCTTCACATCGTTTGGAAAATTTTTCTCTGAGAGCTTCAATGTATTTTTAAAGTTCATCTTTGTTAACGTTAAATTGATTTGCATGGGCCTTTACATTTGCAAAATACTTGTAGGTGTTAGTGATAATATCATGCCAATATATATATATATATATATCTAATTTTGATGCAAATCCTTTCCAATAATTAAAAAGTTCTAGTACTGTTTGACCTTTCCTTTGCAAATGCAATTTTAACTCATTCAAGTGTTGAGTTATACCAGTCAGAAACATCAATTTGCATAACCAGTCTTCATCATTTATTTCCGGATAATGTTGTTCTTTTTCATGAAGAAACATCTTGATTTCTTTCAGACATGATACAAACCTGTTCAAGACATTACCTTGACTAATCCAACAAACCCTGCTGTATAGAGGGAGGTCTATATATGTACTATTTATTTCTTGCAAAAGGGATTTAAATTGCCTATGTGTTAATGAAGAACAAGAAACTATGAAAATAATTATTTTAATGGCAGTGTCCATTACAGAATTCAAGCATTGTTATGAGATTTTTGCAATTAAATTTTTCTGGTGTATAATGCAGTGGAAACGCAATATTCAATGTTTAATATGATTTTCAAGAAGTTTAGCAAATTTCTTGTCCTTTCCAAACATTGCATGGCTGGTATCAGTAGTAACACTAAATATTTTATTTGATAGTTATCTGATTTCCAAAATAATTGAACAATGCATTGAAAATATCATGTCTCTGTGTTGTACCAGTAAGGGGAATCAAGAAACACAGTTCTTCATGCATATGATTGTTGACACAATATTGTGCAACTATTGATAGGCATGCCACATCATTTACATCAGTGCTTTCACTAACAGCAACACTGAATACAACAGCTTGCTGTAAACTGTTTTACTGTTTTGTTGTTACATCTTCGGACATGTCAGTTATCTTCTTTGAATTGATCTTGCAGAAGCTGGTATTTCTCAAATTCGAGACAGAATTGTTTGTTTATTTGGTAGATCACTGAATAAGATTTCAGCACCTTTCAAAAACAATTCTTTGATGATTTTCCCATCTGTGAAAGATTTGCCTTTCGAAGCCACACAATGAGCAATTGTATAACTACATTTGGTGGCTTTATTTTGGATTCCAATTATTTGACTAAATTAAGTAGTTTGTTTCTTAAAGATAGAAACAGCTCTTTTTATAGCTTCACTTTTCTCATCTGAGTTTTTAAACATGAACACATGTTTGTTTGATAATGTCTTTGTACACTTGAAGTATGACACACAATACTTTCACAGCATAATGTACACACAGCATGATCTTTTTGCTGTTCATTTGTCCAAGCGTCTTGAAAAGAGCGAATATCACGTTTTTGTCTTTTGTGGGACATTTTGGGAATCTTTCAGTCACTATGCCATGATGTGATGTGATGTGATGTATTTGGCTTCTCCTTAAACGAAGTCAAGAATATCTCAGCAATTATGCCCAGATAAACCTGTTAGCCACTTTATTTTCCATTCCCCACTCTAAGTCTTCCCATATTCTGCCCCATTCCATTTCCACAATATAATCTTTGTCAACTCTATGGCCTTTATATCTAAATCCCCCTTATCTTTTCGCAAACCCAACATAATAACTAAATAACTCATTTTCTGTATAGTCACTTTGTTCAAACCTATTCTCCCATAACTTCATTATCTGTACCCTTTCTGCTTTCAAGCATTTACATTCAATCAACAGATGCCTAATATTTTCTATACCTTCCTTACACAATTTGCACGCTAAATCACCCATAGTTTTCCATTCACATGTATATTCTCTTGTCGCTAAAGATCCCGTTCGAGCCGTAAATAATCTTTTTTGAAAAAAAGCGCCACCAATGAGCATCGATTATTTACCATTCAACAATGAGCATCGATTATTTACCATTCAACTATCAAAAATAGCTTTCTAGAATTGATAATGTAATAAGCTTTTTATTTAGATTACGATCTCATCTTTTAATATTATCACAAGTAAAATGTGAATATGTAGAATAAAGTCAAGTGTATTATTTTTTGATAAATAATGATTTAATCGTAAATTCAATGTTGAATGTAAAAACAAAAAAAAAGACGCTGTAATTAAAATATATTTTTTTACTATTTCAATTTATTCAGAGTGCCATTGATAATTGTTGGCGTGCCAAGCATGGCACGGGTGCCATAGGTTGCTGACTCCTGTTCTAGGTCTTGGTTAGAATAAAGGCTTCATTTACTTTTCAACCATTATTTTAACTTAAAAGAGAAAGAACGAAAAAGCACATACGTTATCTTCACAATTTCAATCATAATTTTAAATGTATTTAAATTACTTATTAGATAAATTATTACACATTTCATTAGTTCAGAAACGCCACTGATATTGCATAGATGTTGTTTCTACCTTTGTCTCGAGATTTTATACCACTGAAAGAGATGTAGAGATCAGTAAGTTCGGAATAAGAAGAAAAAAAATTTTAAATAAAATACATTGGTGAAAGAACAAACAGATATTACATCATTAAAAAAATTAGAAATTGAAATGAAATAGGCTGGACATACACATATTCAAAAATATACGTTGATTTGACTACTTTTTTTTTCGTAACCTATTTTCATAAACCATTCAGTATGTTGAGTTATATCTTAGGAATTCAAATTGTCTAAGAAAATAAAATATGCAAGATATAAACTTTTGATATACTCACCGCAAATTTCTACCGTAAATAAAATTCAATTCTTGACAAAATAAAATAATGTTTCTTTTTTCTTTATAACTTTTTCTAAATTTTGCTAAAATAATAAATATTTTATTCAAAGTTTATGAATGCTTGCAATTGACTAAAATAAATTTTGATTTTTTTTTTTTCCACCGAATTAATTTAATTTTTGTTTTGGATCAAAACTGTAAAGATATTTAATATGATAATGCTGATTAAAAGCATTAAAAATTTCTTATTAATGCTTATAACTGTATTTGGACAATAAGATGCAAAAAACGAAGATCAGTTGTGGGTTAATTATTTTTAGCCACTTCAAAGCATTATATATATATATATGAAAAAGAAAAACAAGTTTTATATACGTAAAAACCTGCTATCGCTTGTATTAATGATCAATAGATGGAGATTTACCAAGACCTGCAAACAAGCGTATTCTGTTTACATAAACGTCAGAGTCAATATTCACTGTCTCTTTCATTTTTCTCCACCCTCAGATCAGCTGATTTCAAGCTGATTTGCTCTCATCAGTGAAGGGATAGGAGTTTTTAGGTCTAGTTTTATAACTCCTATCCCTTCACTGATGAGAGCAAATCAGCTTGAAATCAGCTGATCTGAGGGTGGAGCAAAATGAAAGAGACAGTGAATATTGACTTTGACGTTTATGTAAACAGAATACGCTTGTTTGGAGGTCTTGGTAAAGCTCCATCTATTGATATATATATATATTGTAACCCTCTAAAGTGTGGTCAACTACATAATATCACCAAAACATAAGTGCGCTAAGAATCGTAACCTCGATCACTGATCAATTCCCGCTACACATTGTCAGCTATTAAGAGCTGTATCCAAAAGCATATTATGCTATCTATTTTATGCACCAAGGACCACAACCAACATCTGGAGCAACTTACCACAGACCAAACTAATGATTTAACATAAACTTTTATGATTTAATTTGATTGCAGCCAGGGTGTACCGCGATGACCTATCATAGTAGTATGATAAAATACAGTAAACAAATTATAAGTGCAATGTGATTATGTTACAAACCTTAATTTGCGATTTTTATTGTATGAGACCCGATGGCCGACCATGTACAAGATGGCATAATTTGTGGAACTACATAAGATTATGAAAATTTAAACCATCTATATGATTTTTTAATACAAATGCTAGTCCAGGTAAAGCTTTGCAATAAATAAACATAAATACTTGGGTTCTTTTTTATAGTTTACTATATCACTGAGACTCTTTTTATACTGACAAATGACAATTTAAATGTTAAGTAAATATATTCAATCTTATCATTCTTTGGTAAATCTGTTTACAGGTTTAATAATCAATTTGTATTGTATACTAGAATCAACTACGCAAAGCCAAAATGATGGAAAAGGTAAATGGGATTTTATTGTATCCCACACATCATAAACTACCAAAGAATAAAAGCATCAAAATGTTCTTTCAAAATATTACTAAACTCTGATATCATGTTGACAATAGTATGTACTTCAATGTATGCTCTATCCAAGGTTTATGATTTCTGATTTTAAGAATGACACATAGCAATGGCACAGTAAGTTTAATTATAAATCAACATTTATTTACAAATTTATGAATTATAAGTAATTAATTCTAATGTTATAATTAAAGACATAAATAAACAAATAAAATGAATAAATTATAATTCCATCGACTTTCTTCAATAACATATCATAGGTATGGTTTAAAAAACCTAATCATACCTTATTTCAATTTGATGTAATGAATCTTGAGCAAATTATACTAAATTCAACATCAACTCATGAAGTATTTAACATCATTTCCAGGTTCAATAAATCCATACCGTAAACTTATAATAATATAATAAATAATATTATATCTGTAGGATTTAGCTATAATGTAATCATTAAATAAAGTGAAAATTTAAACTTACGCTCCGGTAAATAATAATCAACCAACAGTTAATTATTATGAAGTAACTTGAATAGAATGTCCTGCTACAATTTGATGATCTAACTTATGAACTATACTTACAAATGGAAGAAGATGATTTAGCAGATTAACTAAAATACTTTGCCCAACTTATATCTATGAAGTAAAACATATTCCTGTGGATGCGTTCATCTACACATAGGAATTAAATAATACTAAACGCTTAGTGGATTGATACACCACCATAAAGTAATACGTATAATTACACAATTCCGCGGATTAACCACCAGTGCTGGAATGAGTGTAAAATACAAAAAATGGCAATTAAATAATCTGCGGATTAACCACCGGCACAGATTAATGCCTTTCAACATTAAAAAACAACATTACTATTTACTTCACATTAAAGTGCAAAATCATCCTCCTCAGTTACTCTGATCATTCGGAAAACACTAACACTTTAGCAAATGTGGGTTCTTGCATAATAAAATGTTACACTAATCAGGACAACTAATGTACTAACTTATCTTGCTTAAAATAAAACATGTGTAATATAATATAAGTAATATTGGTATCGGAATAGAAATCTGGAAAGACTCACAAAATACCTCACCAAGATTGATACACCTCATGAATTCATTTAGTACTTTTCAAACTTTTCGCAAGCGCTATTTTCTTGAATAAGTATTTTATTCAACCCCTATTAATTTAAACTTAATAAAATATAACTTATGAACTTCACATGCAAGTTCATATAACGATAAAATTAAAGTAATGAATTATTCATCAAATACATAAAATCCAACAAGTGTGTGTGTGATATAAATTAAATGTATAGCATTTTATAGTTCAATACATGGATTTTAGCAGGTGTGTGTGTCACAAATTAGATTGTATAGCATTTTATAACTACAAATATGATCCGTGAATCCATGTACGATGTGTCGAACAATAATGTACGAAGTAATAGCTATAATTATAGTTGAATTCCATACATGCAATTTTATCCATTTGTGTTAGTTATCATAATCACTATTAGATTAACGATTTTACGTGGCTCCATAAATAAGAAACAATTTCAAAACATGACAAGCAGAATTTAAATGAAAATGTTTTTCAAAAGTTATTAATTTCTACATTTCTCTATTAAAAATGTTCCAAGTTTATTACATCCATGCTAATATTTATTTATCCACGCTTAAATCTAGGAATAATAATTACAGCAATTAATTCAATCATTCCAAACTGACGATAAAATTAGAAAATAGCTTTGATCAATTATTTGAAGACTGTTTATTATCCAAATGGCAAACAAATTAACTAGCAAATATATTCCTGGCATTATAAAGTTAAATATCAATCAATGCTATATTTTTATTAGAATTAGAAACGGAAATATTAAACTATATTGATAACTTTAACATTTTATTTTAATTTAAACTTCTTCTTTTTTAAAAAGCAAATTTTCATATTTATAAAACTTCTGTAATTAAAATACTTATTTAAATTTTCCAAATTGTAGAACAATAAACATTTTAAAACATACCAAATTCTTGCAATTAATTCTTTTAAACTGGGAAGCTCCGACATTTTAAATGTAATATTGGGAAATTATTACCGGTGATTTGATCCACTTGGCCAGCCAACTTGAACAGACTTTTAAATTTAGCAATTCATCTTATAATTAAATACCACAATATTATTTTTACATTTATAGAAAATTTGTAGTAATCCGTTTACTTGTTAACTATTTTAAAATAAGCTTATCAAAATTTACACCATTTGCCTTCTTACCATTTTCTTTTTCTTTCTCTCTCCCTCCAAAAAGCAAACTAACTGATGATCTGCTCTTAAATTCGCGCTCTTTTCTTTTTTTACATTGAGACGCATACATAATTACTGTATTTATTTTTAATAATTTATTTTAATTGAACAAATGGTTTTTTGTTAATTCAATAGAAATAATTTTTAAGATTACTTTAAACAAATGTAAATAAAATATTATATTTTAATACTATTTTACCAAATTTAATGTGTTGTCAAAATTTTTAAAAAGTTAAACATTCTGATATGAATTAGTATGTGGAACGAAGCAAATTTAAATTTATTAAAATAATATAAGAGAGTAATCTGTTCAAAGTGCAAATCAAGCCAATCAAATCACCAAAGAAGACAGAGAAATTTTTTAATAATAGTTACATCAATTATTATATTTTATGCTAAAATATATGGTTACAGTTTACACCCCCCTATGGAAAAAATTTATCTTTCTTCAGAATTCCATTTCATCAAACCCTACTAAGGTACATCATAAGTCACTATTTGTATTATCCTATCTATAATTGATCATCAATCTGAATCTGGTATAACATTTACACGATATAAATTCCCCTAATTTATTGAAGGTACAGGTTTTAAACTACGTGCATTGTAGGTGCCTCGGATTCCTTCAGGGGTTGAGAGCATAAATGCATTCTCTCCCACCTGGCTTTCAATCATGAAAGGTCCATTATATAAGCTTAAAAATTTTCTAAATTCGTTTTTCTTTAAGTTGCTAACATGAGGAACTTTTCCTTGAGGCCCCTTCTAGTTTAATGCACTACTTTTAACATTTGTCTTAATATCCTTTGTGTGAGGTGGTTTAATTCCACTAACAGAAGGTTGATTTCTATCTTGGGTCTTATTAATTAAACTAGGTTGACCATTAACTCTATGATAAAATTTTGGTCGTTTATAACTACGACTCCTACTCTGGTATCTGTTATCACGATAAGGACTTCTTATGGGAGCAACATTAACATTAGCAATGGAACAGTTATGAGAAGCTCTAGCATCCTTTCCACCTCTATATCTGTTTTCCAGGTCACATTCACTTGTCTCTAGTGCATCTAAGATCTCTGACACCTCATCAATTGTATACTTATCCGCAGCAATCAAAACTTGTTCAATCTGTCGAGGTAAGTTATGTCTTAAGATCCTGACTATATGATGCTCAGATAATGGAAAAGCAGTTAAAGTTTTAAGTTTGACCGCTTGTCCACGAAAAAATTGAGTATAGCTACCTTTATTAGCATTGTACTTTTCTCAAGTGATTTGATAACGCATGTTATCCTGACGATCTTCACCCCAGAAACTTGACATTATTAAATGTTTAAAATCGCCATATGTTTGAGGACAATCAAACAAAGACTGCCACCAATCTTTTGCAGCAGCATAAAGATGGTTGCTGGAGATAGCCAGTTTTTCTCTTTCTGAAAATGCACATAAAGTAAACAATTCCTCCAGATTTTGAAGAAATTCTAGAGGGTTTTCCAAATACTCCCCTTTAAATGGCTTAATCTTTAGAAATTTAAGAGCTGTAGATCCACCCATAGACATATCTGTTTTCTTGACATCATTGGCCACAGATTCAATTTCTAATGGTTTTTGGAAAATGGGAGTTGTGCGGATACCAGTAAAATTACCATCCGATACAACTACTTCTTTAACAGAGGTCTCTGCCCCCTCTACATAATACTTGGTGTTTTGACCAATGAAATTATCATTTTTCTCTTGAGACCTTTGAATTTTCAACACTTTTAGCTGAAGATTTTCAATCTTTGCTTCTAGTTTCTGTCCTTCTTTATACTCATTTGATTCATTTGGCCACTCTTGACATTTATCCCTCATTTCCTTCCACTCTTTTTGCATCATTTCTAAATCTCCACTAAATTTAGCATTAGTCTTTTTCAATTCTTTATTTTCTACTTTAGACCTATTGATAGTTTCCTCCAAAATCTTTTTAATGCTACCCAATTCTGCTCTGCTCTCTGTTACAGATTCACTCATGGATTTAAATATGCCTTGTTCAAAAGTTGAATGACTCTCATTCATATTCTGAAGTTTACCTTCCATTTCAGTTTTAATTTTATCAATAGATTTAGCAGATTGAGACTCTACTTCTTGAACTTTATAGTTCATTTCACTAACTATTTGTGCCAACTGACTCCTTGAGTCACCCATTGCCACATCAAGCACCTTGAGTTTAGTGTCCACATTCTCCTCGTGGGTTATAAACTTATTTCCAATTTTTTTTATCTGAACTTCCAAGTGCTTTTTATAATCGAAGAAATTAGCTTTAATTTCCTCTAATTTAATATCGGACTCCCCTTTAGCTGCCTTACAACTATTTTCTAGGGATTGAAATTTTTGATTAAATTCCTCCATTGTTTTTACCCTAGCAGCTTCTATTTTTTCTTTCACAAATTCCTGAACTTCAGCCATTTTATTCTCAAAACTATCTAACTTTTCAGTCTGTTCATTCAATTTTTCAGTCTGTTCATTCAATTTTTCAGTCATCTCTTTTTGAGACTCTAACATCTCTTTTTGGGAAAGAGACTGTTCATTTAATTTTTCAGTCATCTCTTTGTGAGACTCTAACATCTTTTTTTGGGAAAGAGACTGTTCATTTAAATTTTCAGACTGTTCATTCATTTTTAGAGACTGTTCATTCATTCCAATCTCTATACGTTGAAGCATCAACATAAACCGTTGTTGGAAATCAAGATCAGGAACTTCTTGGGTTGTTTCAGGATAACTAATTTCTTCAGAATCACTCATTTTGGGTATTTTATAACAACTATTTCAATATTTTGTGAAACCAAATTTTTACTTTCCTAAAATATGTGTTTTAATAACAATGATCAATTAAAATCTTGTTCAAGCCGACCAACCACTAAATCCTCACCACCAACAATCTATCCCAGATGGTATATATCACATTCACACCAAAATAATCTGAACCCCCACTTCAAATATTTGCAGTATTACAACGACTACTTTATAAACCCTTGATAATTTCAACTTCTCCCAATTCAATCATAAATATTGGTATATCTTGGAATACGATTGCTATTGTCATCAGAAATCTTATATAATTAACTTGGAGAAATATATAGCAATAAAACATACAATATTTTATCACCATAATAGAGCATTTGTCACATGATAATATTCTTGTAATATGGGAAATTAAAATTGTAATCAACAATCATTTTAATTCAGTTCACACATTACCATATTGTACTCTGCAACAATCAATTAATCAAGTCGCATGTTTATAAAGTGCTAAAAACTGTAATTGCACACCTATAATGACTGTATAACCTCAACATATTGGGCCGAACACATTGTGCGCCAAAAATTTGTAACCCTCTAAAGTGTGATCAACTACATAATATCAACAAAACATAAGTGCGCTAAGAATCGTAACCTCGATCACTGATCAATTCCCGCTACACATTGTCAGCAATTAAGAGCTGTATCCAAAAGCATATTATGCTATCTATTTTATGCACCAAGGACCACAACCAACATCTGGAGCAACTTACCACAGACCAAACTAATGATTTAACATAAACTTTTATGATTTAATTTGATCGCAGCCAGGGTGTACCGCGATGACCTATCATAGTAGTATGATAAAATACAGTAAACAAATTATAAGTGCAATGTGATTATGTTACAAACCTTAATTTGCGATTTTTATTGTATGAGACCCGATGGCCGACCATGTACAAGATGGCATAATTTGTGGAACTACATAAGATTATGAAAATTTAAACCATCTATATGATTTTTTAATACAAATGCTAGTCCAGGTAAAGCTTTGCAATAAATAAACATAAATACTTGGGTTCTTTTTTATAGTTTACTATATCACTGAGACTCTTTTTATACTGACAAATGACAATTTAAATGTTAAGTAAATATATTCAATCTTATCATTCTTTGGTAAATCTGTTTACAGGTTTAATAATCAATTTGTATTGTATACTAGAATCAACTACGCAAAGCCAAAATGATGGAAAAGGTAAATGGGATTTTATTGTACCCCACACATCATAAACTACCAAAGACTAAAAGCATCCAAATGTTCTTTCAAAATATTACTAAACTCTGATATCATGTTGACAATAGTATGTACTTCAATGTATGCTCTATCCAAGGTTTATGATTTCTGATTTTAAGAATGACACATAGCAACGGCACAGTAAGTTTAATTATAAATCAACATTTATTTACAAATTTATGAATTATAAGTAATTAATTCTAATGTTATAATTAAAGACATAAATAAACAAATAAAATGAATAAATTATAATTCCATCGACTTTCTTCAATAACATATCATAGGTACGGTTTAAAAAACCTAATCATACCTTATTTCAATTTGATGTAATGAATCTTGAGCAAATTATACTAAATTCAACATCAACTCATGAAGTATTTAACATCATTTCCAGATTCAATAAATCCATACCGTAAACTTATAATAATATAATAAATAATATTATATCTGTAGGATTTAGCTATAATGTAATCATTAAATAAAGTGAAAATTTAAACTTACGCTCCGGTAAATAATAATCAACCAACAGTTAATTATTATGAAGTAACTTGAATAGAATGTCCTGCTACAATTTGATGATCTAACTTATGAACTATACTTACAAATGGAAGAAGATGATTTAGCAGATTAACTAAAATACTTTGCCCAACTTATATCTATGAAGTAAAACATATTCCTGTGGATGCGTTCATCTACACATAGGAATTAAATAATACTAAACGCTTAGTGGATTGATACACCACCATAAAGTAATACGTATAATTACACAATTCTGCGGATTAACCACCAGCGCTGGAATGAGTGTAAAATACAAAAAATGGCAATTAAATAATCTGCGGATTAACCACCGGCACAGATTAATGCCTTTCAACATTAAAAAACAACATTACTATTTACTTCACATTAAAGTGCAAAATCATCCTCCTCAGTTACTCTGATCATTCGGAAAACACTAACACTTTAGCAAATGTGGGTTCTTGCATAATAAAATGTTACACTAATCAGGACAACTAATGTACTAACTTATCTTGCTTAAAATAAAACATGTGTAATATAATATAAGTAATATTAGTATCGGAATAGAAATCTGGAAAGACTCACAAAATACCTCACCAAGATTGATACACCTCATGAATTCATTTAGTACTTTTCAAACTTTTTGCAAGCGCTATTTTCTTGAATAAGTATTTTATTCAACCCCTATTAATTTAAACTTAATAAAATATAACTTATGAACTTCACATGCAAGTTCATATAACGATAAAATTAAAGTAATAAATTATTCATCAAATACATAAAATCCAACAAGTGTGTGTGTGTGATATAAATTAAATGTATAGCATTTTATAGTTCAATACATGGATTTTAGCAGGTGTGTGTGTCACAAATTAGATTGTATAGCATTTTATAACTACAAATATGATCCGTGAATCCATGTACGATGTGTCGAACAATAATGTACGAAGTAATAGCTATAATTATAGTTGAATTTCATGCATGCAATTTTATCCATTTGTGTTAGTTATCATAATCACTATTAGATTAACGATTTTATGTGGCTCCATAAATAAGAAACAATTTCAAAACATGACAAGCAGAATTTAAATGAAAATGTTTTTCAAAAGTTATTAATTTCTACATTTCTCTATTAAAAATGTTCCAAGTTTATTACATCCATGCTAATATTTATTTATCCACGCTTAAATCTAGGAATAATAATTACAGCAATTAATTCAATCATTCCAAACTGACGATAAAATTAGAAAATAGCTTTGATCAATTATTTGAAGACTGTTTATTATCCAAATGGCAAACAAATTAACTAGCAAATATATTCCTGGCATTATAAAGTTAAATATCAATCAATGCTATATTTTTATTAGAATTAGAAACGGAAATATTAAACTATATTGATAACTTTAACATTTTATTTTAATTTAAACTTCTTCTTTTTTAAAAAGCAAATTTTCATATTTATAAAACTTCTGTAATTAAAATACTTATTTAAATTTTCCAAATTGTAGAACAATAAACATTTTAAAACATACCAAATTCTTGCAATTAATTCTTTTAAACTGGGAAGCTCTGACATTTTAAATGTAATATTGGGAAATTATTACCGGTGATTTGATCCACTTGGCCAGCCGACTTGAACAGACTTTTAAATTTAGCAATTCATCTTATAATTAAATACCACGATATTATTTTTACGTTTATAGAAAATTTGTAGTAATCCGTTTACTTGTTAACTATTTTAAAATAAGCTTATCAAAATTTACACCATTTGCCTTCTTACCATTTTCTTTTTCTTTCTCTCTCCCTCCAAAAAGCAAACTAACAGACGATCTGCTCTTAAATTCACGCTCTTTTCTCTTTTTACATTGAGACGCATATGTAATTACTGTATTTATTTTTAATAATTTATTTTAATTGAACAAATGGTTTTTTGTTAATTCAATAGAAATAATTTTTAAGATTACTTTAAACAAATGTAAATAAAATATTATATTTTAATACTATTTTACCAAATTTAATGTGTTGTCAAAATTTTTAAAAAGTTAAACATTCTGATATGAATTAGTATGTGGAACAAAGCAAATTTAAATTTATTAAAATAATATAAGAGAGTAATCTGTTCAAAGTGCAAATCAAGCCAATCAAATCATCAAAGAAGACAGAGAAATTTTTTAATAATAGTTACATCAATTATTATATTTTATGCTAAAATATATGGTTACAATATATATATATGTATATATATATTTATGCTATAATATATGGTTACAATATATATATATGTATATATATATATATATATATATATAAGACAATCGAATGGCTCTGTTCAGGAATTCATAAGAGGTTTGAAAGTCAGGAGAATCTACTGGAATAGAAAAAGGGGCCTTAGCTCCAAAATTTAACATTCATATTTATATCTACAATTAACTTTAGCAAGAGAGACCTCTACAAATCATAACACGAGATTCGACTTTATAAAGATAAGAGGGACCCTCTTATCTCTAACCTATTTTTCTTAATTATATAGGCAAATCTAAAGCATTTTGATTTGGGAGCATGAAGCTAATAAATTCTCCACTGATTAAGTCCACTATTTCTATTAAACATTAACATTCGTGAAATCTTTCGATTTACAACGAGTCAATATTCAGATATTAAATTTAGAAATATTTTGAATCAATTTAAAGTTATAAATATTAATAAGAATTAATATCTACAATTAACATGAAATGAAATCTGTAAAGATGTTTTTTTAACATTTAAGTACATTTTTATTATTATTGTCAAGCGTTGATGATCGAAAGGAGTAATTCTCCCGGGTTAGCAGGTTCGCTTCCCGGTCGATGCTAGCACACATGAAAAAAAAAGTACATTTTTATTAATATCATTATATTATGTTATTTCAATAAATAAACTTATAAGTCAATAGCTGTGGAATCATGATAAAAACATTGTGAACATTTATATATTTTTTTATTTACATGAGAAGATAAATGCATTTTCATACTCCAGTGACTATTACTCTTATATGAGCAAGATTTACAATTATACTGTTTTGATACATCATGTTTTCTGTATTTATGCTTTAGAAAGAGTGATTGGAGATTAAATCGTTTACCACAGAGTTTGCATAGGAATGATTTTTACATAGTACTGGAACAAGTTTTTAAATCATTATGACCTTTGTTGCCACATTTATAAATTGTTCTTGGGATTAAATTGTGAAGTTCATATCAGAAAAACAACAAAACCTACTGCTAGGTATATATCGATTCAAAATATGTTTCTGTTTAATATGATCTGTACAAAGATTTACAGAATGGAAAATACTTCTGCAAAAATTACACTGGAAACATTTATGTATCTGTTTACTATAAACAACACTCCAAAATTCACACATTTCAGTATTTTTGGAAACACAACAACCAGAAAATAGTCTGCTTGAATAAAAAAGATGATGAATGATATTTGGTTACTTCACCAGTTTCTGAATCTAATTGGTTTACCACTATATTGTTAAATGTAATATGAATATGATATTGGGTGAAAGTAGAATTTCCTTGCAATAATTTATTAATAATAGAAGCTGGATCCTGGTGCCCAAATATAATATTTTCACCATTGTTAAAATTTATATTAACAGGATGTGAATGTTTATTTTTGTTAAACATTTTTTTTCTTTTGTTCAAATAAATGTTTTTGGTCTTAAAATATGAATTTTTTGGGAGATGATCCGATTACTTTATTTCCTTGAATGCCAGACTGATTAGAATTATTATTATTCATAGCACAATAATTTCTTTCATCCTCATTACTTAGTGGTTCTTTTTTTATCTGAACAGTTTTCAGTAAAAATGTTTAATGTTTATAAAGAATAATTAAGGATAATTAATTATTACTAGTATTTATTTTGACAAATTATCCCAACTTGAAATAAATTGTATCAAGTTTAAAATAAAAAAAAATTGTTTTATGGTTTTAGAATTTTTTCTAGTTTATGCCTAAAACATTTAATATTTTGTATTATTTTAGGAATGTTAGCTGTTGGAATAGCGCTAAGAAATATTCCTCAAATTAATATAGGTAAAGATATAAAAAGAGAATGGGCTGACGTTCTTAGGTAAGTTTGTATAACTTAAAAATTTAGATTAATCTTAGCAAGATTTATTATAATTTAGTGTTAATAAATTTCTGAAGTAATTATTATGATTTTGTATTTGTATATCATTGTTTATTGATTAATGCTTTATTATAATCATATTCAATCAATATTGATCCATTGTAATAACGATATCTCAATTTTTTGTACACATTCTCAATCCATATCACATCATACCAACATACACATTATGATGTTATCCATCCAAATCACATGTGGTGGCTTTTTAGGTCATTTACAGTCTGTTGGGATCCAATTCAAACTTTAATTGTCTATCTAATATCATCTCTTGTAACAATATATCAAGTCCTGATACAATTCAGTCACTTAATTCTTATATTACAAATATTACAGATATTTATTGTTTTTTCTTACCCATATATTTCATTTTGAATCTCTCTTAGTTATTCTTAACAAAGATCTTTCCATACATTATTGAATGGTTTTAAGTTTTACTATTGTTATCTTATTAAGTGTCTATGTCTAATATCTATAAATAAAAACTAGTAAACTACATAACTTTCCTTTTCAAATATATAAGCACATTTACTTTTAATATTAAGTTATTTCTATCAAAAGTACTCAATCAAAATTTAATTCTATAATTAATTTTGTACATTTGTTGGTGTATTAATGATCTGAACATGGTATTTGTACTTGATAACTTTGTTTACTATTAATATGCATATCCTTTGAAACATTATTTCAGTTTTTTTATTTCCTGAAGCTGGGAAGCATTATTTGTAAAAACAATTACGTTTGTCTACAAAATTTATATAGACACAATTTAGATATTATTTTTTGATTTGTTTTCCACTTTAATGTTTTGTTGTTGTTTTTTTGCAAAATAGCTGTACAAAGTTTTAGGATTTGGAATCACACTGCCATTTACCTTTGTCAATGTTAGACTTCTATTATCACCATGAAAATGTTGTGCATTTTATGAAAAATATTTTCAGAATATGACAACATACTATGGCTCTATCTTGAGGATGTAAATTTTTATTCACTATGATTAAAGATTCATAAACCTTGTCATAATATCCAAATTAAAATCATAATGGCAATTCATATTTATTGGTTCTTTTATAACTTTTCTAAATATTTGGATGTGATACACTATGTTTATACCCATGGATTTTTTTTGATTCAATGTGGATGGATTGTAATTATCTTGAAAAGATTTTAAATTAAACTGATAAAAGACTGATAAGTCCATAATTTTACATATTTTTTATCACTATTCTTAAATATCACCATTACATGGCATTTATCCAATTGTCTGCTAACTTTTGTCAATTTGACATTTCATATATAACTGTTAAAATTTTTCCTTTTTATTCACCTGCTTCTTTTAAAATACCAATAATAATTATATTGTTTTCTGAAACATTTATCCATCTTCATTACTTTAATTGCATGTCTCATTTTTTAATTTAAAATAATTTGCACTTCAGAATCTTCTCTTGTTGTTAATATTATATAATTTCTTCTAGAACTCTTTCACAAATTTTATGGTATCATTTCTTCTATTAGTAATAGTTTCATTTTATTATTGCAGAATTTTTTTTTTCAATATTAAAACATTGTTGCCAAGTCAAAATTTTATTTTATATCATTATTAGTTTCCATACAGTAGTGCCATCCTGTGCCAAGCAAGAGTAATCAATGGATTCCAGAAGGCTTGTGCATAAAATCCCTATCTAATGACTACTCATCCAATATCCCCAGACTAGTTTCTGGCTTGTGATCTTCATCAGTGAGGAGCTTTGGATCTGAGAGCACTGCACTTAGATCTTAGGATCTAATGCAGTCTTCCAGCCACCACCTTTTATCTCTACTTAACTACAAAACTATGAGAATAAAATTGAAAACACAATAATATTTTCAATCTAAGCTCAATAGCTAATATAATCATATAGGTCTGAACTCAATTCAGCACACATACATTTTGGTGTTTGACTGTTTAACAACCATAGCCACCACTATCCTATTAAGCTGGATTGGTATTAAACCATTAAGCATCACATGATCACCATCTCTTATACTAGCACATAATTATTTATAAACAAGGCATGTATGTGTGCTGAACTGAGTTCAGATCCATATAACTATATAGGCTATTGAGCTTAGATTGAAAATATTTTTGTGTTTTCAATTTCATTCTCATAGTTTTATAGTTAAGTAGAGATAAAAGGTGGTTTCTGGAAGGTTGCATTAGATCCTAAGATCTAGGTGCAGTGCTCTCAGATCCAAAGCTACTCACTGATGAAAGCCACAAGCCAGAAACTAGTCTGGGGATATTGGATGAGTAGGCATTAGATAGGGATTTTATGCACAAGCCTTCTGGCATCCATTGATTACTCTGTTTGGCACAGGGTGGCACTACTGTATGGAGAGTTTTGCCTTGTTTATAAACAAGTATGTGCTAGTATCAGAGATGGTGATCATGTGATCATTATTAGTTCTTTTTATAATGTTTTATAAAACTGTAGATACTCAATTTTATAACAGGATCTTTTTAAAAAAAAATTTCATATTTTTTCTTTTTTTCACACATTATTTTGTCTTAGTAGAAGATTTACTGGTAAACTACTAAATTTTCTTGTATAAATTTTATTTATTTGCAATTGTAAATAGAGTAGTTATTTTCTTATTGATTTCAGTCAAATCTAAACCATCCTCAAAGTCAGTAAAGGTTTTAACTTTTCAACATTCAATTTAAATTCATTGTAGAATGTCTTAAAGCTAGAAAGATCGACTCCTTCTTAATATTTTTATCTATCTAGTTTTGCATTAACATGCATTTTGTATATCACTAATTGATAATCCATTTCTATATCACACCTATTGAAATCTTTATAATCTTGAAATACAAATTTTCTGTTAGACGAAATATAATCCAATTCTGCTGTACTCTCATTTAGATACTGTCCTGTCCATTTCCATTTAACATAGTTTTAAACAAAGGGATCTATTCAATCCTCTTTTTTTAATTTTTAGTGAAATCCACATGTTTGCATTCACTCTCATAATTCTGTTACTATAACTAAATTTATCTACAGCATCTTCATCTTTCATCCAATTACCAATTTTAGGATTAAAGTCTCCTGTTACATCTATGAAAAAATGTCTATTATTTCTTCCTCACAATAAAAATTTCTTGGGACATTAAATTTATCTAAATTTGATGTTTTCTTTTAATATGAATGACCAATCTTGCCGCAATGTCTTTTATACTAACAATCTCTACAAAGTGTTATTTTTTGAATTATAATGAATTACAGTCATGTTTCCAATATATTTACTTTTGTAATATAGTATATGTCATTCTTTCAAAGCAATTGTCTCTTCATCTTTTTTTTTCTAACTTAATAAGTACAACAATGTCCCAATTAATATTAGATATTTCTTCTCAGTCATGCAATCTTTCTTGAAAATGATTTGAAGTTATAGACACTTTTATAAAGAATCATCAACAGATTGAAGTGTGCATTTACTTTCAAACTGTCTCATTTGACATTGACATCTACATTGTCTGGTGACTTTATAGCCTTAATTAATAAGAGTCATAATAAAAAAATTATATTACACACACACACACATTCACTCTGCCTTTAAGAAAATTCAACTAATATTTTATTTATAAATTATCAGGCAACTGAGAAAAAAGATTATGGTATTTCTTGATCTTAAACTCACAAGTAAAACTATTGTGCTGGCAGGTACAATCTGGTCAGCCATTCAAAACTTGTCTTTACCTAACAAGTAATCACTTAATAGAAAACAGGTGCAATGGCAACAATATAGGGAATGTGCATTAAGAATTTACCCTAATTTATTCATTTAAGCTTTCAAAGAGGAGTCAATGGATTTTTTCCAATTAGAAGTAACCTCCATTTGCACCCAATTATGTGTATATAAAATATAGTCAGAGATAATATTACATCTTAAAATATATTGTAATATTTAATGCAAGGCACTCCAGTGTCATTTCGGGGATCTAAAAAACAAAGATAAATCACATCCATTCATTTTTAAGTTAGCAGTTTATCTTCCCGAGTGTTGTTTAATTTATTATAGATATAAATTTCAATTTAAAATGATAAAGAGGGAAAACAGAAAAAATTAAAATATATCATAATTACAAACTTTTGATTTATTTTATCTTTTACATCACTTGTTTCAGTGCATTAACATATCTACTATATATTCATATATCACGTATATACCAATAATATGTGTAATATCATTCAACTGAATGTGCTTTTTTGTAAACGGATAAAGCTTTATTAATGTTTACGGATATCGTTCTTGACAATTGCTCTATTATCTAACACATCTATTTGTTTTTTGATGAAAAAAAAGTAAAATGACGTATTTTCTAAATTAATTGTTAACACTGCCTTATAGAGTATGAACTGATAATTTACTTCAAGTGGTTAACTCACAAACTAATCATTTATCAAATTTGTGTGAACTTTTTTCCCCCCATATGTCATAGCATCGGCCGGGAGGCGAACCCACAACCGTCTACTTGCTTGCAAGGCAGCTGCGCTGACCTCACGGCTAACAACGCTTGATAAAATTTGTGTGAACTTTTAAGTTCGAATTGCTATTTTGTTTTTTAAAAAAATATTAAATCAACTTATATTCTCACTTTGTCTACCCTTTCCCTTCTATTTAATATTAAATAAATTCTAAAACTTAATGAAAATTTGTTCATAAATTTATTTGTAATTGTTTACAAAATTCTCAAAATAAATTTCTATACTTTTGTCAAAAGAAAAATCACATTGAAAACACTTCTGCAATATTTTTGTTGAATTTTTCCCATCTTTTTAGTTGTTGATACTTGAAACAAAACAAAAATATATTTATATTTTTTTAGGTTCTTAGTTTTAAAATAGCATTATATAATAC
Source organism: Epiperipatus broadwayi (assembly GCA_028023455.1). Classification (NCBI taxonomy): domain Eukaryota; kingdom Metazoa; phylum Onychophora; class Udeonychophora; order Euonychophora; family Peripatidae; genus Epiperipatus; species Epiperipatus broadwayi. The sequence continues at coordinate 299,278 of JAQFVV010012880.1, read as the reverse complement.
TTTATTGTTTCAAGAGAATTTATACATTGCTGATAATGTAAACAGTTTTGATGTTAGTTTTTAAATTTTTAAAGAATTCATAATATTGTATTTATATAACACTGCAAACATATATATGTTCAGTTTATTAAAAAAATAAAGATGTGTGCATTTTAAACATTATACACACATGGATGAACATAATCGATCTCTAACTTGAAGGTCCAAGATTGGAAGGGGGGACTATATAAAATAAATAAGAAACAAAAATCAACTTTTAGCATATTTATTTCCTCGTTGTCCCTACTTTTTGGGAATCACAAATGGTGGTAGATTCCCACGCCTTTCAACCCTGCAGTTAACCAGGATTCTATTTGTCCCGGCTTTCTTCCTTGACAGTGTTAACAGCAAGCCATGCACTATCACCATCTCATCAATTTCATCTAAGGTTAATTTGTTGATTTGACAGATGATAACTTAATGCATTTAGGTATTGACAGGTACCATATCACTGGCAAAAAAGCAGTGAAGATGACTATGCCAGAAAATTATTTGATGATGAGGAAGATAAATGGGGACTTGTGCTTATTTTGTCATCACCCATGTCCTCTATTGAGAAATAAGATTGGGTTGAAAATGGAATATTGGAAAGCAAAGTGAGATACAGAATTAAATGGAAAGACAAATAAATATATTGGAAAATAGCAGACAGTTGGAAATAAAGAAAGAGATGGGAATTAGGATAAGTAATGTTTGTGGTATTGGAAATAATGATAAATTAAAGTTGATGAGATCATGAACTACAAACAATTGGAATTCATTTTTGTGGTTTGTCAAAAACAGAAAGAAACGGATTGGAGATTACAACATTATAAGATGGACATATTGTTATATTGGCTGAAAAGATGGAAATCATATAATGTAGGCATGTGAATTTATAAAAGATATAATAAATATGAAACAATAAATGAGTGAATTCCTGTGGTTCATAAGAGAATATCAGTGATAGATCTCATATTCATAACAACATAGTATACTTATGATAGTAACAACAGATAAAAATATTTAATAATTCTATAAAATATTGAAGTGTGTTTACCAAAAATATATTTAAAAAAAAGTATTATTTAGGCTGACATGATTGCCAAATTTGATGAAATAGTTGATGGTAGTGTAACTGGAAAATATGAATTGAACACATTTAACATGGAAGATCAACATTTGGTGGATTTAATATGTTAACCAAACATGGATTGACTGCTCAACAACTTGTATCAGCCAATGTTCTGAGTTTCATCATCATCATCATCATCATCATCATCATCATCATCATCAACCATTATCAATCCACTGCAGGATGAAGGTCTCTCCAAGTTTAATCCATCTTCTCTGATATTTAGCTTCTCTTTTCCACAACACCCCTGCACATTTTCTTATTTCATCCATCCATCTCACATGTGGTCTCTTTCTGGGTCTTTTACAATCTCTTGGAATCCAGTTTAAAATTTCAATTGTCCACCTATTATCATTTCTTCTAGCAATATGTCCAGCCCAACTCCATTTCAATCTTTTAATTTTTTCAATAAGGTCAGTAACACCTGTTTGTTGTCTTACCCATACATTGTGTTTTCGATCTCTTCTTGTTACTCCCAACATACATCACTCCATACTCCTTTGAGTGGTCTGAAGTCTCTGTATTGCTCTTCTATTAAGTGTCCAAGTCTCAGATCCATAAGTAAGAACTGGTAAAACACATTTGTTAAAAACCATTCTTTTCAAACACATAGGCATATTTCCTTTTAGTATCAAGTTATTTCTACCAAAAGCACTCCAACCAAGTTTAATTCTATGATTAATTTCCTCCATTATGTTTCCATCTGTATTAATAATCTGACCAAGGTATTTGTAACTGTTAACTTTTTCTAATTCTTCATAATCAATCTTTATTTTCATATTTTGAGCAAATCGATTAAACATTACTTTAGTCTTTTTAACATTTATCTTTAGTCCTACTTTTCTACTTTCATCTGCTAACTCCTGCAACATTTCCTGCAGCTCTGAAGCATTATTTGCAAAAACAACTACATCATCTGCAAAATCTAAATGACTTAAATACTCTCTATTTACTTTCATTCCTTTAGTTTCCCATTTTAATCCACAAAATACTTCTTGCAGCACTGAGGTTTAATCTCTAAGTTTAAGTACAAAGAACACTATGGATTTTTCTTAGTTGCCTGATATGTGATTTATTAGTTGAGTTTTTTAAAATCAAAATTAATATATGTGTAAGTGTTAATTTTTGTAGATATATACAACCATGACAAGATAAATTAATTGTTCTTACTCCCAAGAGGTTATAAAATTATCATCCTATACAACAGTTTATGGGTGAAGGGTAAAAATGATAAGACTTGTTTAATGGCTATCATTAAATAACAAAATTTTATTTAGATACTGAAAACATTACATCACTTTCAACTGAAGGAAGACTGCATGAATTGATGAATTGTGTGATATTAAAAGGCATCATTATTGGACACTGTGAAGTTTTAAGAAAAGAGAAAGAAAATGTATTTCATTACAAAGACACAAATATTAGAGCAACTGGAATGGAATTTATTATAAATAACAATTGAAAAAACAATATTATCATTGATGATATAATACCAAAAATTATGCCCTTTTACACTTGTTAGAGAAGCTATATTTATTAATATTTATTTACGCTTAGCGCTTTCAAAGCTCCATGGCTTCATATTCATAGCTGAGTGCAGTTGATAGTAATGAGGGGGAATATTTATAATTGTTAGAAATAAGCAAAAAATGTAGTTTTTCTGTAGTTTATTAAAATATTGTATGATTATTTTACAATATATTTGCATAGTAATTATTAAAAAATATAGTTAAAAAAAATTGCTTGTAAGGTGTAAATTAAATAACAGTCGGCAATGCTCAGTCAAACACTGTAGTAGAGATTATTTGCAATACTTTAATAATTCTAAATGCAATTTTAAATTTTAAAACAAAACTTCATATCCTTATAATGACTTCACAATATTTTATTTGAGTTTTGAAAGAGAAATTCAATTTACGAAGATTATTTTTGCCATAGCTGTGGTAATTATCTAATAAAAAATGTTATAGTTATTATGACATATTTTACATTATTATTTATTATTTTTCACGAATAATAAATAATAAAAAATAATAATTAATAACAGATTAATTCTGTCTTTTCAAATCATGAAAATAATTGTGGTCATGAGTTTGATCCTCAAAATATTACTACTGTGGGCAATGTGTCAAATGATCGGAAAAGAAAGTTGAAAGAGGCTTGGTTTATTGCGAAGTCTAAAAACGTTATCAATCAGCATAACACTAGTGTTTCACTGAGCATGCACTGGAATATTAACCATTCAGTTCCAATATGTTGCCATGATTCTAGTATACAGTACTGAAAGCACTTGGCAAATTGTTGTTTATAATTAATGTTTTTGCCTTTTGGCTGCTCTGTTTGTCATGCTTTATTTGTGTAGTTATCTGACAGAGTTTTTATATTATTTATTTATTATTATTCTATATTTTCAAGATACAAATATGATTTTTTAGAATGTTTTCATAATAGAGAATAAAGATTTTAATATTAAAATGAAATGTTGAATCATAACTTAAACCTCCACTAAGGTGTGCTATTAAAGTCATTAAAATTTGGAAGGGTTAAAGTTAGGTAATACTCTCTTTTAGTTACTGATATTTGATGTTTAGATATCAGTCTTACTCTGAAAAATAGTTGTACATAATGAAACAAATAGCAGCATGATTTTAGTTATTTTTCTATTTTTGTATTTTAACTAAAAATGTGATGCTAATTGGATTATTAAAAATATTTTAATCAATTTAATAATTCATAAATAATATTAATTTGGTTAAAAAATATTCACCAAAAATTTGCTAAATGCAAAGATAAATCATGGACAGAAGTGTCTGTAGAAGCTGTATTGTATGCAGTCAATGTTCAACAACAAACAGACCAAATCAACTTAATATGGGAATTTTAACTAAATATAACTACATACTCATTTATTGATAATGCAAGCTAGCTAACTAAATTATTTAAAAGAAAATATTCGAAAAAGAGTCCAAGATATGCATAGTTCAGCTGCAGAAATGAATTTATTGTTAACTGAAAGGAGGACCTTTGATTCCTTTTAAAGGTCTTAAAGGAATTGAGCAGAGCAAATACTTATGCCCCCCTCCATATATGCTTGTAATTGCAGTTATTATTACTATGAGATTATTCATTAGACAGCATAGTATGTTTAATGGATTTTTATTTCTTAGTTTAAGATCAAGAAACACTATAGTTTTTCTTCTCATTTAACTGATATCTCTTAACTGTAATCGGTTCAGTTTTCTTGAAAGCAGAATAAATATGTGTGAATATTTTTTTCTAATAGATATCTCCAATCATGATAAATAAAATAAATCAAAGCCCTTAATCCCAGAAAACTATAAAGTCACCTGCCAAGTCTGACAGCTGAGAGCCAAGAGTGCTAAGAATATTTCTGGTTGTGAACCTAAGCTGCCTTTTGAGGATGACATATTATTTAGGTATTTTTAAATGCATATCACTTTCAAATGAAAGAAGATTTCAAGAACTAAAAAAAACTTTTATATTAAATGGGATATTATTGGACTTAGTTATGTTAGAATAAAAACTGAAGAGACAATTGATTTAAAAAGTGGATATGTACTGTACTAAAAAGCACAAACATTGGAAGTACAAGTAGAGTAGGATTCATTGTAAATAAAAAGAACAACAATATTGTGGAGATTGATGGTGTATCGGACAAATAAAAAGATTAATTATTTAACTTAATGGCAAATACCAAATGCAAATAATTTAACTTTATGCCCCAACATATTCTCATAGTGGTGAAGTAGAGTATTTTTATATGACATGTACAAAAAGCTTTTGATAAGGCCAAAAACATTTTAAAATTGTTATGAAAAACTTTAAAACTAGAATTGGTGAACAAATGAAAGATGAAAGGGTTGTAGGTGAATTTTATTATGATGATAGAAAGAAGAGAAGTCATAGACTTGTGGAGTTTTCAAAAAAAAAAAAACAACAACTTTATATTATGAATTGTTTTTTAAGAAAAATATTAAATAAGGTTGGTCATGGAAGCATCCAAATAAAGGTACAACAGAATTGGATTATATTTTGACTAACAGAAAATATGTAGTTCAAAATTGTAATTAATAAATTTTACATAGCAAGTGATCATCAGTTAGTGAGATCTAAGATACATTGAAACGGAAATCTCCAATCCCTTTCCATTTCACCATCAAACCTAATGACACTCTCATCTGTGCTAAGTTCGAACCTATTTAAATGTTAATAAATTTAAAATTAGTTCATGTCTGTCTAAACAGCATTATATATTTACGTGCGAACCAACGCTATAATTAGATAGGATTAGTAAAATTATAGCGTACTAAAGTTATTTAAGATTTCTAAAAATGTTTATTATATTATTTAAGTTAAGAGTAAATTATTAATTTTGTTGTTTAATATTGTAATTTCATATGTGGATATATAATCTGTGCTATATAGAAGGACATGATTTAAAATATGTAAAAGCCATTATCTAAAAATACTATTAAATGTTTCTTTAAAATTGTTAAAAGATTTCTTGTTTTAAATATATTTCAGAGAAAAGTTTCTCGAAAATATATTTAAAAGCCATATCAAAATATATTTGTAAATTATTTTTAATAAATATGTTAAAAATGTTTTCGTTTTAAAAAAATGTTAAAAGGTTGTTTTTAAATAGAAAGAGTTTCTATGTAAGATTAAAAATAAAAGCTGGTCAAGTAATTAAAAGATTTTTGGTTGTAAACAAGTGTCATTAACGACCACACCTGGAATTCGTAAAAAGTAAAACTAGTTAAAAATTTACTAATTAAAATCCCCTTATATAAGATTAAGTTATTTTTAAATCTAAATTGGACAATTGTTTGCAACGAAAAATCTTAATTATAATAATAGCTTATGGAATGTTTCTAACATAAGTTATCTAAGATCTGAATTATAAATTGAAAAACACTTAATTAAATTCCTGAGTTTAGTGAGTCTTGAGGCGGGAGATTCCGATAAGGAAAACATATAAATACTCTGTATTTTTTTAACAAGAGAGGAGCCATATTGTTAGTGAGAGTTGTAGCCAGTCTTCACAATTGTTAAAGTTTAACATGTCCAGCTAAAAGCGGGCATCTTGTTGCTGTTACTCCGCGGGTTTCTCTCGTCGAAATGCCTAAACCACCATCATGCCGATAGAAGAGACGAGCCTAACATAATGGGAAAGATGATGCCACCCAGTCAAACTAAACCAAACCAACAGCCAAGAACTTGCAGATAAATCATACCGGTACCGTTTTATTTTTCAAACCGCAGAGCTCTGTGTAATTCTGTGTAATTCTGTGTAAATGTAAATAATATCTATATAAGTTAGCTAACTTTCTTTTAAAATAATGATAAAGCTAAATGTAATCAAAACTTAAAATCCATTTAATATTTTAAATACGTCAATTGCTATCAAAATTTAATGTGTTAAAGTTTAAATAATCTGACTTATTTATATTTTCCCTTCATTTAAAGTACATTATAAGTGTCTAATTTAAAGTTATATCACTGCGGTTGTGTCTATATTTCTTTGCTTATTTTAAATGCTTATTATATTTTATATGCCAAAATTTCGAAACAGTGAGCACTTAATTTCATGTATGTTTTAAGAAGATATTATTTGAAAATCTTCGCGTAATTTATTTATAGCATCAACTTTCTACGCTGTTTCGAAATCCTATTTTTTTTATTATTTAAATGATTTAATATGTGAAATGTGGCTCTTTTATAATGAACCATTTAAAAAAAACTTAACTTGATAAGTTTATTTAGAATTAAATTTAGCCTTGATCATATAAGTATATTTGACATTTAAATTCTTAAGTCCATAGAAATATACTTTTCCTCCTTAAATATTTATTATCTATAAGTAACTTAATAGATCGAACATGTCAAAGTACAGATGTAATAATATTCCCTTTAGTAGCATAGACATTTATTATCAGGCTACGCAAGAGTTGGTCCCAATTTGATAGAGCTAATATGCTATTAACTCGTATTTTATAGTATGAAATATACTATTCTTTGCTTGGCGGATGTGATATTATTTTATAAAAATATTCTCGTTTTGCTGCTATACGTAATATACGTATCTTAAGATGGAGCCACGGCATTGCCAGCACATCTTCTCTTATAGGGTAGAGCAGTAGCGAAGCCTGAGCCAAGGCCAGGTTAGCACGTAAGACCCCCGCCATTCCTGAACACAATGTTCCTTTTCACGCAGCATTGCGATCGGTTACAGGGTACCGGCGTTTGTCACAAGAACCCTGAAGTTATTTCATCCATCCGCAGAGCGACTTTTCCTATTATTGTTTACCTGTGCCATAGCGCATTGGTAAAATCTTATTTCAGCCAACTCTCCCACCTTTATATAACGCTTTCAGCATTCTGAAAGTTTCTCTCGAAAGCCATGTTCGATCGATCATTACTTGAGCTGGTTTATGCGCTCGTTATTAAATTATATATGGGTATTTTAGTAAATAAATTCATGATCAAAGTTTAATATAATTATTTATATACCAGCCACAAATGTAATAGGATTTGGCTCATCGAGATCTATAGACATAACGTAGTGATTAATTATGTATTAATTGAAAAGCAACTCATAAGATGGGCACATGTCAAACCCATTTATGAAAATTAAATGAAAGTATTTATCTAAAGCCATTTTGAATTGTATAAAAATTATTTATATAAAGCTATTTATAATTGTATATAAAAAGAGAATGTGTTCTCTTATCCACCCAATGTTTGTACATTCGACGCTGAAATGTGTAAAACTGATCAATTTCATGCCATTTGTAAATAAATATATAATTAATTTAATGTATTTCGTTCTCTGTTTCGTTATTGATCTAATTCAATCCAATTCTAATTACTATTTATAGTCTATATATGTGAAAACTATGCATTAAGTTAAATTAAATTTAGTGATATTTTAGTCAATTAAGAACCTTTCTTTTATTCATCAGAGTCTTATTGCTTCTCCGTGACCTATGTCGGCCATGTGGAAAGAGGTATACTACGTGTAATTTCAAGGTGGTCATTTGTAGGGTCTTGAGTCTTGGAATCCTGGCTTACGAGTTAAAGTGCGGTCGGACTCGGGATGTCACAGTCCTAGTCTGGTCAGCTTCGGTCTCTTTTGCTTGGATTCTGAATTCTGTTACGCGAATGTACAAACTTGACTGTTACAACATGTTAATGCAAAACTAGAGACAAAAATTATTAATTAAAGCAATATTCACAGTTGATATTTCTTATCTTCAAACCATTCCAATTAATTAAATTAGAACTTGCAAATTATTTTTAAATTTTGATAGGTTTTGAACATGATTCAGATTTAAGTGAAATAAGTAGGAAGATAACTGATACACTTTTAGAAATTGCAACAAATATAGCTGGTACCATAAACAGCAATTGACCACTAAAACTTCAACTGAGATAATTTATTTTAAAAAATCTACTAAAAATGATGCATTAAGAATGGGTGAATATCTTGAATTTTTAAACTCATGTGAAAAGGAGTTGGTAATGATATAAGAATGTATAATTGTGAACTAGCAAAGAAAGTTGTAGAAGAGAATAAAAGTCTCACAAGTGTAAAATAACTTATTACATTTTGCAATAAGAAAAGATGAATTTATTACTAAAAGAGAAATGACATCATGAAATGTGAAGAAAGCTTTATTAAGAATTATAAAGCAATAAAAACAAGGAAAACTATCTTCTACAACTATTATATCTTTTGAGCTACCCAAGATATAAAAAATGAAAAAAGTAATGCATTTATAAAGAAGGGGAAATAATGATGGAATTATAATCAATATCTTAGACAAACCAGTAGAATAGAAATTTTTTGGCAAAGTTATATATCAAATATATAAATAATAAAAATGTACCAAATGATTGGAAGAATATTAATATATAAAAAAGGTGATTAAGAAGATATTAGAAATTATAGATCTATTAGACTTTTAGCAGATCTATGCAATTTTTTTATAATTACAACTCATCTACAACCAACTTTAGATTTTAACCTAACAAAAGAATAATAAATGATTTATATAGTGGATCATATCCAGGAATTTGAAGAAGTTATATAATAGACCATTGAATATAATTGCCATTATGCTTTAGATTTGTAAATTACAAAAAGGCATTTGAATCTATAATCATGTCTTCAGTGATTAAAGCATTGGATTACGAAGGTACAGATCCAGTTATTATCATATTCTGAAGAATATTTATAAAAATACAACATCAACAATTAGGTTACATAATGATGCCCAAAATATTAACATTGAGAAGTGTTTATGACAAGGTAAGACAATATCTCCGAAACATTTTACAGCAGTTTTGCAATATATATTTTGTGGATTAAAATGGGAGGCTAAGGGAATAAAAGTAACTGGAGATTATTTAAGTTATCTAGATTTTTCAGAAGATGTAATTCTTTTTGCAAATAATGTTTTAGAGCTTAATGAAATGTTGTAAGAGTTATCATATGAGCAGTAAATAAGTAGGATTAAAGGTAAATGTTAAAAATGCTAAAGTAATGTTCAATGAATTTTTTCAAAAGATAAAAATAAAGATTGATAATGATGATTTAAAAAAAGGTAATTGCAAATATCTTGGTCAGATTATTACTACAAATGGAAACATAATGGACAAAATTAATCATAGAATTAAACTTGATTGGAATGCTTTTGTTAAGAATAATTCCATGTTAAATGGAAATTAGCCTATGTGTTTGAAAAGAAAGGTTTTTAATAAATTTGTGTTACCAGTTTTTATTTATGGATCTGAGACTTGAATACTTAACAGAAGAGCAATACAGAGACTTTAGATCACTCTACAAAGTATGGAGTGATTATATTATGAGTAACAAGAAGAGATTGAAAATAAAATACATGGGTGAGGGAACAAACAATCACTGAAAGAAATAATAGACAGAAGTTGAGTTGAACTGAACACATTGTTAGAAGAGACTATAATAGACAGACAGTTGAAATCTTAAACTGGAATCTAAGAGACTATAAAACATATAGAAATAAACCACATTTGAGATGGATGGATGACATAAAGACATTGGCTGTGGTGATGTGGAGATAAGAATGTAGAAATCAAAAATGTATTGAGCGTGGAGATACTTTTATTCTGCAGTTGGGTCAACTATGGTTTAAAATGATTAGAATGCCCAGTTCAGACTTAGACCTAATCTGTGCCTGGAACTTAATAATTTTGTTGTTATATTAATTAATATTTTATTTCATTGAAAGCAATATATTATTTTGTTATGAATTTTGAATTTCTATCTTCCCTTTTTTTAAAAAAAAAAATTCTATTTTTAAAAATAAAATATTTTAAATTTAAATTATTTATTACTTTTTTAAATAACAAACAAGATCAGATCATGCAACCTAAATGTTCATTAAATGTTTTCACACCTGCACTTGATTTTGTATAGATGTTTAATATTCAATTAATTTTGAAAAACTAAAACTTTAAATTATATTATCTCCAATCATTTTGTGCATGGGAAAACTTTGACATAATCCAAAAATAAAACACAATTACTTATGAGTTCATTTTGTACACATAATTATTAAATAGTTTTAAAAAATAATGATCTTCTTAGCGTATGTATTTTTCAATCAGATTTAATTAAATATAAATTGTTTTACCCGCACAAAAAGTCTTTAATTTACTCCGATATTAATAACCAGCATTAAATAAACACTTACAAAAATCTAGTTAGATGCAATAGTTATATTAGTTTATTTGCTGATTAAAAAAAGTGTTTTCATATTCTTCTAAGATCTATAATAGTAATAAAAAACAGTGTGCTTAATACTTTTAAGACAGGCTTTAACCTGAATCATATGCGCCTTGAAATTTTTATAATAGTCAAACTATATCTTTAATTGCCGATAGAGAGACCTCTCAAACCACGATGCATAATAGCGACTTTTATAAAGATAAAAGAGGTCGTCTTATCTTTAACCTAACTTTCCACTTATATAGGTCAATCTGAAGCATCTTGATTTGGGAGCATGAACCTGTTATTCTCTCCACTATTTAAGTCCACTATGTGATTTACAACTATGACCTTTATACTGGAAATATATAAACTATATGTTTGTTTAAGCTTTCTATTCATTGAAAGATTTTGTTCAAATTTCTTCAGTAGTATTATTTGCATTTTGGACATTTTAAATCTTTAATATTGAAGAGAAAATAATTATTTATGTGCCAAGTGGACATACCATATTTTTTATTCTGAAGTTTTTATAGTTGAGTTGCATTATGCTAACTTTAGAGACAGATCAGATCAAAAACAAGACAAATATTTTTTATAAACAAACTGTCATGATAATAAAATCTATGAACTGTGTTATTCAATTCTTGAGTAGCTTTCACTGGTTTCTTTTTTTTTTTGGGATGATAATACACAATGCAAAAAATTCACTTAAAATACACAAAAAAAATCACTTAAAATATACAGTGGGGCTTTTTGAATGAAATTTGTCACCGCGCTATAGTAATAAAAAAATACAAAAAGCAAAGAAATATTGGGGTTTTACAACAAAATTTGTCACCGCAGCTATAGTAGTAATAATAAAAAATACAAAAAGCAATGAAATATTAGGGTTTTTGGAATGAAATTTGTCACCACAGCTAAATTAATAAAAAAAAAAAATACAAAAAGAAAAGAAATATCGGGATTTTGGGAACGAAATTTGTCACTGCAGCTATAGTAATAATAAGAAAATAAATTGCACGCCAGAATTTACCTTTCAATAATTGAAAATGTCAAATGATTGTAAAATTAGGTAATAGATCACGCTGGTAAGGATCCCAGTTCGCGCGCACTGATAAAGATCGGAGGGATTATTTTGTAAAAATAATACCTTTATTATAAATAGGAAGTGAAAAAACTGCAGGTATACTAAAGCTGCCGTAGTTATACTGATATTGATTTTTTTTTACTAGTTTCTTAGGTAGAATTAAACTAAAGATTTAAAAAATTACATTTTTTATCTATTCATAGTAAACTCTTATACAATATAATTTCTTTATTATTAATTTACTTGGCAGATTTTTAGAGGGGCATTTGCTCTTTAGAGAGTGTTATAACTATTATTTTATAAATATATTTTTATATTATGAAATGAATTAATTGTACTTTTATTAAGAGGAACAATATATGTTTTTTTTAAAAATATTTTTAATCTTAGAAATATTTGTTAAAATTATTCAAAACTAATATAGCATAAATTATATTTTTTTGAACGTTTACAATATATATATATATAATGTTGGAGATTATCATTTTGTGGTAAATGTTGTTCTAGTAAATGCTATGTCTCCAGCGTCTTCATACGACAATATTTTTAACAACAATTAATTTAAAAGAACAATCTCAAAATTACATATGTAATCACAATTGTTTTTATATAATGATATTTATATATATATTTTTAGATCAATTGCTTTAGTCATTATTTTGACTAGAGCTGGTTTAGGATTAAATTCAGATACTCTTAAGAAATCAAAAAGGTTATACTTATGTCTTTCATTTATACCTAATATTACTGAAGTTACAATATCTGCAGTTGTTGGATACTTTCTTCTGAGTTTTACTTGGCTGTGGGGATTTTTGCTTGGGTAAGCAATTTCATATTACACAATATATTACTATTTTATTGTTTTCTTCAACATTTATATAATCAGATACATCTTTTATATATTTACCAAATAGTTTTAAATTATAATAATAATAAAACATAAACAGTAATAATGTTAATTTATACAGAAGTAGTTTTGATAATCATTATCAACTGTATCCATGTTATTACTGTTTAATTTTTACCATTATCATAATTTAAACTATTGCATATAATATAATTCTAGTGGATAATTTAAAATCTTACACATATATAGATAGATAGACAAATAGACAGATAGATAGGTAGATATGAAGGTAGAGGCAGATAAATGGATAGATTGATAGTTTGATAGATAGATTGTTACAATTGATAGATTGATTGTTAAATAGATAGATAGATAGATAGATAGATAGATAGATAGATAGATAGATAGATAGATAGATAGATAGATAGATAGGTTGGTAGGTAGGTAGGTAGATAGATAGATAGATAGATAGATAGATAGATAGATAGATAGATAGATAGATAGATAGATAGATAGATAGATAGATAGATAGATAGATAGATAGATAGATGGATGGATGGATGGATGGATAGATAGATAGATAGATAGATAGATAGATAGATAGATAGATAGATAGATAGATAGATAGATAGATAGATAGATAGATAGATGGATGGATGGATGGATGGATGGATGGATGGATGGATAGATAGATAGATAGATAGATAGATAGATAGATAGATAGATAGATAGATAGATAGATAGATAGATAGATAGATAGATAGATAGATAGATAGATAGATAGATAGATAGATAGATGGATAGATAGATAGATAGATAGATATAGATTGATTGATATACAGTAGGTAAATAGATAGATACTAAATAAATAGATAGATAAATAGATTAATAAATAGATAAATATAGATAGATCAACATGTAGATAAATAGAGGGAAAAAGATAGAAAGTAAAAACTACAAAGAAAAGCATTCATTATACAAAAAAGACCAGTTATTATCTCTGTGGCAATAATTTGGTAATGTGGTTGAGACAACTGAGATTGATAATGTGAACAAAGAAGTACAACTACTATCTGAAACTTGACTTGCAATTCACTATGCATACAAGTTCTTATATATTTTCACATACGCTAAAATTATTCTATATTTTAATAATCGATTGACATTTAAGGAAATAATAAATATGTTTCTCAGAGTTTTATAATAATATGTGTACTCTTAATATTATTATATTTAATAATACAAATCCTTACAAACATACTGTTTTTTATTATAAGAACTAACTAAAAATAATTTAATCTGTGTTTTAAAACTAAGGCTAGCAATTTTAAATATAAAGTTTATTTATGATTTATCTTAGGGTTTTATAAAGTAAGAAAATAAATAAATGGATATAAAATGTGTTTATGTATTTTAGGATATAACAATGTAAAAGGGATTTTACATACATCTTACTCAATAGATTTATATTTCAGATAGCAATAATGATGTATTTAATTCAGATAGATTTTATGTGTAAACTAATATTACAAATATGATCTTTTATATTTTGAGTATGCAGTGAAGATGTTTCAATTAATAACGACAAAAGAGAAATATTAAAAAAAATAACAATTACTTTTTTACATAATATAAAATAAATGATAAAAAACAAATAATAAAAAAAAATTATAATTGTATACACTATACAGTCTTACACACACTTGCACATATAATCTAATATATAAAAGATTTGAACTGAGACTTTCACACGACCCTCAACTCTCCAAGCCATCTCATATTGCTGACTGATCACACACATGTTGAAAAGATAAATAATTACCAATATACATATTTCATGCTAAACCATCAATCATCAGTTGGTCCAGATTACTATCTCCATACATATTTACAATCAGTGTTCAGCTTTATATTAAGATAGGCAATTTTCATACTTTAATAGATAGGCTGGTACATGAATGATCAGAATGACTAATGTCAACATGGGTAGGATGACAATCTTGGCACTAACGTGTACTTTGAACATTCCATCATCAGATTTTCAATGAAATGGACAGCTGAACAGTTGAGGGTTGGAGTAATTTGAAGCCTGTCTATTAAAGTATAAAGATTGGCTATCTTAATATAAAGCTGAGCACTGATTGTATATATGTGTGGATATAGTAATCTGGACCAACTGATGATTTCTGGTTTAGCATGAAATACATATATTGGTGATTATTTATCTTTTCAACATGTGTATGATGAGGTGGGTCAGAAATATGAGATGACATGGAAATTTGAGGGTTATGTGAAAGGCTGAGTTTGAATTCCTTATATATTAAAAAATTATATAAAATATCTAATAAATATTACTATTTGATTCCTATATCTAATTTGAACTTGAGATATGAAAAGTATGTTATCAGTCAGTAATGTGAAGATTCTAACATTAAATATGAATAGTGATTAACATCATCAGAAAAGATAAATGTTTTGTAATCATCCTAGATTAATTTGTTTCACTAACTAGTCAAATATCATTCCACTTCACTTAATAATGCTGGAGAAGTTTTCACTCTTTTAAGAGAAGAAAATTCAAATCATTGCTCAGTATGCCTTGATGATATTTATTACATTAGGATTTTTTTTTATTTTGCTCAAGAACCTTTACTGGATTTAATTGCAGGCTTAAATGTTAGGAGTGCTACTCTGCTAACAAAGAATATCTAGATCATTAGCCTGTCTTTGCTACAACACTATATAACAGTATAATATGTAATAATGGTGCATAAAATATTACTCACAGATTTACATTTCTTTATAAAAAATGATTAATTCCATTATAACTTTGAGGTTCAACTTAAGAACCATAAAATATATAATAAGTGCAATATAGATAGTTTTATATAAGTTTAATAGTTGTACATTTATACAATCTAAACCTAAAGTAAATTGCATTTAATCCCATTTAAATCACTAATAATAACATTAAACAAAATATTACCTGTACATGTTATACTAACATTCGAAAAATTTTATTACTTTAATAATAATAATAATAATAATAATAATAATAATAATAATAATAATAATAATAATAATAATAATAATAATAATAATAATAATAATAATAATAATAATAATAATAATAATAATAATAATAATAATAATAATAATAATAATAATAATAATAATAATAATAATAATAATAATAATAATAATAATAATAATAATAATAATAATAATAATAATAATAATAATAATAATAATAATAATAATAATAATAATAATAATAATAATAATAATAATAATAATAATAATAATAATAATAATAATAATAATAATAATAACAACAACAACAACTAAAAAAAACAATTATGAGACAATGCAATGGTTATGATAATTTCATAATTATCCCAATGAAATATTAATACCTTCAAAATATTTCCTAGCCCTTGTGAATTTATAAATACTTTTAAAACAACAGCATCACAGATGATGTAAAGCATAAATAATTTTATTTTGTAATATAATCCTTTTTAGACACAATATAAAGATTAATAAATTCCATTTATTATAATTAATGATTCAAGATAATTTACATTGAACACATTAATTTGTTTTAAGATTGCTTATCACTTGGATGTTTATCGTATTTAATATTTGTTTTCATAATCCACAATTTAGGGGTAGTAATTAAATATTTAGCTTTTCTAATTTATTATTCATTGGTTGTTATTTAAATAATTAGCATTGATAAACCATAATGCAATTCCATAAGCACTGGTTGCAAATTGATAGTTTATCCCAGTTTATTCCATGCAATGATTTAATTCATTTAAATAGATGCTATAATTTTATCCAAGATATTAGCATACATTACTTCATTAATTTGAGATATAAAATTAATATATTCATTTATAAATTTTAACACATGATGCCAGTAATTCTGATCATATCTCTTATAAAACAAATAGTTTAACATTCATAACAAAATGATTTTCATTACTTTTTGAATCACAAATTCATATCTCTAAGCTACAAATTTTTATGGAGGAATATTGGAGTTGAAAAAAATATTGTTTAATGTTTTTACTTACATAATTAAAGATCACATGATCACCATTTTTTTTTGTTTGCTCATAACTGTTATTAAAACAGGAAAAACTCTTCATACAGTAGCGCCACTCAGTGCAAGCCAGAGTAATCAATGGATGCCAGAAGGTTTGTGTGTAAAATCCCTATTTACTGCCTACTGATCTAATAACCCCAGACTAGTGTCTAGCTTGTAGCTTTCATCACTGAGGAACCTTGGATCTGAGAGCACTGCACCTAGATCTTAGATGCCTTCTCATCAAATATACCCAGACTAGTTTCTAGCTTGTAGATCAGTGAGGAGTCTTAGATGTGAAAGGATGCAGTGCTCTCTGATCCAAGGCTCCTCACTGATGAAAGTTATAAGTCTAGGGATATTGAATGAATAGGCACTAGATAGGGTTTTTATGCACAGGCTTCCTGGCATCCATTGATTACTCTGGCTTGTACTGAGTGGCACTACTGTATGGAGAGTTTTACCTGTTTTAATTATTAAAGATGAGACCAATAACAACATTGAAAGGAATATGCATCCTTTTTTGTAGTGAA
The DNA here is from genome assembly GCA_028023455.1 of Epiperipatus broadwayi. NCBI lineage: Eukaryota > Metazoa > Onychophora > Udeonychophora > Euonychophora > Peripatidae > Epiperipatus > Epiperipatus broadwayi. The sequence goes on along the minus strand of JAQFVV010012880.1, from coordinate 281,790 downwards.
GAAAATAATTAATTTGCAATAATTTGAAAATAAACATCATCTACATATTTGAAGTTAATCAATAAAATTTTCCAATTATCATCCATTCACCATTACTTTTAATTGAAGAAATCCAGCTATGGTGAATTTGTAAGACAGCATAAGTTAATTTGTCTATTTTTCCACTAACAATTGATTATAAACTGAGATTTCTTGAAATAAAGAATTAATAAATTAATTAACATTGGGTTCTGGTTTACTCATTGTTATCCATACTTCTTGTACAATGATGAGAAGAAGTCATTTACCTAGCAAGACAATTACCTACCTGTTTATTTAGCCTATCATCATGTAGATGGCAATCAAAACGGCTATTTAAAATTTTGAACCTGTTTAGAAATGCAATAAATATTTGTGATGACTATCTAGATTTTTCAAACTTCATCTTTTATACCAGTTATCACATGATGCTTTGAAAACAAAATATTCACCATCATGCATTAGGGTTTCTTAATTTGTTCTTGAAATACTGGAACCAATCATTATAGTTACTGGTGAGAAAAATGTTAAAGTTACAATTTTTTGAATGAAGGTGATAACACATTAGAAATACCATTCAAAAATGAAGGAGAAAAGAAAATAATAATTGTAATCTTTAATCATTTCACTTTTAGTTTTGAGTTTTAAACTAATATTATAAACATTTCTTTCAAATAAATAAATCGTAACTTTTATTGGTTCTCAGATATTTATTCAATTAAATTTTAATTAATCTTTTAATGAATATCATTAAATAACTATTCTAGTAAACTAAATCAATGTTTGCTTCCTCTCCCACACACACATCAAATATAAATGTAAGACTGTTTGTTCTATCCTTCATTAAAAATGTAATATGAAATATAATTTCTTTATTTTAAAATAATTTAGTGTTGCAATGTGGGTTTTATAATTTAATCCTATAATTCTAGTTTTGAATTGTTTTCAAAAACAGACAAAACTCTCCATGCAGTCAGTGAAATCCAGAGTAATCACTGGTTGTTAGAAGGCTTGTACATAAAATCTCTATCTAGTGCCTATGCATCCAATATCCCCAGACTGGTTTCTAGCTTGTGGATCTGGTCAGCAAGAAGCCTTGGATCTGAGAGGACTGCACCTCCTCTCCTAAGATATAGGTGGAGTGCTCTCAGATCTAAGTCTCCTCACTGACAAGCCACAAGCTAAAAACTAATCTGGGGATATTAGATGGAAAAGCACTAGATAGGGATTTTATGCACAAGACTTTGGGCATCAAGTGATTACTCTGTCTTGCACTGACTGGCACTACTGTATGAAGAGTTTTGGCTCCTCTAATAACAGTTATGAGCAAGCATAAAAAATGGTGATCATGTGATGAATTGTTTTCTGTGTGTGAGCACTTCTTTTGATCTATACAAGATGTTAACTTTATTTCTTAATAAGAATAAGAATGAAATATAAGCACACACACACACATATATATATATATAAATGATATATATATATATATATAAATGATATGCATTTAACTACCAAGAATTCAATTACAATTCCCAACCTTGTAAACATTGTAAGAAGTTTCCATAGCATTGCTGGTCACAGATCCTCAATCTGATTTATCAACAAAAATGTTCTTACTCTTCTTTTGTTTTACTACATTTCAAAAAGGTAATTGCTGCATCATTAAACAATATTTTATAACAAAAGTTATGTGAATGAATGTATAAAGATTAGCATAGAGATCTATATATATATATATGAAAAACAAAAACAAGTTATAATCACGTAACTTGCTATCGCTTGTATTTATGATCAATAGATGGTGCTTTACCAAAACCACCGAACAAGCATATATTTGTTTACATATATGTCAAAAGAGTCAGAATTCACTATCTCTTTCATTAGCTCAACCTTCAGATCAGCTGATTTCAAGCTAATTTGCTATCTGAAGGTGGAGCAAACGAAAGAGAAAGTGAATTCTGACTCTTTTGACGTTTATGTAAACAAATATACGCCTGTTCGGTGGTTTTGGTAAAGTGCCATCTATTGATCATATATATATATATATATAATCATTAAAATCAGTCAATGCTTAGACAATTCCAATATCAATAGCAATCAACAATTGACATTTTTTTTATTTTTGTTAATCAATCTACAAATTAATGGATTAAGATACAAATAATTTTTTTTTAAATACTAGAAATTATGTTATTCAAATCATCATTAACTAAAATACTTTTACTAAATTTATAAAAATAACGTAATCATTATCAAATTACGTTTTTTAATTAATGCAAACTTTTTTAAACGTTAATTTCTATGAGAGAAACTCATTAATGCTGACTTCTTATAAATAAATAATAACTATCAAACCCTGTAATATTTTTGTCTTTAATAAAATTATTATGATGTAAAATACAATTAGTAATTATTATTAAATTTAAAAACATGAAATTATTAATATTTAAACTCTTGTCAATAAAAAATTTAATATTAAAATTATAGCTGTTCAGTTTACTAAAAAATCCTACAATTTATCTTTATTACTAACAGAAAAAAGTTATTTACATATATGACACATATTTTTTTTTAAAAAAACACATTATTAACTAATTATACTAGTCTCTAAATATTAATTTAGACATACACCACAAATGAAAAATAACATAGATAATAATATGACCTTTTTTAATTTTATATAAAAAATATCATTTTATTTAGAATACATTAATTCTATAATAATAAAAGAAAATTATAAATATTCAATAATTTTAGTAGTAGGAAAATATTCTCTCTTTAAATGGAAATACGTGCATTACAAATAGATACACACTTTTAAAATATATAATCATTATTAATACTAAAACCATGACTTTGGCAAAAAATAATAGAATAATTACTTTTTTTCCCTCATGTGTCATAGCATCAGCCGGGAAGCGAACCCGCTAACACGGGACAACTGCTTGTAAAGCAGCCGTCACTGACCTCTCGACCACCAATGCTTGACTAGAATAATTACTTACACTAACACATATTTTAAAAACTTAAAAAAATAGTTAACTATCTCTCTTCCTGTAAAAATTAAGATGCATCTCAAACAAATATTATTTTAAAGAGAGTTAAGATTGAAGAACAAACTAAATTGAATAAAAATTGTTTTATCAAAAAGTTTTAATTTTTCCATTACTTTCATAATATCAATTTAGATCTTATCTTTTCCTCAGGATTTCTGTTCTAAGCTTGATAATTAACATTATTTAATGCTTAAAATAATTATTACATTTTTTATGAGATTAAAAAAATGTTATATATTGTTTAATTTTAGATATAGTCTTAATAAATGTTAACATTATGTTATATATAGAGTAAGTTAAAAACAAACTCTTATGAAGCTTCAAAAATACCCTCAACCTCAGACCGTGGTTTCTGCCTCTAGCGTCATCAGTGAGGTGCTAGGGAATAAAAATACTAGAACTAGTCCAGCATTTTATCAATGCCTAACTATTGAGAAGAAAATCTGAAACTTTCAGACATTTAAATGTCCAAAAATCCAGCTATCTAACTCAAATAGCCATATGGGACTGAACTAAGTTCAGATACACCATATATTAATAGCTCTAGCAATATAAAATTGCCAAAGCATTAATAGCAAAAAACTAAAATTAAATTGATAAAAAATCAAGTCAGATGACCTAATTTTAATAAAGCTCCTATTTACAAATGTTATATATAGAGTAAGTTAAAAACAAACTCTTATGAAGCTTCAAAAATACCCTCAACCTCAGACCGTGGTTTCTGCCTCTAGCGTCATCAGTGAGGTGCTAGGGAATAAAAATACTAGAACTAGTCCAGCATTTTATCAATGCCTAACTATTGAGAAGAAAATCTGAAACTTTCAGACATTTAAATGTCCAAAAATCCAGCTATCTAACTCAAATAGCCATATGGGACTGAACTAAGTTCAGATACACCATATATTAATAGCTCTAGCAATATAAAATTGCCAAAGCATTAATAGCAAAAAACTAAAATTAAATTGATAAAAAATCAAGTCAGATGACCTAATTTTAATAAAGCTCCTATTTACAAATGTTATATATAGAGTAAGTTAAAAACAAACTCTTATGAAGCTTCAAAAATACCCTCAACCTCAGACCGTGGTTTCTGCCTCTAGCGTCATCAGTGAGGTGCTAGGGAATAAAAATACTAGAACTAGTCCAGCATTTTATCAATGCCTAACTATTGAGAAGAAAATCTGAAACTTTCAGACATTTAAATGTCCAAAAATCCAGCTATCTAACTCAAATAGCCATATGGGACTGAACTAAGTTCAGATACACCATATATTAATAGCTCTAGCAATATAAAATTGCCAAAGCATTAATAGCAAAAAACTAAAATTAAATTGATAAAAAATCAAGTCAGATGACCTCATTTTAATAAAGCTCCTATTTACAAATGTTATATATAGAGTAAGTTAAAAACAAACTCCTATAAAGCTTCAAAAATACCCTCAACCTCAGACCGCAGTTTCTGCCTCTAGCGTCATCAGTGAGAGTTTGTTTTTAACTTACTCTATATATAACATTTGTAAATAGGAGCTTTATTAAAATTAGGTCATCTGACTTGATTTTTTATCAATTTAATTTTAGTTTTTTGCTATTAATGCTTTGGCAATTTTATATTGCTAGAGCTATTAATATATGGTGTATCTGAACTTAGTTCAGTCCCATACGGCTATTTGAGTTAGATAGCTGGATTTTTGGACATTTAAATGTCTGAAAGTTTCAGATTTTCTTCTCAATAGTTAGGCATTGATAAAATGCTGGACTAGTTCTAGTATTTTTATTCCCTAGCACCTCACTGATGACGCTAGAGGCAGAAACCACGGTCTGAGGTTGAGGGTATTTTTGAAGCTCCATAAGAGTTTGTTTTTAACTTACTCTGTATATAACATTTGTAAATAGGAGCTTTATTAAAATTAGATCATCTGACTTGATTTTTTATCAATGTTAACATTATCTACAACATTCTTTATATATAATCTATCTCCTTTAATTTTCCATTTCTTTCTATATTTTATAAATACATTATATATATTGTAACTCTGTACTTTTGCATATCGTTTGTATTAAATGTTTTAACTCAAGAATTAAGCTACTTTATTCTAAACAAAATAATAATAATAACAACAAATAAAGAGAGAAAGAAGATAATAATTTTATCTTCTATAAATCATGTTATTTAACTCATATACATTAATAGTTTTACTTATTTAATCCATTATAAACATAAGATGGATAATATTTGATAATAGTTAATAAATTAAAAAAACTGTCACAAAGATATAATTTCTGTATTAAGAAAATGTATGCTTTAGGTTAAAAGTTATTTAATTTACACCTATATAAGAAAGAGAGAAAGCTAAACAGAGCTAATATTAATATTGTATTAAAGTTTAAAAAAAAAATTAACAGATAATTTATTAATATTAAAATGCAATTAATTAATCTGATTACAAGTAGTTAATCATTTAATCCATTATAAACATAAGATGGAATATATTTGATAATAGTTAATAAATTAAAAAAACTGTCACAAAGATATAATTTTTGTATTAAGAAAATGTATTCTTTAGGCTAGAAGTTATTTAATTTACATCTACCTTAGAAGGAGAGAAAGCTACACAGAGCTAATATTGTAGTAAAGTTTAAATAAATATTAACAGATAATTTATTAATATTAAAATGCAATTAATTACTCTGATTACAAGTAGTTAATCATTTAGATTAAATTCTTATTTAGTAAGTTTTAAAAGACATATATCTCTAAATAAAGTTATTGATTTAATTAAATAATATTTAATTGTCTAAAGAAACATGAGCTAATGATTAAGTTAATTTAATTTAGAAAAACATAATTTGTGTGTGAGTTCATTTACATGCATGTAATTTTGTTTTCTTGTTGTAAATTGCCAAAATATTTAATTTTACTCAATAAATATTTAAAAATAAATATTTTATTAAAATTATATTATGTGTAGAGCTCACAAATACAATTTTATCAAGTTATGCAGAAAATCCCCAACCCCAGACCAGGTTCTGCTACTGGCTTTCTCAGTAAGATACTAGGATATTCAAACATTAAATTAAAAATACCAGGACAAGCCCAGCACTTTATCTAATGGATAACTATTAAGTAGAACATCTGAAATTATTAGACATAAAAATTTTAGATTTTTTACCTAATAGTAGTTATCCATTAGATAAAGTTCTGGGCTTGTCCTGGTATTTTTAATCTAATGTTTGAATATCCTAGTACCTCACAGAGGAAGCCAGTAGCAAAAACCTATCTGGGGTTGGGGATATTCTACAAAGCTTGCTAAGAGCTTATTTACAAGCTCTATATATAACATTCATAATACAAGTTTGCTAAATTAGGTCATGTGACATATGACTTAATTTTTTTGTAATTTTATTAAACTTAGTAAGTTAAGAATTAATTTTTTTTAATAAGAATTTCTGATAAACTGAAGTTTAAGAAAAGGTAATATTTTGTATTAAAAAAAAGAAATATAATGTTTTATTTTAATTTTTATTATTAAGTTTTGGTAATTAATGAAAGATAGTTCAGTTTGACCTTTTCTTCAACTTGCCCATTAAATCACATGAATTTTAAAAATATCTAGATCAAAATTACATCATTATTACTAATTAGTTCCTTATTGTAACTGACATTTTTTATCACAGAGGTCACAATTTCAGGAAGAGATCATTAATTTTTGATACCTGTCAAAAGGGGATACAAAAAGGAATGAGGGGAAGTTTTTAGTGCTCATCTTTCTTATTATCTCCATCATTTTCATCATCTCTTGATTGACCACTATTGGCATTGTAATTTTAAAAAGTAGTAATTTTTTATAATTATTTTTATTTGTTATCTAAAGTGAAAAGTTATTAAAATTTGTTGGTATTTATTAACTTATAATACAGTGTTAGCCAGTTCTTAAGGTAGCCTTGTTTTATTACCAAAAACTTAAGCTATCTTCACTACCAATATTATGCTTCAGAAAAATAGCTCAATTATAATAAGTCAATTTCATCAATTATGGGTTAATGTATATTTTAATACAAACCAGGTGATGCATCCATTGATATTAATTCAGCAAATTATATAAGACATTATACTAATTTACTTTGTGCTATTATCCTTTATCTTTAGAAGGAAGAAATTAAAGCTGAACTTTTAGAAATATAAACTGTTTAAAATGTTGAACTAAGAGTAAGCAGCTATATTAAGCATTCTATCTGTTATAGAACACTAGAGATGACAATTCATATTAATTTTGAATGGAAATAATAAAATGCTTCTGCAATATGAATTCTATAATTATTAATAACTCATAGTCTTTAGCACAGGAAGAATTTATTAAAATGCATTTTTTTTTCTGAGTTTTACTATAAAGAAGAATATTTATGAGAAAGATGAACTTAAGAAATTTTAAAAAAAAAGAATGCAGGAGAACTGTTATACACTTTATGTTCTCAATATTGCTTTAAAAAAAGCTTCAAATAAACTTGAACCAAAGAATTCATTTGAAAAATTAATAATAAAAAAATAGTTTGCTGATACAACAATAATAGACATTGAATAAATGCATTGTTAAATTGCAAACTGTTGAACTTACTTGTAATTTTAAAAAAATACTGGTTTCTTTGTCTTAAAGTAAACTTGCTTTTAAAATGTGCTTCTTTAAAAGAAGTAAGAAACAAGAATGTATTGCTTAATTTAAATAGAACCATGGATTCGATGACTCAATGGACCATTTGTTTTATTGTTGTACATCCCTGGATGAATATTCTTTAGTTAGTTAGTTTACATTGGCCAATTTCTTCAAATGGAAACAAACTTATTATTTAATTTAGAGTTAAAAACTTTGTTAATGTTTTGGCATATTTGCTTATATTTGGAAGTCATATTTCCCTTATAAAAAATTATTATTTGATTGGTATGGATATTTGTCCTGCAGATAACCCAGCCAAGGAAAGAGTTTTCACCCTCGACAGACCACTGCCTATGGAAAGTTTCATAATAAACTAAGGTGTTTTAATAAATAAATATATATATATATTGCACCAGTCGAAAAATGTCCATCACCTAAACTGCAAGTCGGATCCAACCCAGCCAAACCAAACTGAATTCAAACCCAACTCACCATCTCAGATCAATGGATGATCTAAATTGATGGCACAGTGCTATGCACCAAAAAACTAGGTCAATGTTTGGTGAGGATTAGAGACCCCTGACTGACACTAATATTGGATAATAAACTGACCAAAGATAATTTTAAATTGAATCACATGTATATGTTCGGGTTGCCAACACAGACAGTGAGCATTAACAATCAAATAATTATTGAATAAAAGAATTTAGAAACCAAGTGTGTTAATAAAATATTTTAATAATAATAGTAATAGTTTTGTTCAATTTTTAAATAATGATTATATTGATTATGTCTAGCCATAAACAGAGTTTATAATTATACTAAGAATGGCAGTTCCTATTATATGCCAATGAGTATTATGGAATATTATGGAATTCTATCTGTCTATGCCACCAACAAGAAAATAAAGGCAGATAAAGGTATTTAGTTATAAAGAAAATTATTATTCTAATTTTATATGAAAAAATCTGAGATTTATTTTCACATTCACAAATTCATTCATGAAGAGCAAGATACATATTTAGGGCATAACTTTAACCTTTACTAGAAAACTTATACATAAATAAGCATTTATTTTATAACGTCTTGCGTGCGATTATAATTACGATAGAATGACAGCCTGTTAAGCTAATTGCGCAGACGCTGTGAGAATGTTACTCTTATATAAATACTATATTATGTGGTTGTTCGAAGGTATTCATTTATTAATAACATTCTCACAGCGTCTGCACAATTAGCTTAACAGGCTGTCATTCTATAGAAAACTTACTTAAATAGAGATGACTAAGAATTTGTTTGACTTTAATGAAATCACTTCATCACGAATTATGAGCATAAGAGCAGGCTTTACTGGAACAGAGAGGTAATGGTGCTGATGAGTTATGAGCTATAAAATAACAAGAGAGATAATCACTAGTCAGTGGTTTAAGTAGAATGGTGGCTTGTATTTGACAAGTTTTACTGCCATTTAAAGAGATGGGGAAAGCTAGGCCAAGTTATAACTATGAACTTTTGGTGTTCCGAATATAATATAAGCGGGGGAGGAAGTGCTTTCTTCATCTATAATTTAAAATAACAGTAATATTACCACTGACAAGTGTATGGAGCGGAAAAATGCCCTACATCAGTAACGTTCAAAGATGATGACTTGATAATCACTGTTTGAATAATAAAGCCCAATTTATTATAAAATGCTCTACATGATGACTTGATCAAATTAATTAACATCAAACGAGCTTTTAACCAAAACTATTTTAAAGCATTTATAAAATGATATTAATTATGCCCCAAACATTGTGCCCTCCCTGAATCTTAATAGAAAGTAACAGAAATTTGAATTAGAATATATTTTGTTGATTCCTTTATTGATCCTTTTGCAAAAACATTTTAAGATCATAAATATGGATATATAAACATTTATAAATTAGATAAAGGAGCCAAGCCAGGGACATAGGTTAGAAACAGAGCTAATAATTTATTATTAGCCAATGATAAAAATAGTAAACATTTAATAATTTCTTTCAACTCGATGATTAATAGAATGTATAAATTTAGTTCTAATGGGTGAGAATTGCTATTAGACTTAATATTATATTATTTGCATAAAGAAAATGGAACAAAGGAGCTCATCGAGTTGAAGGATTATTGGAATATAATTAAAAATAAAACAACATTAATAAATCACACGAATAAATATATATAATATAGTAAATGAACCACCATCATAAGAAAGGAAAGTTAAATTTAAAGACTAGAGGTTGAGAGAATTACTATGAATTTAAAAAGCATAAATAAAAAAAAGTTTAATAAAGATTATTACATTAAACAATGAAAAGAGCTCTTAAAGGGAGAGTAAAGTAAAGTTTGGAAATGGCCAGAAAGTTATGGTTCATTATGGAATAATATTACCATTTGTTCCGGGGCTGGTTCCTTAGTTTGTTTACACATCCGAGTTGGTAAAATGTAGGAATGCATTTGGTGGATTACATGAACAGCATTATAATAGATTTTCATGATTTTAGCAGCATGGTTGGTCCGGAAAGGATTTAGCAACTTCATTGAAAATTTTCAGGAAACTCCAAGCACAGTAGCCAGATTACTGTCATTTTAGCCCCTCACTATGCTAGGAACACTATTTGAATTTATGATTTTAAGACACACAGAATTTACTGGCTCTTCTCGACAACAAAGATGGCTTCTTCCTTCTCCAAACTTTTCAGAGCTATTTATACTATATCTGATGCCTTTGAGCTAGCGCTTTTTTCATTATCAATGTTACAAAATTTACTAGTTGTTTTCAGATACATTCCTTCGATAAGGCTTTCAAACTCATTAACTTGAATTCATTTTCTAATTAGAAAATGAATTCTTAAAATCAGAAAAATGATTTTAATTAGGAAATCCTTACATTTTAAATACTTATCTTTTTTTGTAATTAATAAAACTTTACCCATTGTTTTGGAAGGGGAGAATCTGAAAGCTTATCGAAAGAATGTAGCTTTTAATCACTAAAAATTTAACAAATTATTTCAAAGTAAAATCAAACATTCCCGGACACAATGAAACTTTCGAACAATTATATATATTTAAATATTTATAAATATATATGCACAATCCACACAGTTGTAATAAATATAAATTCATGAATAATTTTATCATGAATTTATTAATAGCATCGATTAATTTAAACTCAAATGAATTAATTTTAACACACATTTATGTAATAGTTTTTCTTAATGAAAATTAGCATGGATTCAATGTTTAAAGTCCCACTGCATCAGAAATTTAAGTTTATTACTAGGGTTTGAAGTGGACTTATGACTAGATGTCATGAAGCTAGGATCGAACTCAGATTCAACTGCTTCATTTTTTTTCACTTCAAAAAAAAAAAAAACAACGAAAAAAAATCTCTTTACTTATACATGATAAATTCGCATAAGTGTACTCGACTAGTTGGTAGACTGGGAGAACAGCATGAGCATGAATAATATCATCTGTACAAACAACAAAGTTATATGTCTCATTACGATCATTATGCTTAATATTATCTAGCTTATAGTAAATTGGTTCGTTAATCACATCTCATTTTCCCTATGGTCGTGTCAGTCAGTCATCTGTATATATATTTGTCTCGTCCTTTAATGGTTGTCTTATTGTTTTCCTGGATCAGGTGGACCATGTGAGTTGAACTTTTGATGGTCGTCATAGTTTTGGTCCTTTCTTGTCGGTGTCAAATTCCCATAGTCTATTGCTGTCAGTAATTCTATGGCATTTTCAGCGACTGAATGCATGAAAAAAAAATCGTTAACATTATCTAGATGAGTGATTGGGTTCTCTCCTGAGTTTCCTTTGAAAATTTGAGTCTGTATCGAGGATCCAGGGAACAGCATCTGTAAATTCCTCATACTAAGTTGAGGATTCATCATCCATACCATTTCTATCTTTGGTTTTGTCTTACTAGTGATATCTTTATCCGCTCTTAGTATTGCAACTTTGTCATCTTCTTTTTCCATTTCTGCATTTAAATCAGCTTCTTCTTCACTAGCTTTTTCAACTGTTTCCTTACTTGATTCTGCTTCTCCACTATTATCTTCTTTAATATCTATGATTCTTTTTGGTGTGGTCTGAGTATCTTCACCATCTATTTTTGGTGCTTCATAAGGATTTATTTCTTACTGATGCTTTACATTCTCTAAGTTTGAGTTGGTTGGATGCCTCATTTTTCCTCAAGCCTTAAAATCCTTTCCATAATCATTAGCATTAACTTCCTGTCTTTTCTCATTTCTCTGAGGATCGTATGCAAAGTCTCTCTGTCCATTTTGAAAATAAGTAAATAATATAAATAAACAATGTGAATCATGAACTTATGGCACTCTTTCTGTGTTTACTTAAATAATGACTTTTTTCTTTAGTACATTTAATTAGGTCTCTGACTACTGGTCCCATTGTCCCTATCTTCGTTAGCTGCTGCATATTATTTCCCCAATCTATGTAATCTGCCTTTTTTAGTTTAGTTTTAGTTTACCTACATTTTCTTGTTTAGCTCTTTCTATTAATACTTTGAATGAGACATGTATTTTATTTAGAAAAAACTATTAAAGATAAGAAAAACAAACATTACTCACTTTCCCTCTGTTCAACTGTTCTCCCATGTCTGGAAAAAAAACTATACAAATGATTAGTGATATATATATATATATATATATATATATATATCACTAATCATTTGTATAGAATATATATATATATATATATATATATATATATTCTGACCTTGTAATTATACATCCTCACTTCCAGATAATATATGGTATAAAATAAAACAGGTTCTATCTCAGTTAATAATTAATAACTAAACTATTCAGTACTAAAATTAAAATATTTCACTAGCTCAAATTTAAAATAAGAATAAGATTCAGTTTATAAAAATAAATTAAATAAATATTCAATATTTTCATGAGACTTGAAGTGAAAATACAGGTGACAAGATAGATTACATTGAGCCAATATCCTACAGGATACTACCTCAATGGCATAAGAACAATATCCCCCCTCTTACTATTTCAAATAACAAACTCATAGTATTATTACGACTTTAATAACTTCAATTCACTAAGATTAAACTAATAATTAAATCGTAATCTTCTATTTAATAATAATCTAGCTCAATAAAATAATCTTAGGTTTATAAAGTTTATTCTAAGTTAATAAAAATACGGTAGTAAAATATGAGAAGGGATTTTATGTCATAATCTACTACACTGAAACTAATAATAATAAATAGCAATAATAATATTCTTCATGTAATGATATAATAAATACGTGGTAGCATTTTAATAATCTGACAAACAAAATATGTGTGGCAACTGGTAGCATATAATTTAATATAATATTGTGATAACTGATTTATGACCAATAAATAATGTAAGATTATGATTATTTAATTATAATGAATACCAATAACATATTTAAAATTCTTAAAATAATTCTTTATTTATCTTTTGTGCAAAACTATATATTTGTTTTAGTTATTGTGCATATATCGTGTTTTCATGCAGCGATGTGGAGAAATAAATAACTCTGACACAAAATTTTTTAAATAACAAAATTTAACAAAGTTTATTACTAACAATAAATAACTAAACAATTTATTTACATTATTTACAGTGGATATCCTTAACCTTTTTTTATTTTACAGTTTGATCTACCTGGTTATAAAAAAAATAATTTATATCTCAATTATATTTTATTTAGATTTAGGACAAAATTTTAAAAAAATGTTACTATTTGATTTCTCATTATTGTTAACTTATTACAAATAAATTTCTCTACTGTATTAGCAACAGCATTTTATCTCTAATATTATTAAACTATCTTATTTTAGAAAATTCATACTTAGAAAAACATTCCACAGGAAAACAAAATTTTATAATGAGTATGGACTTCTCAAAATATAAAAATTTCATCTTGCAAAGTCAAAGATGTTCCACAAAATATTATCCAAAATTAAGTGCTAGATTTTAAATATTTATCACACAATGTTTACTAATCATAATACATTCTTCTTTAAGCCTTACTTTAGTATGATATAAGTTTAATCATTAATAGATTTCTGTTAATTAATAAACAAAATATACTATGCATATTGTTTACATAACCTATTTTGTACTATTGTATTTTAAAATAAAAATATACAATACTTATTTCTCTCTTAAAAAAATAACACTAAAGCATTTTAAAATTATTATCACTTTTAAAAAATATCTTTGTTTAGATACTTTATTTTAAAAAATTTTATATTTCATTTCCGAAATAAATTCAAAATATATTTTATGATTTTTTTCTTTCCCTAGGATACTTTGGATCTTCAATTTTAAGTTATAACATTCTGCTCCTTATAAGCAACTAAACTAATCTTATACAAAAAAAAAACGATAGTACAACCTTAGTTCTAAATTATTTATCATTTCTTTTAAAATATCTTACTAAACAATGCAGTTACATGAAAGAAAGATAGCGAAAACAGATGCATAGGTTTAAGGAAGAAAGCTAGAGTATTATTCTTAACATATCTCAAAATCATGGCACAGTGTGAAGAGGTAGGACATTTATCTGCCTAATATCCTCTAGTACAGGGACGATGTTAAAGCTATTTCTTCAGCTTTATTAGAACATCAAATATTTAAAGTGATATAAACACTGTCCAAATAAAATGTGTATCAGTCATAGGGCTATGTTAACTATGCTGATAACCACATAAAGACTAAATATTATTCCCATTCCTTATCATATCCTATTTTAAAAATACATCATCTTGGTTTCCTGCTAACTATAGTACCTCCAAGCCACTATCTCAACATTATTTCTCAAGATTTTTCTACATCTTACATCGATAAATAACTGTCTGCATTTACAAAACAATAAATAAAATTCATTAATAGTTAAACAATCTTACTATCCCATAAGAAAAGTCTGTCCACTTCATCATTCTATATGTTTAATCATATACAATCTACTTAGACAATATTTGAATATCCCATAACATAAAATTTTAAAAAAATCACATAATTATTTGTTATGTTGGATTATATTACTAATAAAAAAAAATAAAAAAAATTGTCGTATGCATATTTTCAAATCAATCCTATCTCATAATATTTTTTTTTAAATGTTGTATGAAATGCGGTACATATAAGTAAAAAACTTTTACACTTCATTCTTCCAATTTATGGATGATCTAAAGAAAACAAAAAAAATATACATTATAAATTATCAATAGTTATTATTATTACCAATAACCTTTATCTAGTCATCGTGTTCAGTAGGCTTCCTTTATCCACTTGAGCATTGCAGATATAAAAAAAAATTCACACCCATACACTTTATATTAAAATATTTTTTAGATAAATTATTAGATTGTTATATTATAAAATTTTAATATTAACAAATTAATGTTTTTATGTTTTTCCTAATCTTATATAAAATTTTAGATTTAAACTAGGTTAACAAAATAAAAAGAATCAAAACTATAATTACATATTTTTTTCACGATAATTCTGATAAGTCCAAAATGCTTATTATTTTCTCTAGAGTTTTTAAAAATGTTCTCCAAGTGCGTTAAAGTTTTAAATAAAATAATTATCAATCCATTTAGTAAAATTTAGAAAATAATCCTTGGTTTTAATTTAAGACAATAATGATTAAATAATCCCATGAAGCTTCTTAGTCTTCTCTACCAATATTCTCTGCGTATCCGATGCATCAATCCATCTAATTTAATTTTAAAATACTCGATAAACTTTTCAGTACTATTTTTTGTATTTCCATGGATCCATTTTTTTTTATTCATCTATGTGTTCACTTTTTTTTATCTATGTTTCCTTCTGGGTACATTTAAAACTTTCATTTGGTATTTTATAAATCTCTTTTAAAATAAAAACTTCAAATACTTTGAACAAATCTTTTCCAAGTACATTTTAAATAATTTGAAGACCGGATATTTTAATATCAAAATGCTTCTATAACATATTCTCCTGGGTTCTTTATTCAACTCTGCACTCGAAAATATTTTTTAAAAAAATATGTTACCTTTAAAAAGGATATAACATTTTATTCTTTTGAATATCATACTATATAAAATAATTCATGCAATATATAATTATCTTATTACCATTTAAAAATAAATCTTGAATCAGTCTATAAATAATACGTTTCCATACACTTTTTAGACTTCGTATAGTGTCCATCTGTGGTTTTTATGTACCAAAACAGTTCTTCGGTTAAATATTAATAAAGCTGTATCAATAAATATTTCAAATATTTTTACTGTATTACAATTTCTATCCCTTTTATTTTGTAGTATATCCATTTTTTATTGCGTAGCTTAGGTTAAACTTTTAGATAAAATACGACTGGTAAGTACTTTAAAAATTAGAAAATCATATTAAACGAAATTATTAAAATATGTTTAGTTTATACTCTCTTTTGCAAAAAATATTTTTAAAATTATCAATTAGTTTTTTGCAGATAAAGTTATAAGAAAGTACTAAAAAAATTGACTACAATAAAAGATTTTAAAAATACTATCTTTTGATAGTTATAATTTATCTCTCTCTGGTTTCAATACATTTTTTAATCTCCCCCTCCAACTTAGTTACAACGATATTTCTCATCTGCAAGAATACTTATTCTTATTGGCCAATTCTTACTTTAGCTTTTAGAAAAAAATTACATATTTCCAATTTATAGTAGAATTGAATTTCAAAATTAGAAATTGTGATGTAATGAACCTAAATATTACTTAAAATATTACTTTTAAATAAATTATTATTTTACTAAAACTATTTAAACTTTTAAAATAACATTTAATAACCTTAAATAACCTTTTTCATTTATCTATTCAATTTATCTATTTTTTATTTAAATAAAATATTTAATTTTTATTATATCTGTATTCCTCTTTATTACATTACTTAAACATTACATATGATAGTTAACTTAGTGTTTAATACTATTTTACTTTTATGATAGGCAATAATTCTATCCAATTCTATAATATAACTTTTAAAATATTTTAAACTTTGTTATTAATTCAAACAAGCAGTGTGTGAGAGTATACATTAAAAAATCACGTGATTATAACTTTGACAGACGATTTTTTAATCTATTTCTCTGCCTAGACTAATAAAATTGATACACTTATTATATTATATAAAATAATTATAAAAATTTGGAAGAATAATTTAGAAAATATAGAATTAGATATAATTTTTACTATCACAAAGTTTATTTTAAAAATATACTATATTAATTTTGACTATTTTAATATGATTACAAATCTAAATATAGCATTCATTAAATCATATATTTTAAACTATTAAAATCGGATTTTTAAATATACTTTTAATTATTTATAGCTGTGTTATTTAATATGGCCAGCTTTTACAACCATATGCAACAATATTTAAAGCTTTATATAACTATTTTTAAATGATTTTATATACTACTTATTTACTTTAACCTCAAATTGTACTTTAAAGATATAATTGACTTAATATAATTAATGTATTAAAAGAACATATTCTAAATTTAAAATTTTTTAGTAATTGACTGTTATGAATTATTACTGACCTATAGAAAAGGGCACAATATATATATATTAGCAGGTAGTACAAGTAATTCTCTGTATTGGACACATTTGGTTTTTATTATTTAGACAACTGACCCACACTACTGTGCTGACAATTAAATTTGCTGACAAATTCATTTATATGGGTGCCAGTCAGCAAAATGAGATCAATAGGGCATGTGAAATACCCCATTGACCCCCAAACCACATATGACAGACTTCATTTTTGATAAAACAATTCAATTGATGAATATTATTATTTATTAACAACTGATGCGTTCCTGACCTGAGTTTAAATATAAGAGTTCAACTATTTTATTTTCACTAAGCATGAGGCTTTCACACAAAAAAAATGTCAAAATTAATATTACACAAGAACTTTTATTTGTTGATATTTTTAATCTTGCTAGCATGAAAGCGTGTGAACCATTTAAGCCTTTTGCCAACTGCATCTGGCTGCTTGGTGTACACAAATGGTCTTCACCTGCTTTGAGGTTACTCTAAAAATTATTGTCATTAAAGCATGTTGTCACATTGCATTGGACCACTTGACATACAATTCCCAGTTCGAAGGTCTTCGCCTGCTTTGAGGCTACTAAGAATATGGAGCGAACATTTAATATATTTGCTAGCAAGAAACATTTTGAAATTAAAACTTTTAACATGATATCATCTTGGATATTTTTACATATATACTGAGATGAACACAAGTTAATTTTGACACAGACAAATATTCATTTATTTTACCCCTTGCTTTGATCTTCTCTTACTACTTTTCTAACAATCATTTTCTTACTGTCACGAACGCGTATAAACAAACATATAATATATATACTGAGATACATATAATTACTTTTATATATAGATGTTACTATCTTATAACTTTTCTTTAAATAATTATTTTAACTAACGAATCTTTTACTGAACAAACATTAAAAAAATAATCTTGATAACCTTTAAGTACCAGAAGTAAAATTACAAAATGACATTTTAATTTATTAAATCATTTCAGTTATGCATTATAAATCGCATAACTTTTCTCTTAAATATATACAACACTCTTTAAAATATCACTCTCTACAGATACATTTAATTTATCGAGATCTCAATTGACTGAGTAACTAAAATCATAATTACTATCTACAGGGTATGTGGGGTTTATTAATCGATGCCCCAAATGATTGGGCAGCCAAAAACATAACCATATACCGGTCAAAAAATGTCCACCACCTAAACTACAAGTCGGATCCAAACTCAACTGAACCAAACTGAATTCAAACCCAACTCACCATCTCAGATCAATGGATGATCTAAATTGACAGCACAGTGCTATGCGCCAAGAAACTAGCTCAACGGTTGGTGAGAATTAGAGACCCCTGAACTGACACTAATATCGGATAATAAACTGACTAAAGATAATTTTAAATTGAATCACATGTATATGTTCGGGTTGCCAACACAGACAGCGAGCATTAACATTAAAATAATTATTGAATAAAAGAATTTAGAAACCAAGTGTGTTAATAAAATATTTTAATAATAATAGTAATAGATTTGTTCAATTTTTAAATGATGATTATATTGATTACCTCTAGCCCTTAAACAGAGTTTATAATTATAATAAAAATGGCAGTTCCTATTATTTGCCAATGAGTATTATGCAATATTATGGAATTCTATCTGCCTATGCCCCCAACAAAAAAATAAAGGCAGATAAAGGTATTCAATTGTAAAGGAAATTATTATTCTAATTTTATACGAAAGAATATGAGATTTATTTTCACATTCGCAAATTCATTCGTGAAGAGCAAGATACATATTTAGGAAATAACTTTAACCTTTATTAGAAAACTTATTTAATTTCAGATAACTGAGAATTTGTTAGACCTTAATTGAAATCACTTCATTATGAATTACGAACATAAAAGCAGGCTTTACTGGAACAGAGAGATAACAGTGCTGACAAGTTATGAGCTATAAAATAACAAGAGAGATAATCGCTGGTCAGTGGTTTAAGTTGTATGGCAGCTTGTATTTGACAAGTCTTATTGCCCTTTAAAGAGATGGAGAAAGCCAGGCCAAGTTATAACTATGAACCTTTCGCATTCTGAATATAATGTAAGTGGGGGAGGAAGTGCTTTATTCCTCTATAATTTAAAATAACAGTAATATTACCACCAACAAGCCTACAGAGTGGAAGATTGCCCTGCATCAGCAATGTTCAAAGATGATGACTTGATACTCACCATTTGAATAATAAAACCCAATTTATTATAAAATGCTCTACATGATGACTTGATCAAATTAATTAAAGTCAAACAAGATTTTAACCAAAACTATTTTAAAGCATTTACAAAATATTAATTATACCCCAAACATCGTGCCCTCCCTGAATCTTAATAGAAAGTAACAGAAATTTAAATTAAAATATATTTAGTTGATTCCTTTATCGACCCTTTTGCAAAACATTTTAAGATCATAAATATGGATATATAAACATTTATAAATTAGATAAAGGAGCCGGGGACATAGGTTAAAAATGGAGGTAATAATTTATTATTAGCCAATGATAAAAATGGTAAACATTTAATAATTTCTTTCGACTCGATGATTAATAGAACATATAAATTTAGTTCTAATGGGCGAGAATTACTAGTAGACTTTATATTATTTGCATAAAGCAAATGTAACAAAGGAGCTCATTGAGTCGAAGGATTATTGGCATATAATTAAAAATAAACAACATTAATAAATCACACAATAAATATATATAATATAGTAAATGAACCACCATCGTAAGAAAGGAAACTTAAATTTAAAGACTAGAGGTTGAGAGAATTACTATGAATTTAAAAAGCATAAATAAAAGAAAGTTTTATAAAGATTATTACATTAAATAATGAAAAGAGCTCTTTAAGGGAGTGTAAAGTAAAGTTCAGAAATGGCCAGAAAGTTATGGTTCATTATGGAATAATATTAGCATTTCTTTCGGGGCTGGTTCCTTAGTTTACACATCCAAGATGGTAAAACATAGGCATGCATTTGGTCGATTACTTGAACAACATTTTAATGGATTTTCATGATTTTATCAGCATAGTTGGTCCTGAAAGGATTTAGCAACTTCATTAAAAATTTTCAGGGAACTCCAGACACAGTAGCCACATTCCTGTCATTTTAGCCCCTCACCATGCTAGGAACATTATTAGAATCCATGATTTTAAGATGAACAAAATTTACTGGCACTTCTCGACAACAAAGATGGCTTCTTCATTCTCCAAACTTTTCAGAGCTATTTATACTGTATCTGATGTCTTCAGGCTAGTGTTTCTTTCATTATCATTGTTATAAAATTTACTAGTTGTTTTCAGATACATTCCTTCGATATGGCTTTCAAACTCATTAACTTGAATTCATTTTCTAATTAGAAAATGAATTCTTAAAATCAGAAAAATGATTTTAATTAGGAAATCCTTACATTTTAAATACTTATCTTTCTTTCTAATTAATAAAACTTTATCCATTGTTTTGGAAGGGGAGAATCTGAAAGCTTATTGAAAGAATGTAGCTTTTAATCACTAAAAATTTAACAATTATTTCAAAGTAAAATCAAATATTCCTGATGCAATGAAACTTTCGAACAATTATATATATTTAAATATTTATAAATATATATGCACAATCCATGCAGTTGTAATATATATAAATTCATGAATAATTTTATCATCAATTTATTAATAGCATCGATTAATTTAAACTCAAATGAATTAATTTTAACACACATTTATGTAATAGTTTTTCTTTATGGAAATTAGCGTGGATTGAACGTATAAAGTCCCACTGCATTGGAAATTTAAGATTAGTACTAGGGTTTGAAGTGGGCTTATGGCTAGATGTCATGAAGCTAGGATCAAACTCAGATCCGACTGCTTCAATATATATATATACAATATTTTTATTTATTTATTTTGTTATAATAATATTTCTATATTAAGATAATATTATTTTTATTATTATGATATTGCCCTTAAGAGGTTTATGACAAAAGGCATAGATATTCCTACACATTGTAAGTTAAAATTCATATAATTTTATAATGCATTTCATTCAAGTAGAGATATTTATCTCTTACTTTTTTATATAGCATTTATAAATTTTTCAATCACTTATAGGTAAACAGCTAATACATATGTTTATCAGAAGTTCAATGTTTCATAATTGCTAAGATATAATTTATAGTTAAATTTTAATATAAAATGGGCATTTATTGGTCTCACATTATTTACATTTACTTTCCTATCATGTCCACTTTATCTTTATAAGTTTTTATGCTGTTCAATGCATATATGTGTATTCCTTATTTGATGTGGAATTTTATTGTGCTATTTTAAATATTTTACAGTTGTTTGATTGACAATGAACTTATTAGTTTCAGACATTGCTTAATGTGTACAATTTTTGGTGTGAATATTAATTTACCTAGTTTTATTAGTGATAATTTTGTTATTTTGCCATCATTTAATCTAGGATATATATATATATGCCTTCGAGCATTAGATTTTATTTAATGTTAGTTTGCTCATTATGCTTTGCAGGATGGAGATGCTCTCCCCATTGTTCACATTTTATACTTCATGAGAGGATAGTGTTTATAATTTTAAGTGTTGCTTAGATACCTATGTCCCATGAAAGGATCATATTTTTGTGCATATTTTGTTTTCCCTTATGTGGAGAGACTGTGCCCACACATATATTTTTAATTCAGATATAGGTATTGGAATCCTCCACTCATTTATCCATGATTGTTGCTCTGTAAAGCCTATATTCATTAGACTATCCCTTGTGTTATTATTAAATATTTTTCCACTGTTGTAGGTGAAGTTATTTGTTCTTTAGAAAAGTTATGGCAATGATAAGTTAGTTATTGAAGTACTTAGTTATTCAAGGTGCCCTTTGTTATTTGCAGTGCTTTTGTTAAATAGAACAGTGTCTGTATTGTTCTACTGTGCCTCACCAGTAGTCCACAAGTAAACCAACAAGGTATGAATACTTTTAAATGCTTATTATCAGCGCATAACATTATAAGAAACGCACATACTCAATATTGTTTGTTTTCACCATCTGGAGCACTTCACTGATAGATTAGTAAGTTGTTTAATCTTAAATATTTTAGTATTATGTGGACATAACTCTAATATAACACATGTGTACATGACTTCTGATAAATTGAATGATCTATAAATTTCATTACATTTTACTTTAAAAACAATAAAAGAGTGCTAGACAATATTATTTTATTTGTCTGGATATAACAGTTATTTTCATTATACGAGTTTGTCTATTCAAACCCAGTCTTAGAATAATTCAGGTTAACATAATTTAATCTTAAGAAAGGGACATTGTGAGTTGTTACCTGACAAGAAAATATTTTAAATGAATTGTTTTGCTCAGCTTATGATTTAACCTATTGTTATTATATTTCTTTAGACCAAACCTTTGTTAAAATTGGGTGATATAGCCAGGTTAATTATAAAATAAGTTAGCCAAAAGTTTAAATCAATATTTCCACCAAGTATATTTTGTTGAACTACTCATCCAAATATTTTTAAAACCTATAGATCATTTGTTAGTGAGGTTATGGTGTACTACCTATGGTAATATCCTACCATATATTTTACAGTGATTGTTTGGCATATAACTTCTGATAATACTGTAAATCAATTTTGCTATGTTGTATTTAAACAAGAATAAATGTATTGTTATTATTTAAATGTAGTTTCTGTTTTTTGTATATGAAATTTGTCTTGTGTTCACAACTCTTATTTATAACCGAAATGTTGGTAAATCAGATGATCGATTTTTATGCAGATCCTATTTCTTAATGTTACTAAAAATGCAGATATTCCATAAATGCTTCAGTTTTAAGATGGAATTGTAATCAAGAAAAATAAATATTTATTTATTCTTGCTTGGCATTACTTGATCCATTTTAAAGACTGCACTTTGTGTAGTAGAAAGATATAAGGTACCCTTTCTTTCTATTATTTCAAGTGATATCCTAAGTAAAGAGCTATAATTTTTTGATTTTATATAACTTGATTATGCAATTTTTAAGCAGATTAAATACTTCTTTTTGTAATGATTCCTGTTATTATATTATATTAGGATACATTAGCTTATAAGGGAAGTGTATGTCTCTTAGAGTTTACCAGGATACCAGTCATTTATTTGGCAACACAATGCAACAGTATGCTTTTTAAATAATTAACAAGCAACCCTGGTATCATTATTTATTATATTATTAATCAATTCATTTATGTTATAACTCTGGTGGTGGCAAACGAAATTCATTATTATTTATTGTTCTATTAGACAAGTACATTGCATTTATACTCCACAAGAATAGTATAGATTAAATCATGCTGTTAAATACTTTGCTGATTAATATTTGTTATTTAGGATATTTTAAATGGATGTAAAGATTTTCAGAAGATGTTACTTTAAGTGCAAATTATTTACTGCTCAGAGAATATATTTTGATAGGGGAAATTTATATTTTAAAAGTGCAGTATAGGCAAGAGTGAAGTTTTTCCTCTTCCAGTTATTCATTTGTTCTATAATTATGCATATTATTATTGCTTAGAAATTTCCTTTATCTTAATAGATGTCTCTGAAGCAAAATCATAATGAACTAACCGACCACTGAGATTAGCCCACATAGATTATTCATTTTGTCATAGTAATCATCATCAGTATCATTATTGTCATTATTTATATTTACATTTTGACTAAAATATCTTTAGGTTAGAATATACAGCCTAAAAATGATTTACTCACTGACGAAGAAGCTTCCAAATAAACAAAACAAATTTCGCATAAAACTATTAAATGGGCCAAGCGCTTTCGAAGTTTGCCCTCATATTCATGGCCGATGAAAGTAATAAATCTTTACATAGTGTTATTAAATAACAAATATGCAAATGTAAATGCAAATCAGTTTGACCATTTTTTTGAAATGGAAAAACACGTGTCACGTCTATTGATAGAATTGTTGTCGCAAACAATAAAGTACGCCTCTTTGATCTTTCTCTTACAGTCGTTGGTTTCAGGGCATACAATCCTGGGGTTGCCTGGTTTGAACACATGGCCAGTCTGCTTTTCATTTTCCAGAAATATTGAAAAGTTATCGCTGTTCTTTTACTTCTTTATATATTATTGTCATCTATATATAAAAATAAGATTTAAAATATAATTACTTTTATTATTGTTGTTTTATTGAGTGTGAAGAATATGTTTCATCTTTAAAAATGAATCGCTTGTGTTTGATTTTTTAAATTATTTTACAAAAATGAGGAAGAAACAGTTGTAATTATTTCTAATGTTATTTGCAATTAAAATTATAATACAATTGAATACAGTATTTATATAATTAAGCGTTCCGTTTTAAATAATTTAATGTGGTATGATTTTCTTGCTAAATATTGGAAAAATACATTTTTACTCTATTAAAAAGCATTTGATGTTCGTTAATTACATTTAGAAGAACATCATATTATATGTAAAATAAAGCATAGTTTTTGCCATTCTTAAAAACAGTATTTCAATAATTGCAAAGCGGCAAGAATTTTAATTACAAGAAGCAAATTTTGAACTCAGACTTTCGCAGAACCCTCAACTCTCCAAACTATCTCATACTACTGATACATGGCCACATATATGTCTAAAAAATAAATAATCACCAATATCATTATTTTGTGCTGAACTAGCACTCGTCAGTTGGTCCAGATTATCATCTCTACACATATATACAATAAATACTCAGATTTATATTAAAGTAGCCAATCCTCATACTGTAATGGACAGCTTTCAATCCACTCCAATCTCCAACTCTTCAGCCAGCCATCCTAATGAAAATCTGATGATGGAAAGCTCAAATCCCACACTGATGCCGCCATTCTTGTCACACCCAGTAGGATGAACGTCTGAAGAATTGGAGGGTGGAATGGATTGAAGCCTGCCCAATAAAGTATGAAGATTGGCTATCTTAATATAAATCTGATCACTTATTGTATACATGTATAGAGATGAAAATCTGGACCAACTGACGAGTACTGGTTTAGTACAAATTACGAATATTGGTGATTATCTTTCTTTTAGACATATATGTGGACAAGTGTATCAATGATATGAGATAGTGTAGAGAGTTGAGGGTCATGTGAAAGTCTGAGCTCAAAATACCCTATATATTATATTGTTTGTACAGATATATATATATATATATAATAAATAAAGTTTGATATCTGTATTCGTTTCACAATATATGTAATATACAAATCAATATATATATCAAAATACAGTAAAATTTATATAAATTATATTCTTTTAGAAGTACTTTCGGCTATACACTTTGTAGTCTTTATCAACTATATAACGTTGAATAATCAAAACGAGACAACCCTTAACAATACCCATAGTTCAATTCAGATTTCCCACAATTCTGTTATCTTAACATTTGATGACTGGCGATTCATTAACATTTGAACTATGGGTATTGTTAAGGGTTGTCTCGTTTTGATTATTCAACGTTATATAGTTGATAAAGACTACAAAGTGTATAGTCGAAAGTACTTCTAAAAGAATATAATTTATATAAATTGTACTGTATTTTGATATATATATATTGATTTGTATATTACATATATATATATATATATATAGCCTGTATATTAGATAGTAAGAAAGAAATGTGCACCCTTGTCTATACCTTTAACTTCAAATAACCTTATTAGAAATTTTTTGAAAAAAAAATAAAACTACGATAAAAAAAACTATTAAAAACAGAATTAAACATTGTATAACGCTATTCTAATAATAATAAATAAAATAGAAAATCATATAAAATTAAAGTACTACCTAAAAACAATTTTATTCTAAATTCTCTCAAGACAGTTTTCGTCAATTAATAAGATCTATTTGTTATTTGCGAAAATATTGTCATGAGAATATTTTTGTATAAATTTGTTTTTAGTTAGTATTTTGACATTATATTATTTTCCATTTTAAATCAAATTATATATACATTATTAAATTTATTTTTTAATGAATTTAATTTTTGCATTATTTTGTATTTACTTATGCTGCTTTTGTAATATTTAAAACAATATTATTAACCTTCACTATAATTATAAAACCAACTTTTTTCTAGTAAATTATTTAAAAATAATATTAATTTTATTTAAATACAGCTAAACACAAATCTTTTTTAAAAAGTAAATGACTTCTCAATATATTTTAGATTTGTTTTAACAGCAGTGTCTCCAGCGGTTATTATTCCAGAAATGTTACTTTTTCAACAAAAACATCTGGGAACAAATAAAGGAATCCCCACTATAATAATGGCGACTACAAGTTTGGATAATGTATTTGCTCTCTGCTTGTTTAGTATCCTGTTGGGAATTGCTTTCTCTAAAGGTAAAAATAACACTTTATTTACTAAAATAAATTCTACTATATTTACATAACAGTAATTGCAAAAGTTTACTTTAAAAATATATAGTAGAATATAAGTTTGTATATTAAGACTTTTTCACACAACTCCAAATTTTTTTTTTTGATATTGAATTTTATTATTGTTTTCATTAGTTGATACACTCTTTCTATAATACTCATAAAGAGACGTATTCAGAACTAACACCTGTGGGTCAATTCTCAGCTAAAATAAATAATGGTCAAAGAATTCACGGCTTGGGAATTGGTAAAAAGTTTAAGGAGTACTTTAAGTGGTAGATCTGTAGCCATGAACCTAATATTGAGTTCTAGAATCTGCCCGACTACCACTTCCGTATTCAGGTCATCTGTATACAGTTAAGAAATCACTATAATGGTCAAATATCCAATATAATTTATTTGTCCATAATGTATCACAAATATATAAATAAATAATCAACCAAACAATATTGAAATAAACCACTATTAATAACAATATTTAAATATTTATCAAACAGGTTTTCATCTCCATTGATAACTTCTCAAGATATTATACTATACAATTCACATGTGATGTGATGCACTGTGACTTCTTATACGGAGTCAGGAATCTCTCAGCAACTATGCCCAGAGAAACCTGTTAGCCACTTTTAACACTTTTCTATTCCCCACCTCATAACCAATTAACTATATTTACTCTATCTACTGGATATTATTTATAATAAATTTCCCTTTTTTAAAATATTTACATATATATTATAAATAAACAAATAAATTCAACATACTATACATTTAAAAACTTTTTACAAAATCCCCCCCTCCCAAAAAAAAAAATAAAAAAATAAAATAAAATAAATAAATACATGTTTTACATCTCTTAAAAAATGATATTAATATATTTACAATCATTTTTTTTATTTTCCAGTTGTTTAATAAAGGCCATTTTCCATCTAATTTTGCTTGATCTTTTACTATATTTACACAGTTGTCCAAGTTTTTTTGAAACATACAATGTTTCATAATAAATTTCCTTATGGTAATTCTTCACATATTATATAACACTTTTCTGACATTTCATTTTATGCTCTGTATTCAAATAATTCAAATATGGTCCTGACTTCATATCTTTTTTATTAATTGCTCAATTATGATCTTTACCTCTCTTACTTGCCATTCTTCCAGTCTGCCCTATATATATATTATTGCATTTTTCCACAGCTAATTTTATACACCCCCCCATACTACTAACATCATTTAACTCTTTTGCATTATTTAACCATTTACCCAAAAAATTATTATTCCAAATTATTTTTACATTATTTGGCAATTTGTCTTTCATTAATATTTTATACATCTTTTCTGAATATGGAATAGACATCTATTTACTATCCCTATCCCTATTCCTGTTATCCTCATTTACTCTATCCACCGTACCATCAAAAATCCTTCTGATTTCCTTCTTTTTTGCAACCTACTTTATACAATTATTTTTCATCTTTAATTTCTGTTTATAGGCCTCTTTTTTATCTAACGTTATCCTATCATTCTTTAATTTAAATCCCTTTAAAATTCTCAATTTCTGGTACTGTGGCTGATTAGAAGTTGGATCAATCAACCTTCTAGTCTTTTCATCTTTAATATACTGTTCAACAGGTATCTCATTCATTATTCCTCTTTTTAAAATATGTCTAAATACTTTAATTCATTTTCTTTTTTCTCCATTGTAAATCTAATACCATACTTATTCTTATTCAACTCATTAAAAACTTTACTAATACTGCTATTTTCTACAATAATATCATTCACATATCTACAATATTATTCAATCTCATTATTACTTATAACTCTATCAATTATACTCTCCTCAATACTATTTATTATCACTGATTATAAATTTCCATTAACTGAAGATCCCATTACACATCCTTTACTATACTTCAAATATTTTCCTTATATTTAAAGTATAATAATAAATCATAATGATTCAGAAAATAGAAGTTTTAAATGGATTTATATTAATGAATGATAGGATGATGTTAGATAAAAAAGGGGCATATAAACAGAAATTAAACATGAAAAATAATTATGTAACAATAGGTTTCAAAGAGAAGGAAATCAGAAGGATTTTTGATGGTAAGGCAGATAGAGTGAAAGGGGATAACAGGAATATGTTTAGAGATAGTAAATTGGTGTCTATTCAATATTCAGAAAAGGTGTATAAAAGAGTAATGAAAGAAAAATTGCCAAATAATGTAAAAATAGCTTGGTTAAAAATAATAAGACTTTGGGTAAATGGTTAAATAATGCAAAAGAGTTAAATGATGTTAGTAGAATGGAGGGGAGATGGTGTATAAAATTAGCTGTGGAAAATGCAATTATATATATATATATATATATATATATATATATGCATAATTCCACATGTCTATATATCATATATATATATATATATATATATATATATATATGATAGATAGACAGGAAGAATGGCAAGTGAGAGAAGTCAGGAACATGATCGAGCAATTAATAGAAAAGATATGAAATCAGGACTGTATTTGCATTATTTGGATACAGAGCATAAAATGAAATGTGAGACAAATATAAATGTTATAAAGTATGTGAAGGGTTACCATAAGAGAATATATTATTAAACATTGTATATTCAGGAAAACTTGGACAAATGTGTAAATATAGTAAAAGGTCCAGCAAAATTAGGTGGGTAATGGGCTTTATTAAACAATTGGAAAGTGTAGAATATTATTGTAAATATGTAAATACCAATTTTTAAGAGATGTAAAATATGTATTTAATTATTATTTTGGGGAAAGTTTTGTAAAAAAAAATTAGATGTATAATATGTTAAATTTGTTTATTTATTTATAATATATAGGTATATATTTAAAAAAAGTGAAATTTAATGTAAATAGTGTCCAGTAAATGAAGTAGATATAGTTAATTGATTATGTGAATTGTATAGTATAATATCTTGAGAAGGTCTCAGTGGAGATGAAAGCTGGTTTGATAAATATTAAAATATAATTATTAATAGTTGCTTATTTCAATCTTGTTTGATTGATTATTTATTTATTTGCAGTTAAGAAAATTTTTAGTTTTTTTTTTTATTACTTGAATGGAATTGTTGTGATCAACTTACTATTGGCTGTGCAAATATCACATGACCTATTGAACAATTATGCATGATTCTTATTTAGGACATCTTTTTTTGCTTATTTTGTTATATTTTAATTATTGTTATCTTTATTAATCTTTTGAAAAATAAAGACAGTTTTAAAAATTAGTATTCACAAAAACAATTACCTATTAATGAAAGCTTATTTGCTTGCCTTGATGGGTGCATCAGTATAACAGCAGAATCTAGTGGTCTGTGGAATATAGATCAGCATTTTACTTCCAGTGCTCAAACTTTTTATGAATTCCTAAGAAAGAGACCATTTGATTAGTGTTTTTTAAAAGTTATTAAAAATTTGACCAATCAAAACATTTAATACAATAAAAAAAGCATTGCTACATCATAATTTTATAAACATTTTTATTTAATTTAGAAATTCTGTTACTTTTTTATTTAGATAACATTTAAAAATTAAAATACTTTCATCTAATAGATTTTTTTCCAAATTTTGTACATGTCTTAGAAATGTATAGCAATATAATAAGACAGTGAAATTATTCATGTTGATCTCCTGATTTCTTTACTATAGAAGAGTTGAGGAACTGAATTTGAAATATGTTGCTATCAGTTCAGTTAGTTTTTAGTAATGCATGTGAGAGGGCAGTGTATATATATATATATATATATATATATATTTAAAATAACTTAGACCTAAAAAGTGTTTTAGCTATCATTTAAAATTAGAAATTACATAAATCTTGATTTTTCTTTATTAAAAAGTTTTATTTTTAAAAATAAACGCATGAAATTTGATTTACTTGTGATTATAAAAGTTTTTTTTTTATATAAAAAGAAACTTTCTTCATATAAAAACAATATTGTAAACAATCTTTAATGTGTGTGATTTTTTTCAAGAATTAAACAGACTGTGATGTAAATTTAATCTCCTTTTTTAAATTGGAATAATGACAAAATGTATCCAAATATTAGAAAGATAAAAATAATATATATAAAAAATATTTTATAATAATGCTTTTATTTAGAATACAAATACTAAAGCTTAATATATATTAAGAATCTTTTATAATAAATGCTTTAATTTTTTGTGGACTAAGAACCAAAAAATAATTGTTTCTTCAACCATAATTGTGATTTTTATATTTAATTTGAAATTAAAGAATGATTTGTTGAAAAATTAATTAATTAATTAATCTCCACATTTTGTAACAAAGGAATGAAATAATCAATTTTTGGACATACCACATTTTTGTCTCAAACTAAATATATATCCCAATTGTAGTTGAAGAAATAATACTTTTTGATTTTTTAGGTCACAGAAAATAAAACAATTTATTATAAATTTCATTTAATATATATTCATAACATTCAAATTTAAAAAAAAAAAAAAAACATGACTTTTTTCTTCCTCCTCTTCTTCTTCTTCTGCTTCTTCTTATTCTTATTCTTTTTCTTCTTCTGCCTCCTACTCATCCTTTTCTTCTTGTTGTTCCTCCTCCTCCTCCTCTTCTTCTTTTTCTTCTCCTTCTTCTTCTTATTATTTATCATTATTATCATCATCAATATATCAATATGCAGGTGATACTCTTACTATGAATATAAATAACAATATTGGTATTTCAATTAGAGTTTGTCAACAGAATTTGAACAAAATTTTCCTTTGGTGATCTGACAAAAAAAATGATGTAAATGAAGGGGAAAACACACACACACACACACACACATATATATATATATATATGTTCTTCTCACATAAATTTTAAAAATATTGCATATAATTACATTCACATAATTCTGCACATAATAATAATTATACATTATGTAAATATAGTAATTGTATAAAGGTAGAACAATTAAAATATATTAGATATCATGGATTGAAAATAAATAAATATATGTGTTGGAGATTTCATATTAATATTCTAGTGTTTTACAAAATGAAACATTTTTTATTTAAATATTATTATTGTTATAAATAAATCTTTGTGTAAATATTTATTGAGATTTGGAATAACATTTTATGATTTTGCCAGAAATTTACTTGAATTATTGCAAAAATAATATTTAATAGAAAAACATTATATATCAAAAAGAAAAAAATAGCAAAAATATGTTATTATTAATGAACTTTTTGAATATATAATTAAAAATTAAGATAATAATAAGATTAAATTTATGAATATAGTAATATGTTAAATAAGGTTAAATATTTGAATATAGTAATATAAGAAAGATTTCATAAATATTACATTGAATTTATAAAATTATGGCAAAAGAAAAAATATAAATATGATAATAATTAAGAATAATAATAAAGGGTAAAGTAGATTTTAAAGTTATATAATAGTAAGTTTTATGTATAAAATGATGTTAATAATTAAGTTGGTAAAATTGTAAAAATTTAATAGGTATATGTATGAAATATGGTTGTATTGCTAAAATGTTTATTTTTTTGTAGATCTGATGAAGACTGGTAGTCGAAACTGTAAAATTAATAAATATATTTTGCTTTAAAGTGCAAAAATAATGGAATGTGGTTATTATAAGATATTTATTAAATAGATTGATTTTTTACTTAAATAACAAAGTAAAGAAATATGTAATAAAATATATATCACAAAGTAAATATTGTAACAAAATAAATTTCATTTCAACTTGAGTTACTTGTATTATAAAGCTGCACGATCAAAGATATTTAATAACAAAACTCTCTATAAGATTTATAGATTGCCATGTAAATGTTGCTCATATTGATAGATATAGGCATGGCATAGTTAGATATTTAAAAGATTAAAAGAAAATTTGTTTATAGATCTTAATAATACTGTTAACTATTTTGTAAAAGTATAGTCTATGTAAAATTAAAAACAAATTGTAAAGCTTGTTAAGAGCTTATTTGTGAGCTCTATATATAACATTTGTAATACAAGCTTGTTAAATTAGGTCATGTGACTTGATTTCTTTGTAATATATATATATAAAATATTATATATATAAAAACATGAATAATTAATAGTATATATATATATTATAACGATCCAAAACAACAGTGGAGACAGCAATCTACGTATCTGCAACTACCAGGGCGCCATCTAGGCATTTGAACATAGAAAAATTTATACAGTAGACAGATACGCGCTGTTAAGATTCCACTTTATTTTATATTTTGGTCATTAACCGGTGCCAATCCATCTGATACACTTATGTATTCAATGTAGCATGAAAATACGACAACACAAAATACTATACTATCAGGAATGTACATCTGAACAGCAAGTAGAATTAGAGAAAAAATGGTCTCTCTACCAACCAGGAATGCTACATCTGTTGGCGAGTAGAACAATAAACATAAAACTCCATAGGAATGGACTGCGGTCCTTTGCCATCTTAAAAACCTATCCATAGGCAAACAGAAGGTGTGTGGCATATATATATAATCCTGCACGTAATGGGTCTCATACTACATCTACAATTACACAAATATATCCAATCCATTGAACCAATTCAACTATGAAATGAATAACCTAAGATTACCCTCCCTTAATATAACTTTACAAAACTATATAGCCATTCACACCCGACTTAAATTTAGCATTTAAATACGTTCGCACAGATTATTTTTATACAATTTGTTTTATAATGTCGAGTATAGATCGGCTGCATAGATTCCACGGTCAAAAACATTCCAAATTAAACACAAACGATCAAAATACAAAGTCAATCGATAATGTCAATTGCTGAGGGAATACAGGAGACCCTTTGGTGTTCATCATAAGACACCGCAGTGACATCGTTGATTTATATATTCTAATTGACTGTAAAAACCACAACATAATCAACCGCTAACGAATCTATGCAATGTCTATACCCAACTTAAATGTAATGCATTTAATAATTTCTACAATAAATATTACTACAAATAAAAATAATAAAATGGAAATGATTTTGGCAAAACTTAACTATATAAATTTAAACAATCAACTATTAATTTGAAAATCAAATAAGAGTTCATTTTAAAATTTAAATTAGCTGAATCTTTAAAAAAAAACAATGATGAAAGTTCTTAATTACTTTTTTTTGTTGTTGTTAATTTGTAAAGTTCATAGCTCATGGTAGAAGAGTCCAGGTTTCTGCTTTTAATTACCGTGACACCTCCATTGGAAGATAATGTTCTGGAGATAACAATAGCTGGTTCAAGGTATCACAGTCTTTTCATTTTTTTTTAAATAGAGAGTGTGGTATGTGCGTCCTACCACATCTCTCAAACAAAAAATGCTGGAACTTTCAGAAAAAACTGTATTTCCCTTTTTATATTATCCATACGGATTCAATCAACAAAATGTCACTAATCCATCACTTTCGTTAGGGTCCGAGCCAAGGCTTAGTGCTTCCATTGGTCAAGCTAATTTCTCTTTATTTTCTTATCTATCTTTCATCAGATCATTTTAATTATACAAGAGCCCAAGGGCCAGTTTGGTTTTCGATAATTCATAAACAATCATTTCCATTTACAGATTACATTAATTAATACCTGTTTTTATTTTTAAATCTTGTACTTTTTTATAAAAAAGTACATTCAAATACTTATTTGTTTTTTTTTTGTTTTTTTTAAATATTTTTAAAGTTTGGCCTCTGTGCGAATGTATATATGTTTAACAAACATTTTAATTTTAGCATTTAGTTTTTTACTTTTATTTGTGAACTTTTAAGTTTTTATTTTAAATTAATGTAATGACATATTTATATATCGTTAAATATCAATAAACTGGCTGCAGAAAGGAGTTTGCTATTAACTGAAAGGAGACCCTTTGATTCCTCTTGGAGGCCTTAAAGGAACCGAGCAGGGCAAATTCCTAATGTCCACTCCATACGTTCTTGTCGTTGCAGCTGTTATTACTATATGTTTATTCATATAGTATACAAACATGGATGGGCTGCTCACCAACATGCATTAGCCAGCGTGGTGAGTTTATTGGCATTTTACCTCTGAGTTTAAGATCAAGAAACACCATGGTCTTTTCTCTCAGTGCCTGATAAGGCAGAATGAATGTTTGTGTAAATGATAAAGATTTTTCCCAATTATACAATTATGACAGACAAAAATAAAGCATGGCCCTTAATCCCAGGAGGCTGTAAAGTCACCAACCAAGGCAGCGGTTGGTGGCCGAAGGCGGAGGGTGCTAAGAATATCCTGGAGGCGGACCCAGGCTGCCATTTGATGATGACTTTTTATTTAGGTACTTACAACTGCAGATCACTTTCAAGTGAAGGAAGATTGCAAGAATTAGAAGAAGAACTCTCTTATATTAAATGGGATATTATTGGACTTTGTGAAGTTAGAAGAAAAGGTGAAGAGACAATTGATTTAAAAAGTGGACATATGCTCTATTATAAAGGCACAAATATTGGAAATACAAGTGGAGTAGGATTCATTATAAATAAAAAGTGGAAGAACAATATTGTGGAGATTGATGGTGTATCAGACAGAGTGGCAAGATTAGTTATACAACTTAATAGCAGATATCAAATGCAGATAATTCAGGTTTATGCCCCAACAAGTTCTCACAGTGATGAAGTAGTAGAAGATTTTTATATGGATGTAAAAAAGGCTTTTGATCAGAGTAAACAACATTTTAAAATTGTTATGGGAGATTTTAATGCTAGAATTGGTAAACAAATGAAAGATGAAAGTGTTGTAGGTAATTTTGGTTATGGTAATAGAAATGAGAGAGGACATAGACTTGTGGAGTTTGCAGAGAAGGAAAAACTTTATATTATGAATTCTTTTTTTGAGAAAAATGTTAGAAGGAAATGGACATGGAAGCATCCAAATGAAGGTACAGCAGAATTGGATTATATTTTGACTAACAGAAATACATATTTCAAGATTGTAATGTTCTTAATAAATTTAATACAGGAAGTGATCATTGATTAGTAAGGGGTAAGATACATGTTAATGTAAAACTAGAGAGACAAAAATTATTAAGAAAAACTATATTTACAGTTGATATTCCTAATCTTCAGAAACATTCTAATGAATTTAAATTAGAACTTACAAATCGGTTTCAAGTATTAGTAGATTTTGAACATGATTCAGATTTGAATAAAATTAATATGAAAATAACTGATACACTTTTAAAAACTGCAACAAAGATATCTGGTAGAAAAAAGCAGCAATTGACTAATAAAATTTCTACTGAGACTAGAGAACTTATGAAGAAAAGAAGGAATATGAAGATATGCAAGAATGATGCATTAAAAAGAATTGAATATCTCGAATTTTGTAAAATGGTGCGGAAAAGAGTTGAAAATGATATAAGAAAGTATAACTGTGAACTAGCAAGAAAAGCTGTAGAAGAAAATAAAAGTCTTAAGAATGTAAAACAACATTTTGGTATTGGTAGGAAATTTATATCTGCAATAAGGAAAAAAGATGGAATTATTACTAAAAAGAGGGATGACATTATGAAATTGGTAGAAGATTTTTATCAAGAATTATATAGTAATAAAGAACAAGTACCTCCTATATCTATTACATCTTCCGAATTGCCCAGAATTTTAAATGAAGAAGTGAGAAATGCAATTAAATGTATGAAAAAGGAAAGGCTCCAGGTAATGATGGAATTATAATTGATATATTAAAAGAAGCAGGTGAAGAAACAGAAAAAATATTAGCAAAGTTATATACCAAATGTCTAAATGATAAAGATGTACCGGATGATTGGAAGAATGCAGTAATAATATTAATATTTAAAAAAGGGGATAAAGAAGATATTAGAAATTACAGACCTATCAGCCTTTTATCAGTTTTATATAAAATTTTTACCAATATAATTACCACTCGTCTACAGAGAACCTTGGATTTTCACCAACCAAGAGAACAAGCTGGATTTAAAAGTGGTTTTAGTACAGTAGATCATATTCAAGTATTGAGAGAAGTTATAGAAAGGACAAATGAATATGAGTTGTCATTATTTTTTGGATTTGTAGATTATGAAAAGGCATTTGATTCTATAAACATTTCTTCAGTGATTAAAGCATTGGATCATCAAGGTATAGATCCAGGATATTGTCATATTTTAAAGAATATTTATAAAAATGCAACAGCAACAATTAGATTACATAATGATACTGGGAAAGTCAACATTGAGAAAGGTGTAAGACAAGGTGACTCCATATCTCCAAAACTTTTTACAGCAGTGCTGCAAGAAGTATTTTGTGGATTAAAATGGGAAACTAAAGGAGTGAAAGTAAATGGAGATTATTTAAGTCATTTAGATTTCACAGATGATGTAGTTGTTTTTGCAAATAATGCTTCAGAGCTGCAGGAAATGTTGCAGGAGTTATCAGATGAAAGTAGGAAAGTAGGACTAAAGATAAATGTTAAAAAGACTAAAGTAATGTTTAATCGATTTGCTCAAAATATGAAAATAAAGATTGATTATGATGAATTAGAAGAAGTTAAGAGTTACAAATACCTTGGTCAGATTATTAATACAGATGGAAACATAATAGAGGAAATTAATCATAGAATTAAACTTGGTTGGAGTGCTTTTGGTAGAAATAACTTGATATTAAAAGGAAATATGCCTATGTGTTTGAAAAGAAAGGTTTTTAACAAATGTGTTTTACCAGTTCTTACTTATGGATCTGAGACTTGGACACTTAATAGAAGAGCAATACAGAGACTTCAGACCACTCAAAGAAGTATGGAGAGATGTATGTTGGGAGTAACAAGAAGAGATCGAAAACGCAATGTATGGGTAAGAGAACAAACAGGAGTTACTGACCTCATTGAAAAAATTAAAAGATTGAAGTGGAGTTGGGCTGGACATATTGCTAGAAGAGATGATAATAGATGGACAATTGAAATTTTAAACTGGATTCCAAGAGATTGTAAAAGACCCAGAAGGAGACCACATGTAAGATGGATGGATGAAATAAGAAAATGTGTAGGGGTGATGTGGAGAAGAGAAGCTAAAGATCAGAGAAGATGGATTAAACTTGGAGAGACCTTCATCCTGCAGTGGATTGATAATGGTTGATAATGATGATGATCAATAAACTTCCTCAAAAAACATTTAAAAAAAAAGACTTTACTTAGTGTTAGTAATTTCGTTACACAAATTGATTATATATGAAAATTTCAAAAGGACAAAACTTTTTTTTTTAAAAGAAAAAACAGTAATTACACACAAATATAATGATTAAAAAAAATGTTGATTGTTGATTCCCTATTACCAGCTAAATGTCTGCCCCCTCCCTCCAAGTTTCATTTCTCCTACCTTTAATTATTACTTAGGCGAGTTGAACGATTAGATTTTAATTTAACAAGACTTTTTTTTTTAAAAAAAATGATTTAGATTTATTATTACGTTTTATTTATTTATTTTTATTCCTCAAATTTATCTCTACATATGCACAATTTTTCTTACTGGCAGCATTTTTTAAACAAAACTTCAAACTGCAACTCCACGTCAATACAACAAATATATTTATACTAATTTCAGAAAAAATATTATGGGCATGATTTATTTTCAAAAGTACTAGTGGTTTATTAAACATCTGGATATAACTTTACGTTAGTACAAAAATGTACTTATTTCAGAAAAAACAACAAATGTTATTTGCATGATTCACTTTTAAAATTCTCAGGGCACTCGTGATTTATTAAAGATAGAAAATTTCATCATCATCAATTCCCCTTCTCAGGGTCAATCTCTGAGGTAAGGCCACACTTGGGACACCAATTATAACAATCCAAAACAATAGTGGAGACAGCAATCTATGTATCTGCAACTACCAGAGCGCCATCTAGGCATTGAACCTAGAAAAATTTATACAGTAGGCAGATACGCGCTGTTAAGATTCCACTTTATTTTATATTTTGGTCATCAGCCCATTGTCACTAGCTTGGTGAGTAGCAGAGATAATAAAATATAAATTTTATATCTTAAATATAAAAAAATAAAAGCCACTGCCAGAAATTAACACGTAAAAATATTTATTTACGCACATATAAAATAACATTTAAATTTTGAGGAATAAATTTAACATTTTTAGATTTTTCTATTAATTTTTAATTTTACATTTAACTAAATTACAACCATGAGTTTAATATTTTATTTAGAGAGTCGAGTATGAATAGACTACATAGACCTGCATTTGAAAAGAAAATATTCTATCCCTGATTTAACCATAGGCAACAAATTTCGCAATCAAACTGACACCAATCCATCTGATACACTTATGTATTCAATGTAGCATGAAAATACGACAACACAAAATACTATACGGTCAGGAATGTACATCTGAACAGCAAGTAGAATTAGAGAAAAAATGGTCTCTCTACCAACCAGGAATGCTACATCTGTTGGTGAGTAGAACAATAAACATAAAACTCCATAGGAATGGACTGCGGTCCTTTGCCATCTTACAAACCCATCCATAGGCAAACAGAAGGTGTGTGGCATATGTATATAATCCTGCCCATAGCGGGTCTCATACTACATCTACAATTACACAAATATATCCAATCCATTGTACAAATTCAACTACGAAATGAATAACCTAAGATTACCCTCCCTTAATATAACTTTACAAAACTATATAGCCATTCACGCCCGACTTAAATTTAACATTTAAATACGTTCACACAAATTACTTTTATACAATTTGTTTTATAATGTCGAGTATAGATCGGCTGCATAAATTCCACGGTCAAAAACATTCCAAATTAAACACAACCGATCAAAATACAAGGTCAATCGATAACGTCAATTGCTGAGGGAATACAGGAGACCCTTTGGTGTTCATCATAAGACACCGCAGTGACATCGTTGACTTATATATTAATATAATAACGTGAAAGCTAAACACCTTCAAACAGATACGCTTTAAAAATGCTTAAGTGACAGCCAATCAGATGGAATAATGGCATCACATGGGACTCCAAGTTCTAAAACACAAGTCAGAACTATTAGAAAAAGATGGATCTAATCGACTGTGAAAACCACAACATAATCAACCGCTAATGAATATATGCAATGTCTATACCCAACTTAAATGTAATGCATTTAATAATTTCTACAATAAATATTACTACAAATAAAAATAATAAAATGGAAATGATTTTAGCAAAACTTAACTATACAAATTTAAACAATCAACTATTAATTTGAAAATCAAATAAGAGTTCATTTTAAAATTTAAATTAGCTGAATCTATAAAAAAAAACAATGACGAAAGTTCTTAATTACTTTTTTTTGTTGTTGTTAATTTGTAAAGTTCATAGCTCACGGTAGAAGAGTCCAGGTTTCTGCTTTTAATTCCCATGACACCTCCATTGGAAGATAATGTTCTGGAGATGGCAATAGCTGGTTCAAGGTATCACAGTCTTATCATTTTTTTTTTAAATAGAGAGTGCGGTATGTGCATCCTACCACATCTCTCAAACACAAAACGCTGGAACTCTCAGAAAAAACTGTATTTCCCTTTTTATATTATCCACACGGATTCAATCAACAAAATGTTACTAATCCATCACTTTCGTTAGGGTCTGAGCCAAGGCTTAGTGCTTCCATTGGTCAAGCTAATTTCTCTTTATTTTCTTATCTATCTTTCATCAGATCATTTTAATTATACAAGAGCCCAAGGGCCAGTTTGGTTTAGATAATTCATAAACAATCATTTCTATTTACAGATTACAATTATTAATACCTGTTTTTATTTTTAAATCTTGTACATTTTTATAAAAAAAGTACGTTCAAATACTTATTTGTTTTTTTTTTTTTAATATTTTTAAAGTTTGGCCTCTGTGCGAATGTATATACGTTTAACAAACATTTTAATTTTAGCGTTTAGTTTTTTACCATTTATTTGAAAACTTTTAAGTTTTTATTTTAAATTAATGTAACGACATATTTATATATTGTTACAATATATACACCTGGATCTCTTTTTATGCGGACTTATTTAACACGATTTTGAAGTTACACGATTCATGTTTCACTGGAAGTCAAACTTTGATAATGTGATATTACTTTAAATAATAAATTTCGCGCATTTACGTTATATTGAAAGTAATAGCACATTATTAGAATTCGACTTTCATCTTAGTAATTTCAATATTTTCAGTGCTTTATAATAGTAAGATTTTATGCAATAATGAAATTGAAATCATGATTTCCACATTTTATGTATACACACATTAAATTTTACAAGATTATAATGTAAATTTGTTCAAACATTGCGTGTGTTAATTTTGCATTTTAAATCACATTCTGTTTTTGCTTTTTAAAAAGAATGTAATCAATTTTTAATCATTTAGTGTCCACAAGTTTATTTTTAAAAGGTGAGTAATAGCAGTGGGCACAATTAAATTTGACAATTAAAAATTAAAATCTGATTTTTAATTGTAATTAACAATTTAAAAATTACTTACGGTGCCTTGAAATTAATGTGATGTAAAATGAAATTTGATTTTTAAACGGAATTGAAAATTCAAAAATTAAAAACAAAAATAAGAATTTAATTTTTAGTTGTTAGTTTTAATTAAATTTTTCCCAGCAGTGGTGAATAAATGCCTTTTTATTATCATAAGTCTAAGTTCATAAACAATTAATAAAATCATCATCTCAAAGATTAATTACTAATTACGTTGTCAACAGAAAACCATTAACACAATATGAGAGTGAACTTGGCACTAGTTGTCTTTCCTCTTGTGAAGAATCTATTTTTTACCACTTTGCAAATGAAACTGTTTAGCAGCAAATAGCGATAATAATTAAAACGTGTATAAAAAAAAATGTAAATTACTGTACTGTAAATTATGCATAAAAACATATTATTTTGAATAAAATTAAATATTATAGTTGAAAAAAGTTTGTCATGTATCTTTTTTTTTTTCAAATTTGAAATTTTTTATTAGTCATATTTTATTTCTTTATTTTTTTTTTTGCGTGAATTTTAAAGTAAATTTTACATTGGTGCTTTGCTTTTACACGAGTTTTGAAAAATCACAGTCCATATACCCCCTTTTTCAAGGTAAGTTACGTCTATTTTTGCACGATTTCGTTTGTGTGTGTTTTCTGACGAACCTATCTATCGCGTAAAATGAGACCTAGGTGTGTGTATATATATATAACATTAAATATGTTAACTTTTAATTATTTAAATATTTAAATGATTGGATTGACTAATAATGACACTCTCTACCTAAGTATTTAAATCAATTTTCTTTATATACAAAGAGACCCAACAAGAAAGTAGAATTATATTCTTGTTATTGTATTGTCAAATGTTGAAGTGGGAATGTATATTATTCACTATAACAACATTTACTGTTTAAAAAGTTGTATTTATTGTTATGTATATATTCACATTGTGATTTACTTTATAACATATTGATCATTTTAAATATTTATTACAATTATAAAAAAATAAGAAAAAAAATTATTTATT
The DNA here is from genome assembly GCA_028023455.1 of Epiperipatus broadwayi. Taxonomy (NCBI): domain Eukaryota; kingdom Metazoa; phylum Onychophora; class Udeonychophora; order Euonychophora; family Peripatidae; genus Epiperipatus; species Epiperipatus broadwayi. Next base: position 239,346 of record JAQFVV010012880.1, on the reverse strand, counting down.
TTGTTAAATAAAAAAATTTACCTGTTTAATAAACATTCTGTGGTAAAATGATGGAATTGATTTATATTCACACTTTTTATCTTAAGTATTTAAGGCAATCTTTTTTTATATATGAAGAGAAGTAATAAGAAGGTGTATTTTCTCCCCTGTAATTAGATTGTTAAATATTGAAGTAAAAAAGTTTATTATTTACTTTAGTAGAATTTATGGTTTGATTTAACATGATATAAATATTAATGTTTAACTTACTTTATTATACATAAGTATATAATATGACGCAATCAATATATTATTATATATAATGTTTTATTGAAATGTAATTATTTTGTTATTATGAATTTATATTTATATTTAATATTCAGAATTATTACCTACTATCAAACGCCTAAATATCTATCTTTAAATGAATGTTTTTATATATCAGTTTTACTTAATAAAATTTGAATGAAAAATAATTTCTGTAGTGACAAAATATTACATAAATTCAGTTTTTATAAACAATAATTAAACCTTTAAATAAAATTTTGCAAAGTAAAGAGAATAAAATATAAAATGCAATATTATCATTAATAATACTTGAATAAACTATTAAAATTTAATATCCAACATGATTTGATAGTTCTTTTCAAATATGAATTAAAAAATTTACACACAATATTTTAAATACATTTACAAAATACTTATAAGCCAAATCACTCCAATATATAAACATATCACACATTACATATATACGTTTAACTTAATACACTGTACAGGCTTACACACATCTGCACATCCAATGTAACATATAAGAGATTCGAAGTCAGACTTTCATATGACCCTCAACTCTCCATGCCATCTCATATTGCTAATTCACCTGATCACACACATGTTGAAAAGATAAATAATCACTAATAGATGTATTTTATGCTAAACCAGCAATCATCAGTTGGTCCGACACATATATGCATCAGTGCTCAGCTTTTTATTAAGATAGCAAATCTTCATATGTTAATGGACAGGCTTCAAACCACTCTAAACTTTTCAGTCATCAATTTTATTGAAAATCTAATGGTGGAACATTCAAAGCCCACAGGAATGCCAAAATTGTCAACTGATGAGTGCTGGTTTAGTATGAAATATGTATATTGCTTATTATTTATCTTTTCAATGTGTGTGATCAGGTGGGTCAGCAATATGAGATAGCATGGAGAGTTGAAGGTCATGTGAAAGTCTGTTCAAATCCCTTCTATATTATATATGATTACAAAAATACCATAATCCAAATATACTCTTCATGTGACTTTTATGACAAAAGAAGCTACTAATCTTAAGAAAACTTCATTTAATATAAAAAGTAAATGAAATCAGATTTTGATTATGGATAGATTTGTAAATGTATATTTCAAATTGTGTAAAATTTGTAAAATAAATAGATTTAATATCATGAGAACTTTTATAAATATATTTAGATAATATATGTGTTGTTAGTATAATGGAAAGATATGCATTTGATTATTTTTATAAAAGAATTTAAGACATTTATGTACGTTTTTTATATTTATTTTCATTTGAATATCCTTATATTATAGATGAAATCATAATGTCTTTTATTATGCTTTAATATTTTATGTAAAGCAATATTAAATTTTAATATATATTTATTTTAAGGGCAACTGGTTTATACTATTCTTCAGGCTCCTCTCGCTATTATTATAGGAATTTCTTATGGTGTAATTTTTGGTTACTTTGCATGGTATGTACCCAATATCAATTCAGTAAGTCCATTTTTATATTTATTTTATAATATGAAGTTAATGTGTATTTATATATTTGTATAATTACTTTTCAAATCAATTTTTAGACTTTTTAAAAATAATAATACATCTTATTGCATAATATATATATATATATATTGAGCCGGATTGATTTCCGACATCTTATTGCATAATATATATATATATATATTGAGCCGGATTGATTTCCGATTCAATTGTTTTATTACTAAAATTAAAAAGGGAAAACAACTTCATTTTCATTAAATGTCTAATGCTCAATTTTTTTATTATTATTTAAAACACATACACATTTATATGTTAAAATAGATTATTTAATGTTTATAAAATTGATTGTAAAATAGTTTACTTTCACCGTCTGTTTTAATCAATTTGATTAAAAACAGGCAAGCTTGCTAATTATATATTCCTGTTGCTTTTATTGTAATTATTTTTAAAGTTAATTCTAAAAAGCAGAGATTTAGTTTTGTATTTGTCGTTTTTGTTTCAATTATCCCTGGTTGGAAGTCTTAAATTAGATTGAGCTGGAAATTAATATTTGCCCTGCCTGGAATATAGAATGGACACTAATGAAAGTTTAGGGTGGGAAATGTAGCGAGGCAAGGATAGCCCACCAATTTTGGAGAGAGAAGAGATTCATTATTAGATACACACTTGGATTATGGCAGGCAAAGAGATACCATTGTGAGTAGCTGTTTGGATGTTTAATTCCTACTAAAAACTTAAATAATTATTGACAAACTTCATTGCTGTGCAAGATGTCAAAATCCACTGCTGTGAGTTTTGCCATCATTAGAATGTCTGGATAATTTAAAACAAAGGATGGACCCATGACTACCAGCTCTTCTTCAGTCATGCCATGAACCTCTAAAATAAACACTGCCTCTACCTTGATGCTGTCAAAGGACCTGAAAGATTAACTATTATCAAAAGTGCACACTCATCACTAAATCACTAGGACTCTGTCTTACCGTAAGCTAAACTTTTTCCTATTCTAGCCAGGGTAAATAAATTGCGTTTAATTAAATCTCCACTCAATCTAATGATAAATATGTTTTAAAATGGTATTGATTGTTTTTTTTTTTATTATTTATTATCTGTATGTACTCTTTTCTAGTATTTAAAGTGTGTCTTGGAATCTTAGTTTTAAGATTCCAAGTTTGTTTGCAATTTTCGTTTATCAGGGGGTGCATAAGGTGATTGTATTTTATATGTTTAATATATACCTGATTATTTCATTAACTATTACAAAACACATTGGCAGTTTTTGTAATCTCTATTTATTTACCTGCCCTTAGTTGTACAATAAAGTATCTTTAAACATGTTTCGTTTGCGCTGTTTGTGCAAACAATAAAATCTTTTTGCTGGCTATTTGTCAAGTTATTTCTTCAGGTTGTCTGAAAATAGTCTATTTCTTTCTGGATTATGTAAGATCATAATCAAATATCTGTTGCTGTCCTGTAGGTGAGATCAACCACATTTACTTTGAATGTAGTATTACGCACAGCAGTCCTGCGGTGTTTTAATGACAGTAATTAGAATATTACTGCTTGGATGTCCATGCTGGTTATGTTGATTTCCAGCGGGACAATAACTGTTTTATTAGCCCTGAGTCAGGAAGCTAGGGTTGTTGTTTGTTTTTGTAATTTTACAACTGGCCAGCAAGAAGAAATTATCCTAACCATTTCTTATATTTTAAGTGAGAGAATTTTATTGCCAAAATGTTTAATGTCTTCATGTTTGTCGTACTCTTGTGCACTCTCTGGAAAATATACGTATGTTAACATAAGTCACTTTTATATTTGAGGCTAGATGTCTTTACTATATTGTCTAACTTATAAAATTAATAAATTGTTTAAATTTATTTGGCTGATGTTTGTCTTTGTGCTTTGATTTCTCAGCTGTCTAAATAATATTTAAGATATCTTGTTCCTCTCTGAGTGTAGTTCGGTGCCTTTTGATTCGCATATCCTGTCCACCCCAAAATAAATGTCTAGTTCCTATTTTCGGACTAGTGGCGCCCTCGGAGTCAGTATATGCGAATCTCAAATATCTTACTCCCATTACAATATATATATATATATCACTAATCAATGTCTGTATTACAGTAAATAATATTTTTAAAAAATATCTACTATAATTTAATAGAAGTACTTTGGAAAGCAGCATTTAATAAAGAGACAAGCTGCTAATATAAAAATTAATGAATTGTGAGAAAATTGATGTATGATGTAATTGTTTTTGTATATATTTATAAAGGTTTTTTGTAACTGAATTTGAATATAGTTGATAACGACTACATAGATAGTTGAAAGTGCTTCTATTAAAGTATGGTAGATATTTGTTTTTAAAATATTATTTACTGTATTAATTATTGTATTGTTTTTCGAAGAATTATATACATATACATTTTTTATCATTAATATATAAACAGTTAATATTCTGTCATCTATATATTACATAATTTTTAATAGATTAATTTTATATGCACATATGTTTACAATATCAAAAGAAATGTATATTTAAATAAAAGTGATTAAAATGCAACCATTCCCAAATAATCTATTTTGACATGTTTGTAAAATTAACACATGCACATACGGGCATATATATATAAGTGAGGGAGTATGTGTACGAAAGAGAGTGCAATAGTTACTGGCAAGAATTATATACGTAGTAGTAATTTTCGGTTGTATTATGTAATTGAGCACATTCGAAATTATCCGTATACACCTATCTTTTATAACTTTTTCAGAAACATTAAATATCATGCTGCAATAAATATGTGTAATAATTTAAGAAATGACAAAAATCAAGCAAATTTCAAGTTTTTATACGTCTCTCATTATATTAAATTCCACTATATTTATTGTTTCAGAAAAACTACTATTTACCCCATAACGTATATATATATATATATGTTAGTCAAAAATTTTTCACTTTATGTAAGTGCAGTAATAAAGTTAAACACATTGGAGTTGGTTGTTTGATTATAAATAAATTATAATCTATAAAGTCAAATAGGTCACATTTTCTACATATTACATTGAATTCTCAATCTGGGTTTGAATATTCAGATCTTTTAAGTTTTCAAATCCCAAAATACATGTATAATCAAAGAGTGCAGTCCAAGTTTTAGTTGCTGGTTGATAACTGGCACACAATAAATTCTGAGATAAAAAGGACGAATATAAAAGTAAAAAGTTCCCCCCTCCTAATGAGAGAGTGATATGATGTGCAGACAATTTCGAACTCTGCCAGACTATATTTCTCTATAGCACATATATATAATAGTCATGTATATATTTTATAGTTAAAAATTAGTAAACTATCCCAGTTATCCGATATATTCCAAAAAATTTAACTGTGTTTAGAAGCAGGAAAAAAGAAATGTGATGAAGCAGAAAATGTATCTATAAATTTTAAATGATAATCATCTTGACCTTCATTTTTTAATACTAAACAAAATATTTAGTATACATTCACAAAAGATTTAGTACACAATTCTTTTTTTTCCACTAAAACGAATAATATTCTAAAATTTAAAAAAAGAAATTTTAAAATAATAAATTATCAGTTTCTTATTCGCTTTATTTTAGATTCAGTATTAACTCTAGCATTACTAAAGCTTAGTGAAAGAAAGTATTTGCAAAATGTTGCAGTTGTGACTATAATTAATTATAAGCCAATAAACATCCCATGAAAAACATTTCTTATGCTTGCTTATAACTATTATTAAAACAAGCAAAACTCAATATATGTATTGCCACACATTAAGCAAACATAAAAAATGTTGTTCATGTGATGTTTATTGGTTTAAAACCAATCCTGCCTAATAAGATAGTGGTGGTTATGGTTATTAAAAAACTAAAGGCACTGAAATGTATAGGTGCTGAACTGAGTTCAGACCTATATGACTATATAAGCTAATGAGCTTGGATTGAAAATATTAAGGTGTTCTCAATTTAAGACTCATAGTTTTGTAGTTAAATAGAGATAAAAGGTGGATGCTAGAGGGTTGCATTAGATCCTTAGATATAGTTGCAGTGATCTCAGATCCATGGCTCCTCACTGATGAAAGCCACAGGTCAGAAACTAGTCTGGGTATATTGGATGTGTAGGCACTAGATGGGGATTTTATGCTCAAGCCTTCTGGAATCTATTGATTACTCTACCTTGCAGTGTGTGGCAATATGTATAGTGAGTTTTGCCTGCTCTAATTAGTTATACATACATACATTCATACAGCAGTCACACCTGAATGACTATGCTTATTTCAACTCTAAAGACCAAAAAAAGATGAAAACGACTAACATAGTGACAATTTTGCAATGAGTGCATAAAGAAATCTATGTATTATAAAATACATCCATGCATAAAACATGTTGGTTTATTTTTCTGTTTGCTTGATATATTATGATGCTGTCTTAGTTTTTTCAAAGAAAATTTCTCTTTTTTAAATATTTCAAAATCATATCTCATTGTAGCTGACCAATAAATTTTATTTTGTATCTTATTTTTTCAATGGAAAGAAGAGTATATTTCTGTAGAATGACTCTGAGATAATCTATATAATGTAAAAGGGGACAAACCCTTCCATAAATACCATGTGCAATTTTACTGTAAAACATGCTTTGGAAAAGTTTTGCATTGTTCATTGATTGTGGTTTTACAATAGTAGACTTTTCCCATATCTTTACATTGCACAATTAAAGATCCAAGTATCACTTTCATACAAATAAATCGGATAAAAAAACAATAATATATGCAGCTAACTTATGTGCGGTAGATATTTCTTATGTTGAAATAATATACATTTCAACTTGTATAACATAACATCAAAATATTAGACTCTGTATTGCAACATCAAAATACAAAAAGAAACAATCGGTAGTTTTCTGAAGACATCTAATTCCTCCCCCCATGTATTATAAACTTCCAAAAACTTTTGAAATTATTCACTGCCAAGAAAACAGTCGTGATTATTCCTATTACTGATATGATGATTAATTTAAAGTGGATTCTTTTTAGATAAAGTCAAAAGTTAATGTGCTTATGATAAATATTTAATCTCTGTTAGCTACATAAACATCTCTTTTTTTAAAAAAAAAAAACATTGCAACTTTAAACTCATAAACTTTTTATTCCTTAATCTTTTTTTATTTATTTGAAATTTATTTATCTTTTAGTTCCAACATCAGATTCCTATGTTCTCTGTTTTGAAATAATGATCTTAATAAAAAATAAAAAGTCAACCATATTTATTCAATTTATCATTAAATTTGTTCCATTCTTTTTATAATTTATCTTCAGCTTCTATAACAATTATACCTTCAAAAATAAATCTTCTGTATTCTCCCTTTTTCTCCATATTCGTTTTCTTTTATAACTGGTTCATATTTTATTTTGTTTTCATATTTTTACAAATAATTTATTATTTATATTCAAGTCTGTTAAAACTGTAATTAATCGATTATGTTTTCTCATTGCTAATAATTATGTACCTTTAATATAATCTTTACATATTTATCTTTTTTATTATATAAATCATTTGCAACATTTATTAATTCGTTGTAGGATGAAGGTCTCTTCAAATTTAAACCCAGTTTCTTAGACATGTAATTTCTTATCTTTATGGCAGTCCAGAAAACGTCCTTATCTTATCCAAACATCTTATTTGCAATCTATATTTAGATGTTTTATAATCTCTTGCAATCTAATTAAGTATTTATTATCATCTCTTTTAGTAATTATGTTCATCTCAGCTCTTGTTAAGTCTTTTAATTATTTTAATGATGTCAGTGAAATCCATTTGTTCTATTATTTGATCCCTCCTTATAACTTCTGATATAAATCCCTTCGTACTTCATTGGATGATTGAAGTCTCTTTCTTGATCTTCTGTTGTGTATCTAGATGTTAGATTCTTTAAGTACTGGTAAAATACACATATTAAAAATCTTTCTCTGCAATAAGCAAATTCTAATTTAACATTAGGTTACTTCTAACAAAACACTGCAACAAAGTTTAATTTGATGATTAATTTCTGATAATATGATTCTATTTGTTTTCATAGCCTGACCAATGTATTATGATTGCTCTTTTCTTTTAATCCATGACTATCAATCTTTTTGGGTTTTTTTTTTTCAGAAAATCCATCAAACGTTAGTTTACTCCTTTTACTATTTAGCTCTAATTCTGTTTTCTTAATTTCATATGATATGTGACATAAATAATCTTCATATATTTTATTTCCTTACCTTTATATTTTAATTGACAAGGTGCTTCTTTAAACAATGAGGATTGCCAATTTCTGTACAAGCTTTGTGATAAATGCTTAGCCAGAGCCAGCACTTAAAATATCTCTGTCAGAACCCCCCCCCCAAACCCTGACCATAGTTTCATGCTTTGGCACTCCTCAGAGAGGTGCCAGAGGAGGCACCTCTCTAAGGAGTGCCAAAGCACAAAACTGGTAGGCACCTCTCTGAAAAGTGCCAAAGCACGAAACCATGGTCAGGAGTTTGGGAGGGGGGGGATTCTGACAGAGATATTTTAAGTGCTGGCTCTGGCTAAGCATTTATCACAAAGCATGTAGAGGAATTGGCAATCCTCACTGTTTATAACTTACAAGCTTAAGAGATAGGGTCATGTGATATATGAATCATTTTAACTATTCATGTGCTTCTTTATAAAGCTGTTCTTTATAGGTATTCAGAATCTCTATACTATACTTCTTAACAATGTTAATCTTAGTTCTATTAGCAATTTATTCACTGTTGTTTAATTTTGATAAATATTCTTCAGAATATGACAAAATCCTGATTCTATCTATTTTTCCAAAGATTTTCTAACTATGAAATACTTTTAGAATCAAGAAATTATTTAATCGGCAAATTCATAACATAATAATAACTCATACTCATTGATTCCTTTTGGAATTTTTCTAATATTTGAAAATTATCTGTTGTATTACCAAAACCATTTTTAAATTTTGCTTTTCCTTTTTTGATTAGTTTGTGTCCAATGTTTCTTTAAATGAGAATAATTTTTTTATAAAAAAATATAATATAACACTGATTAAAGATGTATGTAAATTTAACATCTATAATGCATGCTGATGATGAATTTCCTTCTACAATATTACAATTATATACATTGTTAGACTATTTATTTACACATATTCAAACTAATATAATTCAAAAATCACAGGTAGTTAAAAATGTGAAACTTTCTCTTCCCCATATCATATAAACTAAATTTGTACAAATAATTTGTCAATTAAAATATAAGGCTCATAATAAGTTTCTGATTTAAGACAGTCTATAAGTATTGCTGAAGTGGAATTGGGCTGGAAATATTGCTAGAAGAGATGATAATAGATGGACAATTGAAATCTTAAACTGGATTCCAAAAGATTGTAAAAGACCCAGCAAGAGACCACATGTGAGATGGATGGATGAAATAAGAAAGTGTTCAAGGGTGATTTGGAAAAAAGATGCCAGAGATCAGAGAAGATGGATTGAACTTGGAGGGGCCTTCATCCTGCAGTGAATTGATAATGATTGATGATGGTGATGATAAGGATTGTTTTATATAGTAATATCTAAGCATAAGTATTACACATTTGCATTCAAAGCACTTGTTGACATGTGAGTGCATGTAACTTTAACATCAATAGCAGAAGGATGAAGATTAATTTCCTTCACAACATTGATATATCTGTAAGTTTTAATATATTTTATTTTATATTTTTTAAATGTCACTACTATAATTTTACTATCAACTGATACAAAACAATCATTTATATAATTTTTTTATAGATTTATCAACACGTTTTTTTCACTGCCTATTTTTTAATATCATCAATACTTTCATCATTGCTTAAATATTTTCCTCCTTTATAGTTGCAATTGCAGACTCGGTTTTACATTTAAAATCTTTGGCCATTTGAAAAATGTAGTAACTATAAAATTCATCAATATATTCCAAAATATTGCCCTCTTTTTAATAGTATTGCTATATTTTTATATTGTGAACCAATTTTCCATCTAATATCAAAATAATATTTATATTTTTGGTACTTTATTCTTTTCTATAGTTTTCCTTTTGAGTTCATAGTTACATTTTCTTATACCACAATTGACACTTTGATATATATATATATATATATATATATATATATATATATATATATATATCCCCCCCCCCCCCCCCCCCCCCCACAAACCCCACCCAATCCCCAAACCCCCCCCCACAACCCAACCATACCAAAAAAAACCCAACCCAACCCCCTTCTTATTAAAATTCTCCCTAATTATATTTGATCATAATAAAAAATTAATTTTGGTTTTTAATTTAATAAAGAGATATAAAAATTATTCAAAAGAAAGGTGAAAAAAAAAATAAAAAAGAGGGAAAAGATTATTATGAAAAAAAGGAGTTTTGATAAAAAAAAAAAAACTCATATAAAAAAAAAAGAATAGTGGGGGAAATTTAAAAAATTAATTGGAGGGGGAGTGAAAGTTTTTTTTTTTTTTTTATTTTTTTTAAAATTTGAAAAAAATTTTTAGGAAAAAAATAAAAAAAATTTTTGGGAAAAAAAATTATTTTTTATTTTTGTATTTTTTGTTAAATTTTTTTTTTTTTTTTTATTTTTATTAATTTAAAAATACAGACATTTAATGGTTATAGTTATATATATATATATATATATATATATATATATATATATTATAACCTACACTCCCAACACCGCTCATATAGATTACATGAGCGAAATGCCCAGGCGCCAGACTAATAATGAATAGAACAATATAACAAAATGTATAATACAAAATTATTACTGAAACTCTATATTTAAGTTTATGTTCAGCTGAGCTCAGTGGGAGGCTATAGGCAGTTCATAAGATATATGATAATAAATGATTAAAAGAAGAAATATTATAAAACATTTAATATAATGTAAATTCCTTTGTTAATTAATTGTATGATAAAGAATCATAATGTCTATTCGGTACAGTCTATTAAAATATACTTTTAAACTTAATTTCTTCCTTCAACTAAGTATAACACACATCAGCTTGCTATAATTATATTCTTAAATAATTCTATGACTTGGCATATTATAATCTAAACATCTACTTTAATGCCAGTCAAGAAATAAATAATAAGATCTCAGGGAATTTTAACAAACACAGTTGAATTAATAAACTACATTGGCCCATAAGTTATAATTCTAAAGTATGACAAAAATGTAATAAAACAAATTGACTGAAATATTTTACTGTGTTTCAATAATAAGATAATGACAGAGATAGGGTATTTTAATCTCATATCATCATCTAACAAATATACTGACTTGGCAACCTTTCTAATACGTTTGTCCAGTGGCAAATGTTCTTTTATAATGTTTGGATTAAGAAATAACAATATTGTCAGACACTAGCAAATTTAATATTATAACTCTAAAATAATATATCTATTTTATAATAGATTTATGAAATGTGGAGATGTGGAAATGGAAATACGAATGTACACAAGAATAACTCAAGACACAGTTCTTAGGATTTTAAATAACTAAAACAAATCATTTATTATAACAAATAAACTTGGTCTAACATAATATTTACAAATGGACTATTTGTTTTACTTATTTTTGATTATCAAATTTTTTTTTTCTTTTTAGCATCAGTTTGGGATTATCCCTACTATCAAAGCAAATTAATAACAAAGTTTAAATATCCTGACTTCGAACACAGGCTTTGCCTCCATGTTTCATCTATAGGACAATAAATAAATAACATGCTATATTATTAGTACAAAAAAAAATACTTTTGAGAAAATATTATCCTTGATTAACCAAATAAATCAAATTACTTATATTTGGCTTTCAGCAAAGCAACTTTCTCTAATTGACTAATAATCACTTTCAATTAGTATACCTTTCATTTATAGCACAACATCATGTTTATTCTGATGATTTGATGATTTGTAACATTATTTAAATAAATACACTGTATTTTAAAATATTTATTTCCTGTTTTAATCTTAATACTTTATACTTCTATTAAATGAATGTAGTATATTTCAAAAGCATTTATTTCTCATTTTAATTTCAATAATTCTATACTTTATATACGCGATATTATATTACGCGTGTGTGTGCACGTTCAAGCAGCAATAATGTAATACAATCTTTTTATAAACTCTCCATTCATTAAGAAAATATCATACAATTATTTTATTTCGAACAATGTCGTAATTCATCAATAAAAATATGACACTAATACTACATCAAGAGTTAATCTAACAATTTATCTAGCCACATATTAATTAACACAAAGCTATATTTTTATGATTATATATACTATACATTATAAGGGGAATCTACATGAGGAGCAGATAACTCTTACTGAACACTTCTACAATAATTCATTACCAAGAATCCAAGGGAAACATCACATAACTTCCTAAACATCATTTAATCATATTTCAACAATAACTCATCTTCTTCTAAATACATTATTGGTAGGGATTTAATTCCTCATCACCAGGGCCCTAAGAACATCACTTCAAAAAATAACATTAATCATACACATATAAAATAAACTAGGCTCTACTCATGGAAAATTATTAACATATACTAAATAAGCAAGATCTTTTATTCCTACCGACATTATAATGCAAAGATTTCTTTCTATTCTCATAGCTTCTCTAAATATTGAACATTATAAATACATGCTGGCCCACAAATACATACAGATAATATACCAATCCGTTCAACTCAGTAGAATACGACAGTGTATGAAATTTATGCATAAATTTATTCACAAACTATACTTTATCAAACAAATATTATAATTGTGCAAAACAAACACACACCCGTGAATAAAAAGTATATATAATATTAACTCTAAATTACACACTAAGCAGGTAACATTATAATTAAATATTGCATTTAGGCATAACTTTTAATTTAATAAACTTTAGATTACTTTTTAAAATTTAACGGTTCTAATTATTACGAACGAACTCTTTTTATATCTAACAAACTATTTCTATTATAAGTTCGTTGATTTAAAAAAAAAAAGAAAATAATTCTCACTTTGAGAAAATAAAGTATGAAAAATAAATATAAACCTCTCTAATAATATATTTTAAAAAAAATACTTGTTTCTTTTAACTTTGTAAAAGAACAATAAAACTTATTTGAATACAATCAATTTTTACCAGCGTACTCCTCATTCAGATACGCTTCAGAAACGGTCTCGAAAATCAAAATAACACAGATTATAAATGACATAATAATAAATAAAGCCTATCTACCTATCATATACATTAATTATGACAAGCAATAAAAAAAATAAAGAAACAATAGGTTATTAGTTTTTAACTTAAAATGAAAGTCCACTTGCAAAGCTCGGTTCCAGGTTTACAAAACAATATGGGACACATTCCAAACTGAATTTAAACTAAAATGCACTTTTGCAGTATAACTTTAAAAAAAATATAAGCATAACCTAAATATGACCAGCACCTTTCAGTGTTCATAGCATATCCAGTCGAGGTCCCAAATCATACACAAGCAGTGAATTTCTCCTTTATTATACTGAAAATATAAGATATTCTCCATGCAGTTCTGGATTAAATACACAATTATCCTTATTATTTTTTTGAATAGCATTTAAAATACTTTAAATTGTCTTTAGTAATTCCATAATTAATAATGCTTTATTTTATATTCCATCATTATTGAAGAGAACAAAAATTACCCGCATTTCTGTCCTTCTATTCAATTTAAACAGAAGTAGCTTACATTTTATTTCCTTGATTTAAAAATATGTATTAGCTCCAGAAATATCAAATAAATGAATACTGTTATCTTCTTATGATGAACTTAAACATAGTATGATCTATCAAAGTAGACATATCCTTAAGTCTATGTATAATCTTCACAAAGAACACTACACAAAAATAGTGAGAAATTAAAATATATTCTATAGAACAGTTCTGCATGCGTTTTCCATATATATCAAAAAAAAAAATACATTGCTTAATGATACAACAATAATATTTATGTAAACCATTCTTATTTAAAATGGAAATTAAATGAAATAATATAGACTGGATGTTATTAACATACATTTATAAAAGAGTAATAGTTATAAAGGGATTAATTCAGAAATTTTTAAATCGAAGAGAGTTAATCAAACCGATGTACCTTTTTTAAAACCTTAGAATTGCATTTTTAATTAATTTTTTTCCATAATAAAGTTCTGAAGCTCCTTTGGAAGTTTTTACTCTAAAGTCTTTTCAAAGTCAATTTGACTTCAGCAACTGGCTTTAATTTTTACAATACATGAACCACTGTTTACTGGTTACTATTACATTACAAATACAATTTTCTACTGGAGATCTTTGTTAAAAACTCTTTTTCAAAGTCCATTTGCCTTTTTCAAGGTTACTCCCATGCATCTTGCTAACTAACTAATTACCTATGCAAAAACAAATCTTTTCAAAAAAAAAAAATCACTTTGATTTTTAAAACTAAATGAAGACAAGAAAAAAAAAATACAAATAATAAAATAAATAGCTTTTACAAACTTGAAAGAAAAATGAATATTAATTAACTATCAAATAAAAATGATTAATAATTTATTTAATTTATAAAATAATTCATGGATTCTACTATCATTGGAAAGAAATATATATTTGTTAATTATTTAAGATAACTACTGTAGTGTAAATGTTTTTATTGTGAATGTACTATTGTTTGCTGTTATTAAAGATGAAAATGAAATGAAACATAATGCAGAGTCATACATGCATACACATGCACTGCAACCTAAATATTAACTATCTTAACTAAATATAATTGAAACTGCTATTAACAGTTGACAAAAGGATAAGAATTAATGAATAAAGGATTTTAAAACCATTCAACTAATATTATACTAACACAGGATAACTGCATTTTTCCAACAAGATGTATCAATTCCATTAATAAACAACCCCCCTTCCTTACATTAAATACCTTCATTAACCACAATAATACTAATAAATACTTATCAAGTGGTCAATAAACTGCCTAAGCAACCCATATTTAAGCTTTAAGCAATCTCCAGCAAAAAATTTTAAAATTCTAAGGCTATTTCATTTTTTAAAAAATATAATATAACTATTTATTTAAGATACAAAGTATCTCAAACCCTTGTGCCCATTCAGATGGCCACAATATATATATATATATATATATATATATATACAATTTACATAAATTATATTATTTTAGAAGTACTTTCGGCTATACATTTTGCAGTCTTTATCAACTATATAACATTGAATACAGATATCAAACTTTATTTATTATATATATATATATATATATATATATTGAACTGGATTGAAATCCGATTCAATGGTGTTATTACAAAAAAAAAAAAAAATTATTAAGCCTTTTAATTTTCATTAAATGTTTAAGGTTTAAATTGTCATTATTATTTAAAAAGAGTACATGTATCAAAATACACATGCGTTTATATGTAAAACGGATGATTTTAATGTTTATCGATTTATTCTAAAATAGTTTTCTTATACCGCTTGTTTTTACTTTAAATCAATTTGATTTAAAAACAGGCAATCTTGCTAATTACATTCCTGTAGCTTTTATATTAATTATTTTACATTTCATTATAAAAAGCAGAGATTTGATTTGTGTTGTTTTTGTTTTAATAAACCCAGGGTAGAATTCTTAGATTAGATTGAGCTGGAGATTAATATTTGCCCTGCCTTAGACATAGAAATTGAACAAGGCTATTTTTCACAGGAAATCAAGAAAGGTATAAATAATACCAAAAATTTCATGAGTTAGTCTATTCTATTCTAACCTAGAGAGATTAAGTCAGCACTTCATCAAGGTGATTCATTCAGCTTCTTATTTCCAATATTCAGTCGGATTAACCTCTTCAACATTTGTACCATTAGCAGTTTGAACATTTAATCTTTAAAAGCTAAATTTGCAGTTACTAAAACAATTTTGCTTTCTCTGTGATGTCAAAATATACTGCTATACATTTGATAACCAACAATATGTCATGCGAGTTTAACTCAGAAGGTGGACCCATGCCTGCCAGCTTTCCTTCAATCCTGCAATGAACACCTAAAATAAATAAGACCCCACTGCCTCTACCATGCTGCTATCAAAGAACTTGTAATGAACTAAAATAATAGTGCACCCTCTATGTGAACATTGCTTTTACCAAGAGGTAACTATTTTCTTTTTTATTCTTCCGAGGGTAAATTAATTCTCATTAAATCTCCACTCAATCTAATCATAAATATGTATTCTTAAAAAATATAGCCTCATATTTAATATTTGCTGTGTTTTCTAATATTGTGTAGTGTGTCTTGGAATCTTAGTTTTAAGATTCCAAGTTGCTTTCAATTTTTGTTTATTGGAGATTGACAAATGAGTTTTATATTTTTATGCCTCACTTTTTATAAATGCTTTAGCAGTTGTGTATATTTTAAATGCTTACCTTTAATTATTTTATTATTCAATAATTAATTTGTAAACACTGTGTTTGTGCTTTTGCAAACCTCCAAATATCTTTTGGCTGATGACTTTATTGTCTAATTTTCCGCAGGTGGGATGTCGTTTCTTCTATCTCTGAAAGTGGAAATTAGAATTGTGTTTTTCTTTGTAATTTTATGAGCCATCAGCAGGAAGATAAAATTTATCTTTTTTTAAATTACAGGTGAGCGATACTTTTGTTCTGCTAAAGTATTTAAAACTTTTAATATTTTAGTACTCATGTGCACTCTCCAATAGATTTATTTTTGTATTTATTACGTGTGCTTTAAATTTATCAGAGTATGTACACAGCATTTGTTTGTAAGTTTATTTTCTTTAAATGCTGGGGCAGACATAATTGTTTTTTTAATTATTTGCTTGTCTCCTATTGAGACCTTTAATTCTTATTTTTAGAGTAATTTTCATCAATTGTTTGGCTGGGATTCACCAGTTTTAATTGTTTTCCTTCCATTTTCAATCATATTTCTTGGTTGTTCTTGGGGTAAATCAACCACCTTTATTTTAAACATAATAATAGGTGCAGCTTCTACCGACACTTGACATTCGGAGTCTGAAACATTTTTTTTGGGATCTCAAAAAGCTTGTTAGTGCTGGTTTCATTGATTTGTTTCAAGAACATATTGTTTAAAGTCTGAAAGTGAAAACCAATGTTTGGGTGAATCCTCGGCTGAATAAAATTTGCTTCCTCCCTTTATAATTCGTTTATTAGAAGGTCAGTCGGTCTGTCATAGCTTTGCCTTTAATATTTCTGGTACACACCTGATTTAACCCTATTTATTGTGTCAATAAATTATACTTCATAATTTATTTTTTCTTAATAAAATTTGAGAATTTATTTAAACTTACTTTGGCTGATGTTTGTCTTTGTACTTCTCATCTCAATTGTCTAAACAATTTAAGATCTCTTGTTTCTTCCTGAGTCTAGTCAGTGCAAACCATCATCATCATCTATTCTGATCACAGTAAACAAATTTTCCAGACACGAAGTGGTCTGGTGGCGCCCTCTGTGTCAGAATAGATTGATAAACAAATTTAAAACCTTTCGTTCAGCACAATATATATATATTGTAACCTTCTGGATTGGCATCAGAAATATTGATTTTAATTATGTAGCACTGTTTCAGTAACAGCTTATAACATCTTACTAAAAAAAAAAAATGAAATAACTTGAAGTTTTTAAAAATTTTGTTGGTGACCTAAAAACTATGTTAAAAGCACTTATAGATATAATTTGAAGGTTTTGAGACTATAGTTTATTCTATGTTCAATAGAATTGGTGCCCCCAGGTATTTGTTGTTAAGAAGGGTAGGAGAGGTGTTGGGATAGGGTTACAATATATAAGACATATTTTGTGAGTTCATCCATGTTAAAAAAAATTAATATTGATATAACGATGTTTTGACTTGGTCACACAAGTCATCCACTGGGTGATAAAAGGTAGAACACGGATGAACCTGCAAAATATGTCTTTTATATATGCAATCCATGAAAATATTTGTATCAACATATATATATATATTCAAATTCCAAAAACCCAATAAATAAAGTATAAATAATTTCATATTTATTTTTTTCTTCATATATTATATTGTCTTAGTTAAATTTTTTTTAGTAAATTGCTAATATTTAGTCTAAGATGTCTGAGTAACAAAAAAAGTACAATATCAATTATTTCTTAATGATATCGTTTGAAGTTAAACCTGCATTATCAACATTAGATATTTTCTATTAACCTGAATAACTAATCTTGATATTCTAAGACATTTTGCAGTCTTATTTATAATATTAATTATTTAATAAATCTCAATTCATTGTTCTTTTTTCAACATTTGTGATTTTATATAAAAATATAGGTTAACTTTTAAAATTAACTACATTTTTACCATTTCTGTTATTTTTATAATATCTCATTTGTCATTGTATAGTTTTCCCAACTTATAATATTTTTCTCCTTTACTTAATATATATATTTATTAAAAAATATAGATTATTAATGACTTGAGATTAAATAAAATTTTATTTATAGCATGAAACTGATTATTATTCTTTTTAAATTTTTACAAAAAACGAAAACTAGTTTGATGCTTTTAAATGAAATTTAATTTAATCTTAAGTTCTTTATCATCACTTTTATTTAAAATTGATTAATATTTTATACTTTTAATTATGACAACATTATGGAAAATGTAAAACTTGAAAATTTGCCAATACATTGTAATCTAACCAAACGACCAACCACCCAACCAACTATTATGTATGGTACATAAAAACAACAAACTTCTAGCCGAGTCTAATCAAATTTCTTTCTTTTATATCAGATTCTAATAATATAGATATACCCATTTTATATCTAATATATTATATCAATATTGAAAAAATGTTTAACAATAAAATAGCAATAATCATGAGACTTGTTATCTAATTATCCCAGTAAGGTATCCCTTTTTAACATTGAGTGTATACCAAAAGTATACCCTCAGTGGCATAGAAATATCACAAAACACCACTCCATTAAAATATCAATGATACTTCAATGACTTACCATAAAATAAGTAAATTATATTTAATATTAAAATCTACTATGTTAAATTTAATTATAATACCATAATCAATAAAGCAAGTCATATATAGCACGACATTGCTTTTATACACTTGTATTTACAAATTTGTAATATAGAGGGCGTACCAGCTATTTAAGTTAGATAGCTAGAATTAAAAACATTTTCATGTCCAAACATTTCAGAGTTTCTACTTAAATATTACATATTAAATAAGTGCTAGTTTTGTGTTGATATTTTAGACCTAGTGTCTGAATGTTCTAACTTCTCACTGAGGTGAGCCATAAGCTTGAAACCAATTGGTCTGTGAATAGAAACTTTCCAGATAGAGATTTTAATTTTTTTATCTTACTGCACTTATCAATTAAGAGCTTGTTTGAACTATTAGTACACTCTGTATATTAATTGTAATACAATATACTATTCATCTACTTCAAGAAGTATAATAACTATTCTTTCTTATTGCATTGTCAAATGTATACCACATAATATTAAATTGTCCATTCACTTGACTACTGTTATACAATGCTTTTATCTACCACCCTTTTTTTACAGTTTACAGTTTTGATTGTTCCAGCAATCTTCTTCAGAACTCTATATCTCCAAGCCTCAACTGCTAAATTTATCAGTTGAGGCTCGGATATATAAAGTTCTGCAGAATATTTCTGGGGCAATCAAAATTGTAAACTGTAAAAAGTGTTGTAAATAAAGCATTGTGTAACAGTAGTAAAGTGCATAGATGATTTAGTACTATTTGATATACTATTCATCTACTTATTAAAATAATTGTATTCCACTACTTTATTAACAATTTTTAAGTCAATCAACATCTCAGGTAACTATTGTTTCTTACAATGAATAAATTAGTTTACATAACCATATGTAAACAGAGATTTAACTTACATACACCTACATTTAAAAATAATTAAGAAAAAAATATACTCATCAATTTCCCACTTTTAAAATAATTAACTATTTTTTTTGTCTGAATGTAAAAAATTTAACATTGTTCCAAATTATTTTTGATGTTGTGTTTTTTTTTAGCGCTTCATAAGCTTTTAATTTTATAAATTGACTAAAAAACTAAATTAAGATTATTAATCAACACTTAACATTATTAATTATTATAAACAAATTATTATAATCTAATCATATTTATTTCTATATGGCATGATAATTTCACCCTTCATTAGGATCATTGAAAATGATGATGAAAAATTTACATTAATTAATATTTTGGATCCAATATCAAATGTCTATAACAATCATAATATTTTTTCTTATTTATTGTTTATTTTAGATTATGTGCATGGCAAGGATGATGAACAATGACTTGGAAACAAGAAAAGAGATTCTCAACACTTAATTAATTTAAAAACAAACATTAACATTTATTACAATAGTAATACAAAATTTAAAATAATTTACACATCGTATATTTAATAAAAAAAATACTTAACATATTATACAAAACTTTATAAACTAACATTAATTAAATAATAATAATAATTATAATAAACATACTTTATTTTAAATCTATTTACAAATAGAATATAGTATATACTCCACTTTATTCCATTAACATTAAGATACTTCTTAATATTTTTGTATTAAAACATATCCACAAAAATATACAATTTGCACTTTTATCAAATTATAAATATATTTCACAAATATATTATTTTATATTATCCTTCCTTCACCTTTAACCTTCCTATAATATTGTTATCTAATTACAATTCTATTCCTTCTATTTTTATTATTTCATTATAAAATAAATATTTAATTATTTTAAATATTTATTAATATATGACCCCTTATTATATTATTTCCAATAATAATAATAATTATCAGGTTTTTCTTTCAATACGATATTTCTTATATTTCATACCTTCATGTTCTTGCAATAAGTTGATTTATCTTATCGGCATTTGAAAGTTTATCTATTACTATTATTTCAATCTTTAATTTCTTTATGTGATGTATATACCAGTGCATGGTTTCATGATAACAAGTGTGGAATGGATACCTTATAAAATTACAATAAACAATGATATATTGGACTGAATGTAGACCGAATGTAACTTAAAGCCACATATTATCTCGTGTCACCTTAATTCAAATTATTATAGATTTTATAAAAATGTTACTATTATATCAAAAATATTTTGACTTACTCTATACTGTATCATACTTAACCTGCATCAAAACCTCCCAGATATTACAGAATTTCCAATAAATCTACTTCCCAATACTGCTGCTTAAAATCTGACATTCCATATAAAATATTTAATATCACATAAAATATTATTCATTCTTTCTCTAATAATATTTAAACTTATCCTTAATACTATAATACCCTTGACCTATAAAGAAGACTAAAAACAAACAGTTTTATGATATTATTTATCACAAATATAATAAATGAGTTATCTTTAACTTATAAAAAGATCAATAATATATATGCTTATACACTCATATTAATATTATAATAGATATATTCAATCCTTTATCACCACCATCATCAATCATTATCAATCCACTGCAGAATGAAGGTCTCTCCAAGTTCAATCCATCTTCTCAGATCTTTAGCTTCTCTTCTCCACTTCACCCCTGCACATTTTCTTATTTCATCCATTCATCTCACATGTGGTTTCTTTCTGAGTCTTTTACAATCTCTTGAAATACAGTTTAAGATGTTAATTGTCCATCTGTTATCATTTTGTCTAGCAATATGTCCAGCCATATTATCAATATCACACCTATCTATTTTACCTGATCCCATGCTTATAATTAAATATCAATATCTTATATCTTATTAAAAATAATATATTATTTTAATCGTAATATTTTATGATTATTATTGGTGACTCCTTTGTGAATATTATTGCTTTATTGTTATAGAATTATAATCAAAAAAATTTTTTGATTTTCTTTCTACAAAAATTTTTAAATATTTAAATGAATGAGATATGAAATGAATAATTCTAAGTACTTAATACTATCTTAATATTATGGTCAATGCACTAAAATAATATGAACAAAAAGTTTTCTTCAACTCCTTGAAAATAAAAAATATATAACAACACTTAAATGAGATTACTATAAAACAATGCAAAACTCTCTATAAAGTAGTGCCACCCTGTGCCAACCAGAGTAATCAATGGATGCCAGAAGGCTTGTGCATAAAATCCCTATCTAGTGCCTACTCATCCAATATCCCCAGACTAGTTTCTGGCTTGTGGCCTTCATCAGTGAGGAGCCTTGGATCTGATAGCACTGCACCTAGATCTTAGGATCTAATGCCACCCTCCAGCAGCCACATTTTATCTCTACTCAACTGCAAAACTATGAAAATTAAATTAAAAACACAATATTTTCAATCTAAGCTCAATAGCTTATATAGTCATATGAGTCTGAACTCAGTTCAGAATCCAAACATTTTGGTGTCTTTGGATCATTAACAACCATAGCCACCACTATCCTATTAGGCGGAATTGGTGTTAAACCACTAAACATCACCTGATCACCTTCTCTTATACTAGCACACAATTGTTATTAAACAAGGCAAAACTCTCATAATTTCTCAGATCCATGGCTCCTCACTGATGATGGCCACAATTCAGAATCTAGTCTGGAGATATTGTATGAGTAGGCATTAGATAGAGATTTTATGCACAAGACTTTTGACCATCCATTGATTACTCTGGTTAGCTCAGGGTGGCACTACTGTATGGAGAGTTTTGCCTTGTCTAATAACAAATGTGCTAGTATAAGAGATGGTGATCTGGAGATTACTATAATGGTAACACAACAAATGTTGCTTGAAAAAGAGAACTTGCTTCCTCCTCTTTTCTCATCTTCACACTTTTCACCATTATATATCATAATTTGAAATATATGAATAAAATCCAAATAAGAGTTATTTGTCTATAATAATACTTTCTTGCAGTATAAGTTTAACCTTCCTTATATATGACATCTATACAATTCTTTAACCATTTAATAGTCATTTTATTACATTTTAAAAAAGTTTCATTTCTTTTCTCATAGTCCAAAAAACACATACTTGTAGAATTAAAACTCTAAGATTGATTCTCCAAATAATTCATATTTAATATGTTAATAAATTACCAATACCTAGATGATATTAAAGTTAAAATTATGAGTTTTTAATAAAACTAAATCCGCATTGTCTCTTTCTTTCCTTAGGCCATTATCATTTTAATAATGTCATAAATAAATTCATATCTTGCAATGTCAATAGTTTTAATGAAATGAAGTAATTATCTCCATCATTACTGATGATAAGATTTAATAGAAATTATTTTCTATTATTATGCATAGGAAAATTAAATAAAAATAAATTCCTTACATCTATCTTTAGCTTTATGTGGGGAAAACAGTTTGATAATCTGCAGTTTTCCTTGTTAAAGTACATTTAAGCTACTTGAATTAAGGTGTGTTTTTCCGTTATCATAAATTTGTAGTTATCCGATGTAGAATGCCAATGAGGATAGTTTGCTTTTCATTCCATGATGAAATTAATTAGTAACTTTCTTAAAATGTACTGTATCTGTCTTAAAATTATTATTATTTTTAATGCTAAAACAATAATATTTTTATAAATTTACACTTAAAATTTTTATGACAAGAAAATACAATTTCTTCCTCAATTTTTTTTAATTATCTCCTTCTATCACCTGCTTATCTTTTATTTATAGGAAACATTTCACAATACCTGATTGGTTTATTACTTTCGGATGTCTGGAAAAAATGAATATTAATTACTTCCTATACTTTTAAAAAGAATTAAACTAATATTATTAAATCAATATTTTTTAATTTTAATAATATAAAATTGAAATTTATCTTTTAATAATAAAACTTTTTATTTAAAATTAAATTTTAAAAATCACATTTTATAATATATCTTATTATTCTAACTATACACTTTATAAATTTTTATGAAATTTATATAATTAAAATATAACATTTATGATTTAAATAATTAATATATTGAATATGGAACGTGGAAGTAAATTTCACTTACTATTAAATGAAAGTGTGTGTGCACATCTATTAACACACATCTCTGGTTTATTTTATCATTAATTAAATGATTTTAAATTAATAAATAAATAGCAATTTTTAATTTATTATTAATAATTATAAAAATATTATTTTCTAGTAATCTTAACTACTGATTAAAACTACCTTACCTTATTTTAACTATTATTTACTTTTTAATTTGAAATAAATAGTACAATTTATATTTTAAACTATAACATAGATAGGTTATAACTATTTAAAAAAATTAACTCAAATCTAACACCAAAGAAACAATATATTTTACATTTTTCTGCAAATTAAATAATGCATTTTATTAATTATAATATAAAATTTATTTTTTTACCAAAATTGACCATTATATACAACCATACAATGATGTATTAAATAGAAAGGCTGCAGTACATTACAACATAGGATTATATGAATTAATAATTAGAGAAAGAGTGGGAAGCTATGAGAGTTAAATGTTAAAAAGATTGTATATTAAATTGGATGGAGAAGAATAAAAAAAATACATGTATTGGAGCATATTAAGTTATGGCTACTTTTCTTTTGATAATTTAAGCCACAAAATGTAGTTATTGTAAAATTAAAACTGCAATTTTAAGATACATAAATAGTAGTTAAAATTATTTATGTCTGTATGAAAAATAAAATATTTATATACATAAGTTCTAAAAGAAAGTGTCTTACTATTTGATGTTTTTTTTTTAGAAAGTTTAAATTACTTCAATATTTTTAAGATTAAAACACAATGTTTGGTAATAATTACAATTAGACAAAGATAATTAAAATGCTGAAACACAATATTGGTCAAATTAATATTCATTAAAACATAAAGAAAAAAGTAACTGCATTGTAAAGATATATGGAAATTATCAGATAAAAAATCAAACTTTGTTCTTTATAGAAGTAACATCAGATACTAGAGCCAACACTTAAAATATCTCTGTTAGGAACCCCTCACCAAACTCCTGACCATGGTTTTGTGCTTTGGCACTCCTCAGAGAGGTGCCAGGGTAGGTTCAGACACTAGATCTAAAAGTACCAACCCAAAGCCAAGCACTTAACTAAAAGTTATCTATTGAGTGGAAAATCTGAAATTTTCAGACATCTACATGTCTTCAAACACAGCTATCCACTCAATAGATAACTTTAGATAGTGCTTAACACCTCTCTGAGGAGTGCCAAAGTACTGAAACCATGGTCAGGGGTTTGGGGACGGGTTCCTGACAGAGATATTTTAAGTGCTCGCTCTGGCTAAGCATTTATCATAAAGCTTGTAGAGAAATTGGCAATCCTCACTGTTTATAACTTACAAGCTTAAGAGATATGGTCATGTGATCTATGAATTGATCTATGACTCTTATTTTGACTATTTAACATCAGATACTGTTTCACATAATGAAACATTATTGAAATAAATATATAATTTTAATTTTAAGTATTATGAAATGATACTTTATTTGTTGAAAAAAATAAAGAATTTAACTTTATTTAATAATTATGCAAATTAAGTAAATGTTTTAAGATTATAAAGTGATAAAATTAAAAATTCTGTTTAAAGGTAGTTCTCCTCACTTTTTCTTTTGTTGTAGTTACAAATGAACAAAATTATTTTTGAATGTAGTTGGTTTTTGCCAGTTTGAAGACATCATACATAAAATATCTTAACAATGTAAGCTTGTGGTTAAGACTTGTAGAGGTCCCTACTATCGCATTTTATGCACATATTCTTTACAGCCTTAGTAAATATTACTTAACTAGTCAATGTGCAGTTAAATAAATTTATAATTACAACTTTAAATTATCATAATAGATTTCTAACTATAAGATTGTTCCATTGACTCATTGTAAATCAAAAGATTTTGCAAGTATTAATGTGTAATAAGAAATGTGGACTTAATCAGTGAAGTATTGAATAGCTTCACACTCTTAGATCTAACCACTTCAGCTTCAGCTATTTATATAGAAAGTAGGTTGAAGTAAAGAAGGGTTCCCCTCTTTTGTTCCAAAAACATAAGCTTGTGGTTAAGACCTGTAGATGCCCCTACTATCACATTTTTACATGCATATTCTTGAGATTACAGCCTTAGTAAATATTACTTAAAGAATTACCATAACTTTTTAAAGAAAAAATAAGATTATATTCCATTTATTGATAAAGAAAGCAAAACCCACATTAAAAATTGTAAGTCATTATTATTTCCCAATTGCAACCATGATAAAATTATTCAATCCTATTTTGAATTATATGATGGTTTTATTCTAGATAACCTTAGTTGACTCATAATCACTATTTGGAATTATAACCATTACTTTATTATAAAGTATAGAATTGTAAAATTTCCTACAACTTACCTGTAGTTTGTCTTAAGCAATATATGTCATTCCCACATCTTCCCAGATCAGTAGGCTTTTTACCAACTTGTGTGCTGTGAAAAATGAAATCAGCAATAAAATAATGTCTTATGAAAGAAACTAAACCAATAACATAATAAAATTGATATAAATACTGATATAGAACTTCAGATAAAGAAAACATAAGATGTGCAAAAGACATTTTTATTTATTTTAAATATTATTATAATTCTGCATTGAAAGTGAACCAAAACAATAAAATAAAACTAAATAAAGTTGACAATACGAGAAATAATACCAGACTGGTTCTGATGAAAATTGGTAAAGTCTTAATTTCTATTATATCATAGTTAATTAAAATGTTTTATGATGCTAGCATTTAATTAGCAATACATTGTAAAGTTTTGTATTTTTCTCTCTCTTTTTTGATCATTTTATAAAATTTGCATTTTCATTTTAATTTTTATGAGGTAGTAAACAACGTGGATTTTTCATTTAAGAAATATATTATAAAGTGTATTTATAAATTTATTAAATGCACATTGATTACCTAAGTAATATTTATTGAGGCTATAACCTCAATAATGTGCGTATAAAATGTGATAGTAGGGACCTCTATAGGTGTTTTAACCACAAGCTTATGCTATGGAAGAAAAGAGGAGAACCCTTCTTTACTTCAACCTACTTTCTATTTAAATAGGTGAAGCTGAAGCGGTTAGATCTGTGAGGTTGAAGCTATTCAATACTTCACTGATTAAATCCACATTTCTTATTACACATTAATACTCATGAAATCTTTCGATTTACAATGAGTCAATGGAAAGATTTTATATTTAGAAATCTATTACAGTAATTTAAAGTTGTAATTATAAATTTATTAAATGCACATTGATTACGTAAGTAATATTTACTGAGGCTATTACCTCGATAATATGCGTATAAAATGTGATAGTAGGGACCTCTACAGGTGTTCTAATTACAAGCTTATGCTATGGAAGAAAAGAGGGGAAATCCAGAGGGGAACCTCTTCTTTACTTCAACCTACTTTCTATTTAAATAGGTGAAGCTGACGTGGTTAGATATTATCCATCATATTATCGAGGTTATAGCCTCAGTAAGTATTACTTACGTAATCAATGTGTGTTTAATAAATTTATAATTACAACTTTAAATTATGGTAATAGATTTCTAAATATAAAATTTTTCCATTGACTCATTGTAAATCGAAAGATTTCATGAGTATTAATGTGTAATAAGTGATGTGGACTTAATCAGTAAAGTATTTAATAGCTTCATGCTCGCTAGATCTAACCGCTTCAGCTTCACCTATTTAAATAGAAAGTAGGTTTAAGTAAAGAAGGGGTTCCCCTCTGGGGTTCCCCTCTTTTCTTCCATAGCATAAGCTTGTGGTTAAAACACCTGTAGAGGTCCCTACTATCACATTTTATACGCATATTATTGAGGTTATAGCCTCAGTAAATATTACTTTTGTAATCAATGTGCATTTAATAAATTTATAATTACAACTTTAAATTACTGTAATAGATTTCTAAATATAAAATCTTTCAATTGACTCGTAAATCGAAAGATTTCATGAGTATTAATGTGTAATAAGTGATGTGGACTTAATCAGTAAAGTATTTAATAGCTTCATGCTCGCTGATCTAACCGCTTCAGCTTCACCTATTTAAATAGAAAGTAGGTTTAAGTAAAGAAGGGGTTCCCCTCTGGGGTTCCCCTCTTTTCTTCCATAGCATAAGCTTGTGGTTAAAACACCTGTAGAGGTCCCTACTGTCACATTTTATACACATATTATCGAGGTTGTAGCCTCAGTAAATATTACATAAAGTGTATTGTATTAGCAAATGATTTCATACTGTCATCATCATCATCATCATCAACCATTATCAATCCACTGCAGGATGAAGGTCTCTCCCAAGTTTAATCCATCTTCTCCAATCTTTAGCTTCTCTTTTCCACAACACCCCTGCACATTTTCTTATTTCATCCATCCATCTCACATGTGGTCTCTTTCTGGGTCTTTTACAATCTCTTGGAATCCAGTTTAAAATTTCAATTGTCCATCTATTATCACTTCTTCTAGCCCAACTCCATTTCAATCTTTTAATTTTTTCAATAAGGTCAGTAACACCTGTTTGTTGTCTTACCCATACATTGCATTTTCGATCCCTTCTTGTTACTCCCAATACACATCTCTCCATACTCCTTTGAGGGGTCTGAAGTCTCTGTATTGCTCTTCTATTAAGTGTCCAAGTCTCAGATCCATAAGTAAGAACTGGTAAAACACATTTGTTAAAAACCATTCTTTTCAAACACATAGGCATATTTCCTTTTAATATCAAGTTATTTCTACCAAAAGCATCCAACCAAGTTTAATTCTATGATTAATTTCCTCCATTATGTTTCCATCTGTATTAATAAACTGACCGAGGTATTTGTAACTGTTAACTTCTTCTAATTCTTCATAATCAATCTTTATTTTCATATTTTGAGCAAATCGATTAAACATTACTTTTTAACATTTATATTTAGTCCTACTTTTCTACTTTCATCTGCTAACTCCTGCAACATTTCCTGAAGCTCTGAAGCATTATTTGCAAAAACAACTACATCATCTGCAAAATCTAAATGACTTAAATACTCTCCATTTACTTTCATTCCTTTAATTTCCCATTTTAATCCACAAAATACTTCTTGCAGCACTGCTGTAAAAAGTTTTGGAGATATGGAGTCACCTTGCCTTACACCTTTCTCAATGTTGATTTTTCTGGTATCGTTATGTAATCTAATTATTGCTGTTGCATTTTTATAAATATTCTTTAAAATATGACAATATCCTGGATCTATACCTTGATGATCCAATGCTTTAATCACTGAAGGAGTTTGCTATTAACTGAAAGGAGACCCTTTGATTCCTCTTGGAGGCCTTAAAGGAACCGAGCAGGGCAAATTCCTAATGTCCACTCCATACGTTCTTGTTGTTGCAGCTGTTATTACTATGTGATTATTTATATAGTATATGAACATGGATGGGCTGCTCACCAACATGCATTAGCCAGCATGGTGAGTTTATTGGCTTTTTACCTCTGAGTTTAAGATCGAGAAACACCATGGTCTTTCTTCTCAGTGCCTGATAAGGCAGAATGAATGTTTGTGTAAATGATAAATATTTTTTCATACTGTATGTAGATATATCTTTGAAGAGGTTAATGAGAGTCTAAGTAAATGTAATGTCATACTGAACCAGATATATATGCTAATAGAAATACCATGCAGGGAATATTTATATATTTATAGATATAGCTATCAAATAAAAATGGCTTATTTACTGACATGGGTATGAAATATGATTTTGTATGTGTTGAATTCCTTTATTCATTCATACAAATTATTTATTCATTAAATTAATTTAAAATTAAGGATTAGTAGTTGTGCCTCAATTTTTAGTATGACTGCATAACAGACAGGTTAATTATACATGTGATTATGAATTATCCAATATAAAAAAATCACAATAATAAGGATAGCCATGTTAGTCTCCTAAATCCAGAAGATGCAGAGAAACATTCTTATCCTCACAACAAATAAAGCTGTTTTGTGTTAGCCAATATTACATTATTGGTCAGTTCAATAGAATGAATAAAAATGATTGTTGCTAAAATATAAAGTTTTTCAGTATTACTTCATTGAGATTATATTTTAACTAATCACATTATACAAATAAGTGAGAGTGGATGGTTCTAAAAATAATGTGCTAAGAAATTAAATTTTAGGTTAATAGTATTTTAATATTGATTTTTTTATTTAGCAATTGTCATTCACTACATATATGGAATTTCCATTATTGTTCAAACTGTGTTCGTAATTATAATATTATTTAATATTGCTTTTGTTATCATATTTGCCATCTCTAATATAATTACATTTATATAATAATTGAAAACAATATTTACTAATGCAAATGTAACTAGATAGATAGATAGATAGATAGATAGATAGATAGATAGATAGATAGATAGATAGATAGATAGATAGATAGATAGATAGATAGATAGATAGATAGATAGATAGATAGATAGATAGATAGATAGATGGATAGATGGATGGATGGATGGATGGATGGATGGATGGATGGATGGATGGATGGATAGATAGATAGATAGACAGACAGACAGAAGGCAGCAGGCAGGCAGGCAGACAGACAGACAGATAGACAGACAGACAGACAAACAGATAGAGATAGATAGATAGATAGATAGATAGATAGATAGATAGATAGATAGATAGATAGATAGATAGATAGATAGATAGATAGATAGATAGATAGATAGATAGATAGATAGATAGATAGATAGATAGATAGATAGATAGATAGATAGGCAGGCAGGCAGGCAGACAGACAGACAGACAGAGAGATAGATAGATAGATAGATAGATAGATAGATAGATAGATAGATAGATAGATAGATAGATAGATAGATAGATAGATAGATAGATAGATAGATAGATAGATAGATAGATAGGCAGGCAGGCAGGCAGGCAGGCAGGCAGACAGACAGACAGACAGACAGACAGACAGACAGACAGACAGACAGACAGACAGACAGACAGACAGACAGACAGATAGATAGATAGATAGATAGATAGATAGATAGATAGATAGATAGATAGATAGATATTTTTGGGAATAAACCATGTATTCTGATATTTCGATGGATTAGCAACTGCCATTATCAAGGGTAACTTTTGAAAGAAAAATCGTTAGATCTCAAACAATAACGTGACTCAGTGAAGATGAGAAATGAGATTCAGCTTGAAGTAGTTCAGCATTCACAATATGAGGCTTATCAAAATATTTATTTCCCTCAGTTTTTTTCACCTATTAATTTTAAGTTAATATTGAATAAAATAAAAGGTTTTCACATAGCTGGAATACGTTGTGCTTCATCCACTCTATTTAAACCAGTAGGTTTCTTTAATATTTCAATTGACTCTCTCATGGTTCTTAAATCATAAAATTCATGAAAGAACCATGAGAAAGTGGTTGTCATTTATTCTTTATTTTATTATGATAATATTATTAATCCATTAGTTTATAGTCAATCCATTTTTGCTTTATAGTTCAGGTTGTTTTATATTTCATATGACCAAGCAATAGATTATAATCAATACATACACTGATTTCATTGATTTTAATTAAAATTTAGCATTTCTTCCAGCTATGAATTTTATGACTGTATACCTGAGTTGAAATTCATTACTTACAGTTTACCTTTCAATAATTCATGATGAGATAATCCATAATATTGAGACAATTTATTCACACTTATTTGAAGTGAAGATAAAAGTTGTTTCACAATTATTTAAAATGAAAAGATCAGTATTTGATTATATTTATAGTTAGTATATTTATCCCATAAGTAATTCTATAAAGTTTCCATTAAAAGTTGGCAGCAATAAATGAAATTTTATTGGAATACTATTTAGTAATGAGCCCTTATTTATTTGTTGATTATTACTTTCAATTTGAGGAGATATTTTTGCCAAAGTAAGGCAAAATGCCTGCAGTGAGTTGATGATGATGAAGACAGACAATGGATATTTTAAAATTTTAATTTACCTAAATTTTGAATACACTAAAAAATTTTTATGACTAGACCACTATTTTTATCTTTCCAGGAGCTATTATCTTGATTAGCTCATATTTCCCGTGATGCTTTGATGTTCTCTGATTTTTCCAGGAAAATTTGAAGAATTGTTCATCATTAAGGAATATGCAGATAAGAGAAAGCTGTCTGTTTTTGAATTAAAGTGTCAATTTTATAAATAGAAAGTAGCATAATATAAAAATAATAATTTTACAATTATTTAATCAATAAATAAAAACTACATAATTTATTACATTAATTCTTTTTAAAAGTTCTCAGATATTTATTTTAATTAATTTTGAATTAATCTTTTAATTAAATTACACTGTTAAATAAATATTTTAATTAAACAAGTTAAATTAATTTTGTTCGTTTTACATTTATACTTTGACCAAATTTAAAACAAAATTCCATGCATGAATGGTTTATTCAATAACCTTAAGTAATTGTAAACCTAATTGTAATTTTTTTATTGAAAAATATTCTGTGTTATTATGCTTGATTTATTGTCCCATTCTATATCTCTTTATAAAACATTTATCGTATATGTGTGTGTGTGTCTATTTGTTTATAAAATTCAAAAATAAAATAAAATACAAAACTATTTTCTATAGGTGTTGATTTAAAAATCTGCTCGGAAGACATTTTAAATACTTTCAAAAATTTTTAATTTTCTCTTAAGCAATAACATGAGAGACTTTTGAACTTAATTTTAAGACTATTATCTGTTATTTAACCAATGATAGTGGTAAATATATTTGCTTAACCATAAAAATAAAGCCAATAAATTTTTTACCGTTTATTGAGTTATATTAGACAATTACGATATGAGGATGTGGAGATGGTAATCTGGACCAACTGATGATTGCTAGTTTAGCATGAAATACATATATTGGTGATTGTTTATCTTTTCAGATGTATCAGTGTTATGAGATAGTGTGGAGAGTGGTCAGGCATGTGAAAGTCTGTGCTCATATACCCTATATATTACATATATAGACACGTACATAATAAGTCTGTGTGTTTCAGTTATTACAATTACGATAGTAAATGTAAGGTGACAATAAATATACGCATATTTATATACTTTTTACATATATACACATTATAACAGAGTAAAAATAATGGCAATGGGAAATGATAACGTTAATATAATCTGAATGAAAATACCCAATCATTGGTCACCATTTATAATAGAATCAAAATAATGGCAATGGGAAATGATAACTTTCATATAATCTTAATAAAATATAGCTACATCATTGGTCGGATTTGTGACAAAATAAAAATTATTGTAGGCTTTTCTTTTAATGCCCAATAGATTTTTTTTTTTCATATGTCATAGCATCGGCCGGGACGCGAACCCACAACCATCTGCAACCAACTACTTGCTTGCATGGCAGCTGCGATACCTCTCGGCTAACAACGCAAGACAGAAGTTTGCTCAATAGATTTGGAAACCATTTATAATAGAATACAAATATGGGTTATACTGTATATTTAGTCAAAGCCTAATTATTGATCCCGATTTGAAACAAAATAAAAAGAAATTGAATCAAGAAAGAACAGTCCTAATTTAATAATACCCATAACTTGTAACGTCATTTATAACAGAATGAAAATAATAAACTAAACTAAAACGAATATCAATCAATGAATAACAATCTAACATTTAAGACAGTAAAACCACGACAGTAATCTTTTTTGTAACTTCATGGATTCAGGCAGAATTTAAATTGGATAGAAGACAAATAAAATCATAATTTCAAACTATCCTAAAATATGAGTGTTATTTGCAATAGGTTAAAGATAAAGCAATACAACCAAACATCATGATTTTATAAACAACGATCTCGTCCTATTATTATACCTGATGGGCTTGTATCTGGTCATGTAATGCTATAATGCATATATAGACAAATACATACATATGTATGTCTTTGTGTGCAAATTGTGCACAATTATGTGTGTGGTCATGTGTATTAGTAGTATGAGATAGTGTGAATAGTGTAGTGGCTTGAAGGTATGAGTCCAAATCCCCTATATTTCTAATTAACTACTATAAATATTTTAGTTAAAAATAAAGAAATTGACAGTCTATCACTATAAACAGTTTAAGAGACTTATTTACAAATACACTATTAAATTAGATACACGCATATAAAAAAGTGAATAATGGAAGCAAAACTACAATTAAAAATATTTGTTTTTGTCATGAAAGCATTCTCTAAGATATGTCAGGGATCTTTGACTTACACATTTGCATTGGTTATTGCATTTCACTCCAAACAGCCTTCAGTAATCTCTCTAAATTTATTAATTTATTACATAATGTTATACTTTCGCTATTGCAACCAAATTTTTAAGGTGTTAGAATGTGTGGATGATGATGAATTACAACATGAAATGTGACGTTGTGTTTCTTATTTTAATTCACAACTGAACAAGATGCTAGTACTAAATTATGATTTGAATGGGAATAAAATTGCTATTGAAATGTTAGAAATGATTTAAACTGTGTATGGCTATGAATTCATGAGTAGCAAGTATATTTCAAGTGATGTTCAAAATTTCATAATGGTAGGCAGAGCATTGAAGACAATTAATATGATCCAGTTATGCATGCACTTTAAAAATTTTATTGCCAATAATTACAATAATAAACATCACAAGATCGCCATTTCTTATACTTGCTTATAACTGTTATTAAAACAGGAGAGTTTTGCCTGTTTTAATAACAGTTATAAGCAAGCATAAGAAATGGTGATCTTGTGATGTTTATTGGCTTAAAACCACTCCTGCCTAATAGGATAGTGATGGCTATTATTATTAAACAACCAAATACACCACAATGTATAGGTACTGAACTGAGTTCAGATCTATATGACTATATAAGCGCATGAGCTTCGATTGAAAATATTATTGTGTTTTTAATTTAAGACTCATAGTTTTATAGTTAAGTAAAAATAAAAGGTGGATGCTGGAGGGTTGCATTAGATCATAAGATTTAGGTGCAGTACTCTCATATCCAAGGCTCTTCACTGATGAAGACCAGAAACTAGTCTGAGAATATTGTACGACTAGGTGCTAGATGAGAATTTTATACACAAGCCTTCCAGTATACATTGATGACTCTGGCTTCCCTGAGTGGCACTACTGTATGGAGACTTTTGCCCATTTTAATAATAATTACACTAGATTGCTACATAAAACATGTATTAATTTAAAGATGATAGTGCTTGTAATTTGGAAAAAGAATCAAACTTTGTCACTGGAATACACTGTATAGATGCACTACAAACTATATTTTCTGCTTATATTTAATAGTCATAATAAGAAAACTCCTCTACTGTTACTAAATTTACTGAACTTTGCATAATTTTCTTAGAACATAATAATGACAAATCTAAATATCTAAAAAAGCAAGTGAAAAATAAAGTGCATTTATAATTTTTGAATCCATATAAAATCTTGTTCTCACATGAAATCATAAATCATAATGAATGGTACAAATACTTGTAAGATGCTTACTTTAAAATTATTATAAAAAATGTTAAACTGATTGTTTCTTTTTTATATATTTATTTATGAGTGCATATAAAAAAACTTGCTTTAAAACTATTGAATTTAAATATGTTAATTTTTGTATTTTTTTTAGCAAAGAGTTGTAGCCTACCGATTTTTGGTCTTATTTCTTGGAGGATTATTTTCTGTTTTTGGAAGTAAAGCTGTTAATTTTAATGGAGCTGGGCCCATAGGTTGTCTTATTTTTGCTTTTATTGCTGGACTTGGCTGGAAAAAAGGCAGCTTAATAGAAAAGGTATGTGTTCAAAATCACTTTCACTCATTAAACAGATGTTTTGTTTTAAATATTATGCTGTCCGCAAATTAGAAGCAATAACAACCATCATGCATTAAATAAAACGTGTGTTAAAATATCTTAGGTCTTTTAAACACTTTTATCTAACTTAGAAACTCTGTTTGCTTGTTTGCTTATTTAACATATTTCTATCAAATAGATTTTTTCCAATTATTATAAGTGTTACAAATTGATAACAATGCAACATGTCAATAAAATATTTCAGGGTTGTCAACTGATTTATATAAACTAAGAATGTTGGTAAATTGAAATTCAAACATTTTGATATCTGTTCGGTAAGTTTTCAGTTATTCACACAATAGGGCCTTATATTTTGAAATGTTTTTATTCAAAAAAAGTTACATTAAAAATGTTATTGATCAATGAAAATAGAAATAAAAAGAAATCATAATTTCAATAGATTATATATAATAGTTGCATCTTTTAAAATGAAAGAAATTTTATGTTCTCTTGATTATAAGTTTCTTTTTTAAAATGCTTCTTTCTGAAACAAAATAATATTGTAAAGATTTTAATGTACTGCAAATTTTCATGAAACGGTTGCACAGTCTATAAAATTATTTTCATTCTCTGTTTTAAATAGGATTAGTTAAAAAAATATTAAAATACTAAAAAAATAAAATAATATATAAATAAATATTTTTTATGAAAAGCTTTTATTTTCCGTGTCCTAAAAGACCAAAATATAATTATTTTCTTCAGCCACAATACATTGTTTTATAGATAAATTGAAATAAAAATTAAGATTTCCAGAAATTAATTAATTCAATCAATAGTTTTTACAAATTGTTGACTTAATTAATTTCTAGAGATCCCATTCTTTTATTTTATGTTAATATAAAAACATCAATTGTGGTCAAATGAACAATTATTTTGGACTTTTTAGAACACAATAAATAAAAGTATTTATTATAAAATATTTTAACATATTGAAATAAATAATGACATTCATTTCACTGTCAGTCTTCGGATCTTCTACAAGGTTGTGAGCTGGTTTTCAGAGTTGTGAGGATTGCTACATAATGTGACTCAAATGATTAAAAAAGGATATTAAATGTAATAATAATAGAGATATTCAAATGTTAAAATAAATTATTAAATGTCTTTTATTGTAAAATAATATTAAATAATGTAACAAATTTATTAATAAGGTTTAAATTAAAAAGAAACTAATAAATTATATTAAAAGCATTCTCTTATAAAAAGAATATACAGAATGTATTAAAAACAATGTAGTTAAGTATTGTAGTGTTTACAAAAATAACTTTTAAATACTTAAATTAAAAATAAATTTAAAAAAAATTAAGCTTCTTTTGAGATATGAAATTTAAAAAAAGGAAAAAATTCAACCAATTTAATAATAATAATGTTTTGTAAATTCAATTATTCAAATAATAATGGGAGTGTTTTTAAAATTCATGTAATGAAAATAAAATGAGGTCATAAAGTTATTGAAAATAAGATGTTATCAAAGGTGTAAAAATCAAATGAGAAGATATTAAAAAGAAATGAAAACTTATATATAATCATTTTATTAAATTAGTCAATCTGGATTCTTACTTTATTCAAGCTTCATATGATGGCCAAATAGAAAAAAGGAATAATAACTGATGGCTGAAATCTGACTTGCACTGTTTGCAAATCTAACCATGCCATTTCAAAAGGAATCTCAAATCAAACTGAAAAAAATGTTTAAACCTTAAATTTCAAAGATAGAAAAATCACATAGCATATTACAGAAACTTGTAAGAAAAGGAAAAAATACATGCATAAAATCAATTAATGAAAACTGTTATTAAAACATGCAAAACTCTCCATACAGTATTCCCACACACTGCAAGCTAGAGTAATCAATTGTAATGGACACATACAATGTTACATTGTTTTTTATTATTAAACATGAAAAAAATAAAAGTTCGCAAATAAAAACTTTTTTTTTTTTAAATTAAAAATTGAAAATTAAAATTCTATACTAAACTCATATATATATATATAAAATCGCACAGATGAAAAAAAAATATTAAAATAAAACTTTATTAAAAATAGAAAAAGTATTTTAAAAGCAAAAACTTAAAAAGATTTAGAGATAAAAATATATCTTTAAGTTTGAAAACAAATTAATTAATGTTATTGAAAAATGGAAATGATTATTTTAATTGGTCAAAGTGAACTAGCCCTTGGGCATTTAAAATGTATAAGCAAAGATCAGATAGGAGAGAAAAACAATGGAATCGGACCTCAGCGAAAAGACCATCACATCGATGACGTAATGTCAATTGAATCCTTAAAATTAATATAAAAGGAAAAGTTTGGAAATTATTAGTTGGTTATTATGAGAGAACAGATATGTGTTAGTGCAGAGTTGGAGGTGAAGGGATTGAAAGATGCACTTTCAATTCCTTCAGTTGTTAAAAAAAATAAAACATCGTTTTCTACATTGAGGACCAGCTAAAGTAAAAAACCTCCAGATGGATAAATAAACAGCCTACAGAAGACCAACCTCCTAAGGACGGCATGGGAATTCATGTTCAAATGGCAAGCAACAGATAAAGCTGGATGTTTTAACAATCGTAAGAACTTTATAGTTATTTGAAAACAATAAGAACTCTAAATTCTAAACCTTTTAGTAAATAATACAAATAGAATCCTATCTGACCAATGTAAATTAATATTAATAATGTTATTTGATGTATTTTTTTTATTTTGTTTTAATTTAAATCATTTCCATTTTTTTTTTTTTGTTCTTTAAGTTTTTATTATG
The DNA here is from genome assembly GCA_028023455.1 of Epiperipatus broadwayi. Taxonomy (NCBI): domain Eukaryota; kingdom Metazoa; phylum Onychophora; class Udeonychophora; order Euonychophora; family Peripatidae; genus Epiperipatus; species Epiperipatus broadwayi. Next base: position 200,677 of record JAQFVV010012880.1, on the reverse strand, counting down.
ATTTCTGTTTTTTGTTAAACTAAATTATATAAATGTTAAACTTAAGTCGGGTGTGAATGGCTATATAGATTTGTAAAGTTATATTAGGGGAGGGTAATATTAGGTTATTTGTTTCATAGTTGAATTGGGTCAATAGATTGGATATATTGATGTAATTAGTAGATGTAATACGAGATTCGCTATGGGCAGAATTGCTTTATATGCTGCACACAATCATTTGCCTATGGATGGGATAATAAGTCAGAGTCCACTGTCTTTTCCTATGGAGTTTTTTTTTATTGCTCTTCTTGTCAGATAGATGTAGTATTCCTATCTGACAAGAGTCAATTTCTTCTCTTAAACTATTTGTGCTGCCATATTCATGTTATATTGAATACATCGATGTATCAGATGGATTGACATTGGTTTAGCTGCGAATTTTTTGGCCTAAGGTTAAATAAGTGATTGAATGTTTTCTTTTCAAATGCAAATCTATGTAGTATATTCATACTCGACACTCTAAATAAAAATGCACTAAACTTAAGTTGGATATAGATGCTTACATTGATTCGTTATCGGTTAATTGTGTTTTTGGTTTCCATATTTGATCAAAATATATAGACATTCAGTAAATAACGATACCTTACTGTGAGTATCTAAAATGTATTTATTCAGAAGTCTTTTAAGTTATTGGTGTTAATGCGGCATCTTACGATGAATGCCATTGGGTTTCTTATAAATTTCCCTCTGCAATTCCACCAATGATTTTATATTTTGATTGTTTATGTTTATTTTGAAATGTTATTAACTGTGTAATCCATGTAACTGATCTATACTCAACATTGTAAAACAAGCTTTTATAAACACATCTGTGCGAACTTATAAAAATTAAAATGTAAATTAAAATCTAAAAATAAAAGTTAAAACTAATGTTAAATGTTAAAGTAAACATACTAAAATAATAATTCATATATATATATATATATGTGTGTGCGTAAATAAATGTTTGTGTGTATAATTGCTGGCAGTGGCTTATTTTATTCTTTTTTTATATATTCTTAGATAAGAATTTATTATAAAATATAAAACTCTGCTATTCCACTGAGCTAGTGACAAGGGGCTAATGATCGGAATCAAAATATATAAAATAAAAAAAATTTTTGGGACTTACGTATCTGCCTACTTTATAAAATTTCTAGGTTCAAATGCCTAATGGTGCCCTGTAGTGTAGATTACGTTAAGTCCATAAATCCGGATCGTTATACAATGGATGCCAGAATGCTTGTGAATAAAATCCTATCTAGTGCCTACTCATCCAATATCTCCAGACTAGTTTCTAGCTTGTGGTTTTCATCAGTGATGAGCCTTGGATTTGAGAGCACTGCACCTAGATCTTAGGATATAATGCAACCCTCCAGCATCCACTTTTTATCTCTACTTAACTACAAAACTATGAGAATAAAATTGAAAACACATCCATTGATTACCGTGGCACTACTGTATGGAGAGTTTTGCCTGTTTTAATAACAGTTATGAGCAAACATAAGAAATGGTGATCATGTGATGTTTAGTGGTTTAATAAAAACTGTCATAAAAAATATTGGTCCACACAAAAAAGAAAAAACTTTTCCTACAAGCTGTACAGAATTCCAGTTTCAAAATTTTGCTTCTATGTTTAATAAATTGTTTAGACTTTATCCTAATGTATTAACCATTTTAAGTGTTATATTATCTCTTTGCATATATTTAACTATATGTTATTTATTTAATTGATTGATTAAAGGAAGAAACAAATATTTGGGGAGGATCAGCATTTTTGGTGAAGCTTTATACTATATTTTAGCTACACATGTTAGTTAAAAGTTTAACCTGTTTAATAAAAAAAATAAGTTATCATTGAATATTAAAATTATCAGTTAGATAAATAATCAAATGTATAATATACATTTTAAACACAACTGTGCATGTTTGTAAAATATTTAAATGTTAAAAAAATATGAATGTAATATAACTGTTGGTATTTTCAATTAATGGTTTATTTTGAAATTTTATTTGAACACATTTCTATGTAAATGAACCCACATATTAATTGCCATGAATTAGGTTTTAGGCATATTAGAACTTATTATGTGTATCAATTGTTAGAGTACTGTTGAATGGGTATTATACACTGTATCTATATAGTGATATATTTATGATTTTGTTCTATAAATTTTGTGTCAGATTCAAAGGACTATCTCAATTAATTAAATAGTGATACTAGTAAATCAAGGATGGATCTTAAAAAATCACCTCACCTAATTAGTTTCTGTTATGATGAAATTGGGAGTTGGATCTAAAGTGGTCACTTTCTAGAATTATCATTGAAAAAAGCATTGGTTAAAATTATCTCATATTAGATATATGTATAATAATCAATAAAGCAATAAATAATAATAATAATAATAATAATAATAATAATAATAATAATAATAATAATAATAAAAAGAAGGAGAAGAAAAAGAAAAAGAAGAATAACAATAACAACAACAACAACAATAATAATAATAATAATAATAATAATAATAATAATAATAATAATAATAATAATAATAATAATAATAATAATAATAATAATAATAATAATAATAATAATAATAATAATAATAATAATAATCTGTATGTGATGATGCTATGAAGCTAATGATATAAAAATGAGTTATATTTGTGAGTATTGGCCACACATAGGATTATATCAAAGATATATTAAAGTAAATGTTCTCACTCATAAAATAATGTTAATATTATAATCAAAATAAACTTTGAACATTTTACAAATAACTATTATTGTTTCTACCTGCAATTGAAGTAACAATAAATAATTAAATGAAAGACAGGGGAGAAATGACTAAATATGATTGTTGAAGTGTCATAAAATCTCTAATGTGCACATAGTAAGCGAAAAGAACATTATGTTTTGTCTGACAATTATGATACTTTGTAATCAAACTTTATTTAAATAATGGATTTTGTCTGATCTGCATATTTATTTTATGTCCATTTCTTCAGTAGAACTTATGTTCTGTATGATCTAGCCAGAAGATGTAAATAGGGGCTATGTTGCCTTTATCACCATCATATTAAAATAAATATTTTCAAATTTTATTTAAATGTATATTTATAAAAAAAATATGAGCCGGTCTATTTTCTGATTTTTAACGTTAGGTGGCGCCCAAATTAATTTAAATAATGTAAATAATTTAAACATGCATAAGCTGACCATTGTAGTATATATTATTTGATATTTGAATCCATATAATTACAATTCACAATTTTATTTATTTGTTATAGCTGGTAGTATATTTATTAATCATGCCCATTTTATCAATTAAAATATTTTATTAAAGTAATAATTAAAAAAAATTTAAAAAAAATCAAAAAAAAAACAATAATATCAATTAAATTCGTGTAGTTTTGTAATGCTTAACTTATTTTTTGATAGTGATTGGCCTAAAAAACATTATAGCTGCTTTGATCGGAAATCTATGCAATAGGGATGTCTATCTTTTTAATTATTTTAATATTCGTAGCATTAAACATTTCAATTTTTTTATAGTCAACAATTGCTGTGCTAAGCGAACCAATTTTAGTTTATGGTCTATATCAGTTATTAACAAGAATTGCTCACTTAATTTAATCGTTTTAATTTATCCTTAAATGCAAGATGCCGTATTTAAAGCTTTCAAAATATTCCTTATAAATGTATTGTAAATATTTAAACTAACCTCATAATTCAAATTCAGTACGGTTAATTTATGTGCACATAAGACAGTAAGCATTCATATTCTTAATTCTAAAAATTAAAATATATCTCTTCTAGCAATCATCATCATTCTTTTTCATCATTATTGATCTACTGCAAGTCTAATTCAATTTATTCAAATCATATTCTCTTCTATATATCATAGCAAAAAAAATATTTTATCCATCCATATCATATGTGGGCCCTCTTTTTTTTTTATTTAATATCAGTAATAGATTTAATTAAGTTTTTTTTTTTTTTTTTACAAAGAATGAGTGAAGTTTATAAACCTTGTATTAATGTTTGTAGCAAAGAAAAAATAAATATTATGTAACTAATTCTCGTTTCAAATAAAATTTTATATGCTTTTTTATACCTGCACTTCTATATGTAATATGTAGGAGGTTTGAATTCAGACTTTCACATGTCCCTCAACCATTCATGCTATCTCATAATGCTGATACAGTTACTCACACACATGTCAAAAAGATAAATAATCACCAATATTCGTATTTTGTGCTAAACCAGCACTAAATTTTTGTTCATGTTGTTCTGCAACATATCTATTTCAATATTTTTTTAAAGGGCACTCCAGTTATTCTAAAGATACTAATTTTTAATATAATCCCTAGTATTAGATATATTTAGTTACTAGAAAAATATTAATTAACACAAAAATATTAAAGTTTAAAATTAAAAAATACAGTTTTTATTAACTTCATGAACAGTGACATTAATACATATTTTTGAACATTCCTTGCATGCATAATCCAAAAACAACACTATTATATGGAAAAGCAGTTAATTGAGTTTATTATTCTATGGTTATATTATGTATAAAAGTTAATATAATGAAAATGTCTATTCAATAATTATTTTTATCATTCTAAATGGATATATATATATATATAATATTTCAAATCGATGTCTGTATTTCTTCAAAATAATATACGTAACTTTATAAATAAATATTTGAAAATACAGTAATTAAAAGTCTATAAAATTATATGTATAACTATAACTTAGAAGCACTTTCACTACGTTGTAGCTTTGTCAACTATCACATTTAAAATGTCAACTTTCCCATAATTCAATGTCAACTTTCCCATAATTGTGTGATCTTAATGTTTGCTGCTTGCCGATTAATTAAATTTTGCTTGTATTTATATATTAACATCGCCTCTTTAATTTTTTTTTATTATTATTTCTTTCAGTTTCCAATATTTTTACGTTGTTATAATCAAAATCAAAACCATATATACATGATTTATTATGGTCATAAAAAACAGAAGCTGATAAATTATCACTATTTTTAATATTTTGTTTCATATTTTGAACCCTTTTAAATAATAATACGTGCTCTTTTGTTCTTTTTTCCAATGTGCACCTCAATTCACCTATATATCCACTACCACACCTACATGTCCATTTGTAAATGATACAATTTTTATTTGTCAATAAAGTTTTATCTTTTGAATTGTTTATTAATTTATTTAATGTAGGTGGTGCATAAAATGCAATATCGCATATTCCTTTATAAATGTTCTTAATGAAACTTATCTGTTAATTAGATATATATGGTATTGATATCCACAACTTTTTATCAGAAAAATTAACATTATTATTAATATTTTTATATTTAGAAGTAAAATTTTTAATAGTATAATATACACAATCATAATTGTATCCAATGTTTAACAATTCATTACAATAAATTTCAATATTTTTAGTTTTATCTGATGCATATTTACAAAGGTTATCATTTCTAAATAAAAAGGACTTCAAAACTGCCATTTTATGTGACATTGGTAGTTTTGATTCATATGGAATATATCTTCTTTTTGCTATTGGTTTAAGAGTCATATAGTAATCCAGTTTATCGTTATTTCTAGTAATCTTGAGATCCAAAAATTGAACACTCATTAAATTTTCATCTGTTTTAATCCACTTTAAACCCTTTATATTATTTAATTCATTAAACAAATCATTAATAGCATTTGGCTTTCCACAAACAAAAACATCATCAATATATCGACTGTATAAAATAATATCTTTCATAATGATCCTCTTTTAAAATATTTTCTTCATATGTTGATATAACAAAATTACATATTTGGGCAACTGCAGGATGACCCATTGGCCACCCATTATTCATTTTATAAAATTCATGCTTAAAAATTGCATAAATATAAATTCATCAATAAAATTAATGTAAATTCATTTACAATAACATTTTATTTCATTTGTAATGTTAACATTATTAATTATGATGTAATTTGTACCTTGGATATCAGTGAAATGTATGGATCAATTGACAAAATGATTTCTATGGAATTAAGTAATAATGCATTAAAGTTAAAAAATGTTAACGTTAAAATAATAAAATTTATTGTTGAAACATTAAGCTTTATTGATGAAAACATTTATGCAATTTTTAAGCACGAATTTTATAAAATGAATAATGGGTGGCTGATGGGTTTTCCTGCAGTTGCCCAAATATGTAATTTTGTTATATCAACTAATAAAGAAAATATTTTAAAAAAGGATCATTATCAGAAAGATATTATTTTATACAGTCAATATGTTGATGATGTTTTTGTTTGTGGAAAGCCAAATGCTATTAATGATTTGTTTAATGAATTAAATAATATAAAGGGTTTAAAGTGGATTAAAACAATAACGATCTGTAATCCAGTTTATAAATAAGGCTAAACTGGATTACTATATGACTCTTAAACCAATAGCAAAAAGAGGATATATTCCATATGAATCAAAAGTACCAATGTCACATAAAATGGCAGGTTTGAAGTCCTTTTCATTTAGAAATGATAACCTTTGTAAATATGCATCAGATAAAACTAAAAATATTGAAATTTATTGTAATGAGTTGTTAAACGTTGGATACAATTATGATTGTGTATATTATACTGTTAAAAATTTTACTTCTAAATATAAAAATATTAATAATAATGTTAATTTTTCTGATAAAAAGTTGTGGATATCAATACCATATATATCTAATCGACAGGCAAGTTTCATTAAGAAAATTTATAAAGGAATATGCGATATTGCATTTTATGCACCACCTACATTAAATAAATTAATAAACAATTCAAAAGATAAAACTTTATTGACAAATAAAAATTGTATCATTTACAAATGGACATGTAGGTGTGGTAGTGGATATATAGGTGAATCGAGGTGCACATTGGAAAAAAGAACAAAAGAGCACGTATTATTATTTAAAAGGGTTCAAAATATGAAACAAAATATTAAAAATAGTTATAATTTATCAGCCTCTGTTTTTTATGACCATAATAAATCATGCATATATGGTTTTGATTTTGATTATAACAACATAAAAATATTGGAAACTGAAAGAAATAATAATAAAAGAAAAATTAAAGAGGTGATGTTAATATATAAATACAAGCAAAATTTAATTAATCGGCAAGCAGCAAATGTTAAGATCACAGAATTATGGGAAAGTTGACATTTTAAATGTGATAGTTGACAAAGCTACAAGGTAGTGAAAGCGCTTCTAAGTTATAGTTATACATATAATTTTATAGAATATATATATATATAATATTAATTCGATGTATGTATTTCTTTAAAGCAATATACATAATTATATAATTGAATATTTATAAATACAAAAATCAGATATATTTTAAAAATTTTATCCACTTAATAGCACTTTTGACTATCCTTGGAGTCTTTGTCAACTAATACTTTGAAAGGCTAACCTTCCCACAATTCTCCGACTTTAACATTTGCTGAAACTTACATATTTAAATATGGCAATAGTCAAAAATATCAATTAATCTTTTGCAGTATTCATGTTTATGTCAATCAAATCCGAGATCTTCAGCATTTTTGAAGACTATTTGAGATTATATCAATAGACTTACAATGCTCATATTGATATTAAAATTTAAATGTGAATTTTTGCAATAAATGTCTTTTGTATTACTTTATTGTTAGTTGACAAAGTAGAGCCTAGAATTAAACTCTTTTTTTTTTAAAAAAAAAACTTGATGTTATGATTTCATATAGTTTTCCAAGTAGCTGTGACTTTTGATTTGAATGGCAGAAACACATTTTCTTTAAGAGATTAGCTGATTTTCATTAAACATTGTCTTATGCAAGACTGCAAGTTTCTATAAATTTGTATAGAATATGTAAATAAATAACATTAATGTATTTTCTTTTTAATTAGTTTTATTCTTTTGTAAAATCTTATTAAGTCAATAAAATTAAAAGTTTAATAAAACAAATACCCAATTATTATCTAAAAGAAACACAACCCATTATTTATAAATCATAAAAATTACATATTCTTGCCTAATGCATAACATTGTTCCAATCATCTGTAAAGTTTAAAGCAGTTGTCAAGCATTGGTGGCTGAGTGGTCAGCACAGCTGTCTTACAAGCAGTTGTCCCAGCTTTGAGGGTTAGCTTCCCAGCCGATGCTTTAACACATGAAAAAAAAGTTTAAAGCAGTTTTTAATCAAATTAATAGTTTAGATTTAAATGAGTAAATAAATGTTAAGAAAAGTAGATTGGTTAAACTTTGTATGTACATGAAAGAGATACTGTATTCAAAATTGATCAAAAGAAAGCATAATTAGAACAGAACTGAAATTTTCCATTTTACAATGTTTCTCAAATATCAATCTGATTAAATCCGCAGTTGATGGCAAACTTAATTTTCCCATTGAGTTTCTTAAATTGGTAAAAGCTCCAGAAACAAGTAGCATACTTTGAGAGGTTTTTTTTTTTTTTAAAGAAAGTTTTTAAAACCAAATCATGGTTGGAAAATTTATTCATTAACATTATTCATACAGAAACTATTCTAAAAATTGGGTACAAAAGCAAAATTATGGCAGTCTTAAAACAAATAAATCCAACTGTGATCAAAAATATGTTTCTTACAAACATTTTGAAAAAAATATATTAACCAGGATTTAGCTAGTGGTTGAAACCATTAATTTATAGAAAAGACTGGTGTTTGGTAAGTAAAAAGGGGTTGTGAATGAATTTTATCTTTAACAACTCACGTTGAAAATGCTTTTGAATAAATTAACAATTGGTAATATATTTTTTGATATAATGTCTGCTTACAATTCTATTTGAATAAATGGTCTTCCAATGTTTATGAATTTTTTAGTTACAGAAAAACTTTATTTTACTTCAAAAAAATGCTACTCAAAATAAAATTTCAAATAACATTAAATGATAATCATAGCACATACAAAATTTCACTGAATAGTTCTACCAGAAGATTGATTTATTTAACCTACTTTTTAAATATATTTATCAGTGATCTTCCAAATACTAAATCCAGAAAATTCATTTATGCTGACTGCATTGTTTCAACTTCTCAAAAGAGACTTTTTGCTTTCTACCCTTTACTGACATGAGCCAACTAGCTTGAAACCAAGGTTTAAAGGTTGGAGACAATTTGAAAAAGATATTGAATTTTATCCTTCTCAGCATTTATGTAAACTAAGCTTAATAGTAGGCTGTTGGTAAAGCTCCATCTAGTGATTATAAAATACCAGCTATAAGCAAGTTATGAAATTTATAAGTTGTTTTGTTTATCATAAATGTACCCTTGAAGGTTTTTGCAATGATATAGATTGCAGAGGCTTTTACTATATGGTGAAACTGAATTGAATTCAGACCCACATAGCTATTTAATTTGTTTGACTGGATCTGAAGATATTTACACATCTGAAAACTTCATGCTTTCAGGCTGATAGAAACATGTTTCATAAATGCTGATTAGTAGAGTTGGCGTTTAGATCTAGTTTCTAGCCTTCCTATCCTTTACTGATTTGAGCTAACTAGCTCAAAATCATGTTTTAAATGTTGGAGACAATTTGAAAGAGATATTAAATTCTATCTCTCTCAGCATTTATGTAAACAAGGGTTGATAGTGGGCCATTGGTAAAGCTCCATCTAGTGATCATAAAATGCAAATTATAAGCAAGTTATGAAATTTATAACTTGTTTTCTTTATTATAAATGTACCCTTGAAAGTTTTTGCAATGATATAGATTGCAGAGGCTTTTACTATATGGTGAAACTGAAATTCAGACCCATATAGCTATCTAGTTTGTTTGATTGGATTTGAAGATATTTATTGTATCTGAAAAATTCATGCTTTCAAGCTGATAGAAATGTGTTAGATAAATGCTGATTGCAGAAAGGTGTTTAGATCCAGTTTTTTAGGTTTCCTACACTTTACTGACATGAGCCAACTAGCTCAAAACCATGGTTTAAAGGGTGGAGACAATTTGAAAAAGATATTGAATTCTATTTCTCTCAGCATTTATGTAAACAAGGCTTGATAGTGGGCTATTGGTAAAGCTCCATCTAGTCATCATAAAATGCAAGCTATAAACAAGTTACGAAATTTATAACTTGTTTTGTTCATCATATATATATATATATATATATATATAATGAACAAAATTTATAACTTGTTTTGTTCATCATATATATATATATATATAGTCAACTTTGAATATCAAATGTTAAATTACAAAAAAAATAATAGCATTAACTGTTTTTGTTTAAAGTTCTAGCTCTGAGCTGAATTCAGACCCATACAGCTATCTGTTTTGCAAAGCTGGATTTGAAGACTCAAATTGATAGAAACAAGTTTGATAAATGCTGACTCTTGAGTTAGTATTTTAGATCTAGTTCCTAGAGTCCCACCTCTCCACTGAGATGAGCCATAAGCTCGAAACCAATTGGTCTATAGATAAAGACTTTGTGATAGAGATTTTGAATTCTTATGTCTTTCAGTACTTATAAAATAAAGCTTGACTAGAGCTATTGGTAAGTTCTATCTGTTCATACTTCTTTGAATGGTCTGATGTTTCTGTATTGCTCTTTTATTAAGTGTCCAAGTCTCAGATCCATAAGTAAGAATTGGCAAAACACATTTATTAAAAACCTTCCTTTTCAAACACATAGGCATATTTCCTTTTAGTATCAAGTTATTTCTACCAAAAGCACTTCAACGAAGTTTAATTCTATGATTAATTTCATCCATTATATTTCCATCTGTATTAATAATCTGACCAAGGTATTTGTAACTGTTAACTTCTTTTAACTCATCATAATCAATCTTTATTTTCATATTTTGAAAAAATCTATTAAACATTACTTTTAGTCTTTTTAACATTTATCTTTAGTCCTACTTCCCCCTACTTTCATCTGATAACTCCTGAAACTTTTCCTGTAACTCTAAAGCATTATTTTCAAAAACAACTACATCATCTGCAAAACCTAAATGACTTAAATAACCTCCATTTATTTTCACTCCTTTAGCTTCCCATTTTAATCCACAAAATACTTCTTGCAACACTGCTGTAAAAAGTATTGGAGATATGGAGTAATCCTGTCTTACACCCTTGTCAATGTTGACTTTCCTAGTATCATTATGTAATCTAATTGTTGCTGTTGCATTTTTATAAATATTCTTTAAAATATGACAATATCCTAGATCTACATCTTGATGATCCAATGCTTTAATCACCGAAGAAATGTTTATAGAATCAAATGCCTTTTTATAGTCTACAAATCCTAAGCATAATGGCAATTCATATTCATTTGTCCTTTCTATAAATTCTCTCAATACCCGGATATGATCTACTGTATTAAAACCATTTTTAAATCATGTGATGTTTATATATATTGTACCAGTACATTATGATACATGGGTTTAAGCCCTGTAAAAAATTCTCCCTCATTAAGGTAAAGGGGAATTTTCTTTAATAAAAAAAGAAAAAAGACAAATTTAAGTTATATGTAACATTTTGTGTGGCTATATTACTATTGTAATAAAAATAAATTGTTATTCAAGTTTATTAAATCTTGAATAAAGAAAAAAAATAAAACTTATAACATTTATTTGAAGTTAAAATTTTTCACTTTTAATAGATATTTTTGATTTTAATTTTGTATTAAATCTCTCTTTTGTTAATTTAAATAGACAAACAGATTTAATTAATTTTAATTCTGTAGAAAGATTAATTTGCTTATTACTACATTTTTTGCACTAAATATATTATTAAATAAAATAAAAGACACAAGAAAAGTATGTAAGGTATTTTTTTGTTTATTGTCTTGTTTCATCTGTTTACAGAAGACAAATGGTTGTAAATAGGCTATTTTTACTTTTTGTCTCTTGTCCAAAATTCGCTGATTAGCAGTGCATGACCAAATTATGTACTAGACCATAAGAAATAAAATGAAAATTATTTTTCTAATGTGATGAATAATTGTAATTAAAGAAAAAACTAATTCTCAAATACCAAAAATAAAACATATTAACTTTATTAGAGTAAATTTTTCCATGGAAGATTACATAAAATTTTAAGTGTCAATTGCTGCAGTTTTAGGCAGGAAATGTAAGCCTACTTAGAAGAGAATACTTAAACCTCAGTGAGATGAGGTGTTTTGAATTGATAATCTTCCAAAGAGGAAGAGGTGAAGAGAAAATGAAAGAATCCCCTTAAAATATTCATACTTTCATGTTCAATCCTCCTCAGTATGTTCAGATCTAAAAAAAAAAGCTTTATTATCTAAATATAAGTATAAAAGTTAAAGTTGAATGTTTATAAATTAATATAAAAGCCAAGTAAATAGACGGCTCTTTTATAATAATATTTACCAAATAGTAATTTTTGACCCCTGAACAAGGATAGCATACTGAGCACTAGATTGTCAATTACTTGAAAAAGGACAAGAATTACTGGGATGCACCTAGAATGAGATGTATGAATATGTACATTTGAAAATATTTTGGTTAACTGAGTTCATTGTAAATAAGTTAATTTTTTTTTACTATCACATTGTAAAACTCTAATTAATTGGGTTTAATATAACACATGAGATTATTTTTTTTAATTTTTTTTATTCATATTCTCAAATGTTGTAATTATCACTGTATATTTTTTATTCTCATGCACAGTCCTGTAATATTTATTTTTGGGTGTGTTTATTTGATTTATTTGTACATATATTTTTTGTTGGAGGTATCATTTTATATGTATTAAATATTCAATGGTGGCTGAAGAAACAGAAGGAAAGTTATAAAATTTATTCATTATCTAATTAAAAATTTTTTTTTACTTATTTCTTTGTGAGATAATTTAGAATTAAAAAGCATTAGTAATTTATATATATATATTGACTTTATTAAATCTTTTATTTTTATTAAAATGTCTTTCATTATTTTTTGCAGCCTTTCAGAATAAATACAAAATATAATGTAATCTGAGAAATAAATGTAGCATATGTATTATTTCTAAAACTAGTTATATAATTTTAAATTACTTATATGAGATCTAGCATTATGAGTGATAACAGATCTAAACTAAAATTTTATTTGTTACATGATGGTATAGTTCTTTACACTTGAGATGTCTGCTTGTAGCAGTGAAACCATTGTTTGTGTTTTGGATTTGATTTTCATGGCTAGTCTGGTTGACTTTTAGATTTGGGTCAATCCAAAAGTCAACCAGACTAGCAAAGGAAAAATCAAAATCAAAAGCATAATCAATAGTTTCATTGCTACAAGCAGACTTCTCAAGTGTAAAGAACTACAAAAACACCATATATATATATATATATATATATATATATATATATATTGCCCACAAATCCATTTACTTCCCATCCACCCTTAACCTTTTAACCGCTAATTATATTATTGGTTGTGTCAGCCAAAAATCAAAGCTTTTAATTGGCCAGCTCACAAACTGAAGACAAGTCAATTGTCAAAATATTTTCACCTTTAATATCATATTGACTTTATATTCATTTATAAAAAGTATATTAATACATTGTCAGGTTATAAAAGTGAATGAAAGGTCTTTCAAAAATAAATTGCTATTTATTTATTATAAAATATTCAATTTTGGCAACATAAAAGCTATCATATAAACAAAGAGTTCGTGACATAAATGTCTTTTACGTTATAGAAAAGTAAATATTTCTTTTTGCTAAATCTTAAATATTTTTACTAAAATCTTCAATATTTTTCGAAAATAATTTTGTTTTTTTAGTATTCTCTCTGAAAATGATTTGTAATTATTCAATATATACTTAATATTCTTTAAAATTATATTTGAAATGAAAACCTCAGCGTTTTTCTTTATTTTCTTTGATCAGGCGGTTTCTTTGTTCTTTCCAGCCAATCAGAATGTCTTTTTTGGCTGAGAGCTGGCTGACAGCCAATCACCGACAAGGTTCTTTCTTTGTTTAGGTTTAAATGTGGTTTTTTTGATTTTTTACTTGTAAAATAATTCGGAAGAGGGCACCATCTTACAGAACTTTTAAAAACCTAATCAATAACTGTCAAATGAATATTCTACCATTAAAACTAACAAAATTAGAGTGATGTAAGCTGTCGACGAAAGACTTCATAAGAGGCGAGAAAAGGGTTAATATTAAAAGAACTCTTAAATAAGTTAATTGCTTCAGAATAATAAATTTTCAATAATAAAGATTCTTTAATTTTTCTTTTGATTTCTTTTCTCTCAAAGAAGGCAATCTTAGCTTCGTCAAAATTAATCGTGGCCTATATCTTTTTCATCAACATACAAAGCAGAACTAAGATATTTATTTCTAATTCTACTTTTATGAACATTTATTTTTTCATTTGAACTCAGAATACTCTGACCTATGTAAACTTTCTTATGAAAAAAAACAAGGGATAAAATATATTAGACCAGGAATAATCCTCATATCACAATTTCCTTTTATTATTTAATAAATTATTCAATGTAAAACCTCTTTTCCAAGCAATTTTCTTATTTCCAAACAAATTGCTATTCTTACATACAATTTTATAAGAAGACAATTTAAATGGCAAAGAAATAAAATCGCATTTTTTTTTATCCTTTATATCTTTACAAAAATTATTATCAAATAAAATACTTTTAACAAATTTATCAGAGTAACCAACACTCAAGTAATCTTTATAAAATTGATATTTCTGAAACAAAGCTACCCCACTAGAATTATTAAATTTCTTATTCCTTTAACAATAAATTCTTAAAGCAGCTACTTTATGAGATACAGGAAGCTATCAGTCAAACAAAAATGATTTTTTTTCTTTTTATTCTAGTAATTGTCAACTGTTGAAGAAAAAATAAATGATCACTTGATCAATATCAATCAAAATGGATCAACATGCCAGTAAATCAGAAAATAAGGAGAAAAAGAAAGAACATTCACCAAAGGCTATGATAAGCCTGCAGAAGAGAACATTCTTACACTGGTTATATCATTTAAATGTTAAAAGAAAAAAATACAAAAATTTTGCCCTAAGTATGAGCTCAAATTTAAAGTAGCTGAAAAATCAAGAGATACAAGAAGATAACACAAAGATGTTGCAATAAATACAATTGGAAATAAAAAAACCTTTGAAATAATGGGATTGAATAATAAAATAATTTTACAAGAAATATGGCAGATAAGTGTATTATAACATATCATTGATGCAGATGCTATGAACAATGTTAAAGAAAATAATGAGACCAATTTTCTGAATGAGTATGGCAAAGTAAAGAAAGAATGATGACATGAGACAGAGTGAAAATCACTGAAGATGAACAAGACCAAATAAAATAAAGATAATATGAAACAATTTCAAGGAAAGATAGAAAGTAAGAAAGAACATATAGAAAGCATAGAACAAATAGTAAAAGATAAGATAGATGCACCAAAGCCATTGGAAGAACATAAATCCAAGATGCAGTATACCCAAAGACAAATCATGTTAGATTTTATGCAAAAAATAAACAGAGATAAGCATTGTATGTGGTTAATGCTGTGGATAAAATACAATACTCCCTGAATCTAACATCAAAAGAAAACATAAAGTTTTTAGTTATATATCTTCTGTGAATATTTATAGAGATCTAATCAGATAAAGCATTAGTATGGGTATTAATTTTACCCTATTTCTAGAGAAAACAAAAGAATAAGCAATCATATATCAGATTGGTCTTTTTTTTCAGTTACCACATAAGAGAACATCACTAGATAAAACAATATCAAACTGGGACTCCTGTATATGGGATAGTGGGCATGCTAAAAGGATATATGTTTTAGAACAAAAATTCATAAAAAAATAATCTATAGAAATTGATATTACATCAGATAAATGCTGATCATGCTGATTAAAAAGTAAAAGGAATAAACTCATTTAAAGGGCTGTTTAGAAGTGAGTATTGGGTAGAGAGAAGAAAGTTGGTGTGTGTTATTTTCAGAACTACTGGAGAACTCAGGATTGTGATATTGGGGAACACTATTGAGATATTTGGTTGTCATTCAGTGATAGTTTACTGTTCAGATAATCATGCCAATATTTTTGAAGATAGTTTGAGAATTATAAGGCACCAGATGACAAACCTCTATTATCTTCCCAGAGCATCATTGGGACAGAGCAAAGTTTGTTTATTTAAATAGACAGTAGGGAAATTACAGATTTATTTTAATTTTGTTTGTATTTGGTGAGAGATGACTCTGAGTTGCTACCGTATATCTTTATGATTATTTTGGGACACTTGGATTTTATTGTAGAAGAATTTCAGATATTTTCAGGAATAAACATGTGCATATTTCAGTCATTGGGGTTGATAGTGGAGATACAATAAGATTTTTGTAACACTCAGCAGTTAATCAAGATCAAACACGTTTGAAAGAGTACAAATTAGTTTAAGAATAATATATATCAAGAGTGAAAAATTATATGAATGTAGTAAATTAATTAATGAATAAAAGAAAAGTGGATTCAGAGAAGATATAACAATATTTATTTTATTTTTGATAAGGAATAATATATTGATATATTATTGTACATATGTTTGAACTCAGTAAATTTTACCTGATTAATGTAAAGGGGGATTTTTGTAATAAAAAAAGAGAAAAGACAAATTTAATTTATATAATTAAAATATATATAAATTTCAGCATGAATATATTATTATAATAAAAATAAATTAAACTATTCAAGTTTATTAGACCATGCATGGAAAAAAGAAAAAAGTAAAGCGTATTAACTTTTTTTTTGAAGTTAAAATATTTCACTTTTAATTATTTTTTTAATTTAAATTTTGTATTAAATCTCTCTTTTGTTAATTTGAATAAACAATCAGATTTAATTAATTTGAAATCTGAAAGAATAAGTTGTTTATTTATACATTTTTTTTGAGTTAAACATAATATTAAGTAAATATTTGAAATACAGGCACTCTTCATATATCAGGTGCCTAATTGTAAATATAGAGGATTTGAATTCAGACTGTCAAGCACCCTTTGACTATCCATACTATTTCATATCACTGATACACATAACCACATACATGTAGGAAAAATAAATAATCACCAATATACGTGTGAAAGATGTTAATCTGCACCAACTAATGAGTGCTGATTTAGCACGAAATACTTGTATTGGTGATTATTCATCTTTTCTACATGTATGTGGTCATATATATCAGTGATATGAGATAGTACAGATAGTTAAAGGATGCTTGAAAATTTGAGTTCAAATCCACAATATTTAATATTAAATAAAATAAAAGAGATAAGAAAAAAATCTAAGGAGAACCTTTTTTGTGTTTAGTATCCTATCTGTTTGAATCTGTTCACATAATGAAGTGAATGAGTATAAGTAAGCCTACTTTTATTTTTTTGTCTCTTGTCTACTTTTGCTAATTAGGAGTGGATTACCAAACTGTGTACACAGAGCCATAATAAGGAAAAAGAAAATTATTTCTGCAGCAAGTTATTTTTCAAATGTGGGTAATAATTGTGAATGAAAAAAAAGTTAATTTTCAAATACCATAAATAAAAAATATTAACATTATTAGAGATTGTCTATCTTAATATATATTTGAGCACTTGTAGTATATATGTGTGGAGATGATAATCTGGACCAACTATATTGGTGATTATTTATCTTTTCGACATATATGTGTTTAAATGTATCAGTGTTATTAGACAGAGTGGAGAGTGATGGGTTGTGTGAAAGTCTGTGCTCATATACCCTATATATTACATATATAGACACAGGTATATAATAAGCCTGTGTTTCAGTTATAACATTATTAGAGTAAATTTTACCATGGAAGATGAAATCAACTTTTAAGTGCCAATTGCGGCAGTACTAGCTAGAACATATGAGCCTACTTTGGAGAGAATGTTTAAGCCTGTCTAAGATGAGATCTTTCTTGTCAAAGTGTAAGAAAAAAGGAGAGAATGAAAGAACACCATTAAAATATTAATCCTCTCATATTTAATGCTGCTTAAAGTGATTAGATCTAAAAAAATTGCATTATTATCTATGTGTATAAATGTTAATATTGAAATAATATAAATTAATAAATAAATCAAGAAAATGGATATCCCTTTTATAAAAATACTTACAAAATAGGAAACCATAAAAGCTGATTTGTGAGTTCTGTACAAGGGCAGCATATTGAACACCAGATTGGGGCTTTTTGAAAACGATAAGAATTACACATGTGTACGTAAAATCTAGAAGAAACAGGTATAAAAGTATGTACTTTTGAAATTATTTTGGTTAATTGAGCTCAATATAAAAAGCTAAGATTATTTTATTTTATTATTTTTTTATTCATATTATCAAATGTAGCAATTATCATTGTATATTTTAAACTCTCACGCACACACCTGTGAGTAATATTTGTGTGTGTGTTTGTTTGATTTATTTGTACATATATAGTTTGTTGGGGGTGTTATTTTAGATGTAATAAATGTTTGACTGTGGGTAAACAAATATAAGTAAAGATTTAAATTTTATCCATTGTCTAATTAATAAAAATGCTTATATATTTCTTTGTGAGATAATTTAGACTTAAAATCTATTTGTAATTAATGTTCTTTTTATTTTCAATATTATTTATTTTTTGATCCTATTAAATCATTATTTTTATTAAAATGTCTTTCTTCATTACTCTTTGCAGCATTTTAAAATACGTAACAAAATATAATGTAATTTGAGAAATAATTGTAAGGTGTGTGTATTTTTTAAAACTAGTTATATATATATATACACATACAAACTAATTATATAAAATGTAGCATTATGGTTGATAACACATTTAAAAAAAATAGGTTTGATTTGTCACATTATGATGAAAATACCATAATGCATATTATGGTTTGACACATGAGAAAAAATTATACAAATCCATCATTACGTGACCGAAAGACTAAACACCAGAGATTAAGAAATTTAATGCACCTATCAATTACAAGGATGAATAAACATTTAAAAAGTTTTTGGCAACTAATTACAATTAGGATTAATCTAACAAGTATATATATCTGACTTGTTAGATTAATCCTCTTATATATTACTGATCTGTTACATTTGGTTACCCAAGTATTGCTAGATGTGGTGAGATATATTTCGCTGTCCAATTATGTTATAATATATATGTAAAACGAACTATAGACAGTATTGGACATATATTAAAATGCTATAATATAGATACAATATTTTTTATTCATCAAAAGATCAGCAATATAATAATCAAACCTAAGGATTCAATTCCTCATGAATCTCATGGTGTTTATCAAATCTCATGTGAAAATTGTAAAGCTTCTTACATAGGTATGAGTAATCGTCACATCAGTGTTAGGAGAGATGAGCATGCAAATGCAGTTAAACAACACTTATCATCATCAGAACTCTCACTTCATACTATAGATTTAGGTCATAAACTTGATTTTTCTAGTACCAGGATCATATACAGATGTGATAATTTCTACCATTGCAAAATTAGAGAAGCTATTGAGATACTAAAAAGGCCAGATTGTATCAATAATCAACGTAATACATGCAAACTTCCTCCTATTTGGAAAGATTTTTTTCAAAAGTTCTTAATTTAACATTTTTGCTATTGGAGGAACTATAATGTTTTTTTTTTTCAAATCAGTGATTGCAGCGCCTCTACAACCATCTTTCTACCTTTTATCACCCAGTGGATGACTTGTGTGATCAAGTCTAAACGTTGGTATATTAATATTTAAATTTTTTAACACAGACGAATCCACAAAATGTCTTTTATCTATATTTTAAATTAATAGAGCTGAGATATTTATAGATATATTTAAAAAAACTATTCACAAATTTATATAAAAATATAAGGGAAAAAAAAAACAAACATTTAAATTAAACCTATAATATAATATTTAGTTATAATTTAAAGCAGAATAACTTGTCACTGTGAAATATTTATATCTTTTTGGCTTCATTTCTGAAAAAAGAAATTAACCCTTTTCCCGCGCTCGACGAGACTCCTCGTCGACATCTAAAATCACTCTAACTCAGTTCATTTTTATACGATAAAATTCGTTAAATACGTATTGAATTCGTTTTTAAAAGTTCTGTACGATGGTGACATCTTCCGATTTATTTTAGAATAAAAAATAAAAAAACCATTTAAACCTAAACAAAGAAGGAACATTATTTTGATTGGTTCTACAGCTCTCACCAAAAAGACATTCTGATTGGCTGGAAAGAACAAAGAAACTGCCTGATCAAAGAAAATAAAGAAAAACGCTGAGATTTTCATTTCAATACGATTTAAATTATTATTAAATAATATTTATGAAATTAAACATAATTTTCAGAGAGAATAATAAAAAAACAAAATTATTTTCGAAAAATATTGAAGATTTAAGTAAATATATTGAAGATGTAGTAAAAAGAAATATTTACTTTTCTATAACGTAAAAGTCGATCTTTTTGTTTACATTATAACTTTTATGTTGCCGATATAGAATATCTTAGAATAAATAAATAGCAATTTATTTTTGAAAGAACTTTCGTTTTCTTCATGACCTGAAAAATTAATTATATACTTTTTATAAACGTATCTGAGTTGAATTTAATATTATAGGCGAATATGTTTTAACAATAGGCTTTGTCTTCAGTTTGTGAGTTGGCCAATTAAAAGATTTGATTTTTACCTCATACAACCAATGATTTAATTAGCGGTTTAAGGGTTAAGCTAATAAAGGCTTAAAAAACTATAATCTTTGTAATAATTATTTTATTGTAGTTTTTATTTATTTGATAATTTAATTAATTATATCTCAAAACAGTCATTAATTTTTAAAAATATTCTCATATGAATTCACAATAAAAAAAAAAAAACATTTGATGTTTTTATATAAATATTTTGAATATTGCTATCATGTATAGGATATTTGGCTTTGTTAATAGGGCACAATTTGTAAACAAGCTATACTAAGTAATTTCAATTATGTATTAATAAAACACTTTTCATTTATTTTATAGAAACAGATTGAAAAAATAATGTCTGATTTATGGGTAATTTTTCAAGCTGTTGTTTTCGGTCTTATTGGATCTGCAATAGATATAAGTAAATTAGAAGGTCGGTCTGTAGGTAAGTCAATAGTTTTTATTTACGATTCAAAATTCATTTATAAATACTCATGAAATTAAAATTTAAAATCTATTTAGTGTCATAAACAGTGCATATTAGCAAATAATTCAGTAAAGGTTTACTTTAGCGACCACAACATAAAAATCATATTCGCCCTCTAATTTTCAAAATTAGAAGTAAATTATTATACGAAAATCTTATGTATATGCTACTGTATTACAATTACATTAAAATTTATTAAAATGTAAAAGAGAATAAAAAAAATATTTACCATTTTAAAGAAATTGAAATAATTACACTAGATTAATTAAAATAATTAGTTTAAATTATTTGAAACTTAAGAATTTAAACTATCTTCATTTATAACTTAACAATTGAGAC
Organism: Epiperipatus broadwayi; assembly: GCA_028023455.1. Classification (NCBI taxonomy): domain Eukaryota; kingdom Metazoa; phylum Onychophora; class Udeonychophora; order Euonychophora; family Peripatidae; genus Epiperipatus; species Epiperipatus broadwayi. The sequence goes on along the minus strand of JAQFVV010012880.1, from coordinate 179,061 downwards.
TATCTACATTTATATCACTTATTATAAAAAAAACATCAGTGTAAGCAAGAAAATAGTCATTGACTGGGCTAATTTTTGTTGTGAAGAGTGTGTCAAATATTTAGACATAAATCCGATGGTTCCCGGCGGAATGGATGACAATGGGGAGCCATTAGTTGTCGAAATCAACGTAACTTATTATTTCCACAGAAAATACCACAGGGGAACTATGCGTAGAGGGCATTGGGTCTTTGGCGGTATTGAAAGGAAGTGCTTTTTGACAAAAGTTGCAGATAGAATGGCTGGCACACTGGAGGCCTTAATCCAATGGAACATTTTACCAGGTAGTCACATAATTTCAGATGGCTGGGCTGCATACAATAATATCAGAAGACACAGCAATGGGGTATATATGCATTCAGTTGTCGTCCACCAGGACAACTTCATGAATCCCGAAGACCAAGACATACATACCAGAATATTGAGAATATGTGCATGAGAGTGAAGCGTAACCTGAAATTCCAATCTGGTACCAGCAGAGCTTTATTTTCATCCTACCTCCAAGAATTTGCCTTCCATGGTAGATATAGCACTGCCGCCTTTTTCTCCAACTTTCTAGTATGCACAGGGCATAATTATGCTTAAAAAGATAAATGCTTTTTTATTATTATTATCTTTTACATTTTAATTATAAATATTTACTGTAATTGTAATATAGGAGCAGATACTTAAGATTTAGAATATTTTAGTTTTAATTTTAAAAACTAGATGGCGAATATGCTCTGGTCACTAAAGTAAACCTTTACCAATAATTCACTACATAATGAAAAGTTAGATATAAAAAACTATTTTATAATTTTAAAGGATTACTGATAAGCACAGGAATATCTCATCTGAAATGATCATGGTTTCCACAGAAGTTTTAAAAATGCTCTGGGGTTTTAGATTGTCAATTGCTCCAATCTTCACGTATTTCAGTGAACACTTACTTAAGTGAACACCTTTATCAGAGAAGTGTCAATATTTAGTCATTTATAATTACAATAAATTATTGTAAATATTTAAACTGCAATCAAATTTATTCTCATAATAAAAATATTTTTTTAATTAGCATTTTATTTATATCCTTTATAAATTATTTAAATATGCACAGTAGTAATTTGATTGTAACAGTTGAGGTTAGGAGATATAAAGTTCTGAAGAAGATTGCTGGGGCTGTAAACTGTAAGAAAGGGTGATAAATAAAGCATTGTGTAATAGTAGTAATGTGCTTGGACAATTTAGCATTATATGGTATGTACAGTAGTGCATTATAGTTAATAATAATAAGAAATATCATAAGTTAATGTAATTGTTACATTTAACAGATTTTACACTTTAGCAATATACAGTTAACATTATTTATTAAACATGTGTAGAATTTTTATACTATAGTCCTACATTTTCTATTATTTGGTTCAAAAATATTAATCACACTAAAGTATTTATTATAGAGTATATATAGTCCTCTTAGTACTGAATTTTTTAAGGTTTCAACTCAAAATTGGAAATGTTTTACAAATCTGTTGATCTTCTATATTTTACTTTTATTTTAAAAGATGTTGTCTGGTAATAACTCAGGTCTATCTCACCTGATGTTTTTTATTTTAAAAACACAATATCAATGAAGATTCATCTTTTATATAGAAAACTGATAACGTATTATTTCATAGTTAATATATCTTAGAAAAAATTTAAAAACTTTTTACAATGCTAATCTATGATCTTATAGACATGCATCCCAAATCATGGAACCATGATTTAAAATTGGTAAATCAATTTATGAAACAATTATATACATGTATTTTTTTTACAAACATTTTACGGTTTCTAAGAATTAAGCTGATTATTTTGTAACCTTTTGTAATAATATATTAGTATTGTTATTAAATGTTTCATTATTTTTAAAAATAAAGTTTAAATCTTTATGATATTCTTACTTTGGATTACTTTTTGAGAATAATATGTAATAAGACATGAGTGGATATGATGTTTTAGAGACCTATATTGCACAATATTTTTCAACATTAATTTCCATGTTATTCTTAAACACTAATCATGAAATCTTTGATACCAGATTGTAACATTTATGACTATCAAAATTGGTAATAGTTTTATAAAATTTAATATTATTACAAAAAAATCAAGTCATATTTCACATGATCTAATTTTACAAGCTTGTATTGCAAATGTTATATATATAGAGCTTGAAAATAAGCTCTTAACAATCTTTGCAGAATATCCCCAAAGCCAGACTGGCATATGACTTGATTTCTTTGGTATTTTATTTTTTGCTATTAAGGCTTTGATAATTATATATTGCTAAAGTTATTAATCTATGGTGTATCTGAACTTGGTTCAGTCCAATATAGCTATTTAAGTTAGATAGCTGGATTGGAAGACCTATGGATGACTGAAAATTTCAGATTTTCTACTTAATAGTTATCCATTGGATAAAGTGTTGGGTTTGACCTGGTATTTTTAATCTGATGCTTGAATATTTCTAACCTGATGCTTGAATATCCTAGCACCTCACTGAGGCAGCCAGTAGCAGAAACTGGTCTGGGGTTGGGGATATTCTGCAAAGCTTAAAGCTTATTTGTGAGCTCATTATATAACAATTTAATATCATACACAAAACAAAGAATCATATATAATAACACAGCAAAGGTACATCCACTTTTTCTTTTAAAATATATATGTTCTACAATAATATCAACAAATAAAAAATCCTTCTCCTTTTTCTTTTCAAAAACTTTATTTTTTATCTCAATACTGAACATATATATACATTTATATACAAAACTCCAACGTTTCAATTGTTTTATCTTATACAGTCATTTTCAAGGATCTGCAACAATATTAAATACATATCTACAAATAAACTTCAATTACATAAAAGCTTTCTCTTATGTTAACATAATAAAAAACATATTAAACATATAGAAATATATTTTACTTACATCTTTCTCCCACTGTTATATTTTATTACTCTTTTTTTTTACATTGTTTAATTACAAATATAACTTAAAATCATCCAAGAAACTTTCTATACAAATTTAAATACCAACTCTAATTTCCAAAAACCTCCCCCTTTCTTTAAATTTTATCTAAAACCCAACTTAAAACTACATTCCTAAACTATATATTTAAATGAATATAAAACAAATATAAACATTTTTTTCTTCCCTCCCCCTCCTCTCTCTCTCTTTTATACAAAAAAACTTCTAACAATTTACCTAAACCCATTAAGGATTTATTTTAATTATACATTAATTTATATTCCTTATCTACTCCATTAATTCTATTTAGAGTAGGATTATATTTTTTTATATAAAAAAATTCTTTAACCATCCTTTCCCTGTAATTTTTAACCCTTTCTAACATTTTAATATTAAATTCTTTATGACCTAAACCTTTACAATGAATGTAAATATTTGAATTTTTGTCATACAAAAGTTGTCTAAGTCTAGTTTTTAATGAATTCTTAGTTGTACCAATATATGAAACCTTACCCCCCTCCCTCTTACAATTTAAACATTCAATTAAATAAATTCCATTCATTTTGTCAGTTTCTATAGTTTTTGTATCATTGATTAAATTTTCTAAATTCAATTTCTTTTTATATACTGGTTTAATAATTAACCTACTTTCCCCTTTGTATTTATTATTTATACTTTTTATAATCTTTTTAATCTTCATAAAAGTATCTCTAGAAACATTGTAACTATTATATATAAAATTATTTACATCTTTCCCATTGTTTCTCTTCTTTATTATTTTTTTAATATTTCTTTTATTACATAATTTATCAATAATTTTAACTGGATAATTATTTTTATACCTTCCTCTTTTATATTACTAATTTCTTTTATAAACAATTTTTCTTCAGAACATAAATTAATTGCTTTGTTTATCCTATTATTAATAATATTAATTTTATGTTCATATTCAATATCTGAATCCCAACTACTTAACAAACCATAAAAAGTTTCTTTTCTGAATACACTAGTTTCAATATCAACCTTACAATTTTTAATAACTTTTTTTATTATAACATCCATATAAGTAATTACATTATTTTTTTCTTTTTCCATAGTAAAACTAATGTCATCATCAATTGAATTAATATACCTTATAAAACATACCAACTCCAAACTGCTTTATATCCAAGCCATCAGCTAAAAACACCAGGGTGCAAGCATGATTCTTTGAAGCACTTCAGCAGTATTGAAACATATATATATATATAATCTTGTAAATCCATAAAACACAAAATTAGGTCTATTTAAGATAAAAATATATCAACTGCAGCAGTTGACAAATAAAAACAATAATATATCATTTACAAATCAATCTCAAGTGATCCACTCTAATCAAAGGTTTTGTTTAGATTAAAATAAATAATGTCTATTTAAAAATTGATAACAGGATTTACAATTCTATTTTAAATATATCTATGAGGTTTCTGTTAATAGATCTACTTGATGTGAAACCATGTTTCAATTTTAGATAAGTATTTAGATACATTAACTATTATCATATTATGTACATAATTTTAAAAGATTTTATTAATTACTATCTATATAAAGTCATTGAATTATAGATGTTTTAAAATAAGCAAATAGCTACCTATAATGAGAGATTAATTAAATTAAGATTTCATTCGCTTTTTGTTCTCTTAAAAAAATTAACGTTTGATTAATACTTATACAAAATATATTTAGTAAAGTAATTTTAAGCTTTTTCAATATGCACAATATGTAATGATAAATTGTAATCTAAGTTGATCAAAAATATAAATAACCAAGAAAAAATTCCATAAATATCAATATTATTTGATTTAGATTTGGGTATTGGTAAACTTATGCAAATCTGACTAACGCAGCAGCCACAGTTCAGCACAACCTTTGTAGATGGAAAAAGGTAGCATAATAATATTGAAATCCCACTGTATATATCTTAATCCAACATTTTATAAATCAATAAAGTATAACAAATGCCATATCTCATGTCATAAATATATCAATTATATCTATACCAAACTTCATTTGGTTTGTATTATATCATATTAACCATAATGCTAATGATCACCTGATTGACATTTATATTTCTCTACCATCCTATATCATAGTAGTACTCTAATGTTTAAAAGCATTTTTATACAAGAGTTTATCCTAAGTGCCCCTTTTCCCACTGAAAGATTGCCTTTAAGGGATCTCCCTGGCAAGATTATCATGAAAATTGTATGTAATATTCTCAACTGCTCATCTAAACATGCATTGTTCCCAGTGTGTGGGATGAACTATTGCAAACTAGATTTGGAATGAGAAAGAGAGAGATAGCAGGTTTAAAAATAATATAAATTAAAAAAATTCTTTATAAAATCTACAATATTTACAATACCATATACGTTCTCATTGAAAACATTACAATGTAATGTATAATACAAAATAGAATATTCTTTCTTGCTTGCAGTTTCTATTACCCAGCGGTTATTATCAGAGCTACCCATTTAAATATATATAACCATACAATTAATATATATATATATATATATATATATATATATATATATATATATACAATATAAATATATATATATATATATATATATATATATATATATATATATAACAAGTTATAAATTTTGTAACTTGCTTTTAAGCTTGCATTTAAATGATCATTAGATGGAGCTTACCAATAGCTCTAAACAAGCTTTATTTTTATAAGTGCTAAAAGAGAAACAATCCAAAATCTCTATCATTAAAAACCCTACCTCCAGACCAATTGTTTTTGAGCTTATGACTCATCTCAGTGGAGGGTTGGATCTCTAGATCCAAAATACTAGCTCAAAAGTCTGTACTTATAAAACATGTTTCTATCAATTTGAAAGTCTGAACTTTTCGGACATGTAAATGTTTTCAAATCCAGCTTTGCAAATGAGATAGCTATACGGGTCTGAATTCAGCTCAGTTTCACCATATAGTAATCGCCTCTGCAATATAGCATCCCAAAAGCCATAAAAGGTACACTTATAATAATTAATAAAATAAGTTATAAATTCCGTAACTTACTTTTAGGCTTGCATTTAAATGATCATGGGATGCATCTTGACAATAGCTCTAAATGAGCTTTATTTTTAAAATTTATAACTTGTTTTATTAATTATTATAACTGTATATTTGATGGCTTTTAAGATGCTATATTGCAGAGGATAGTACTATATGGTGAAACTGAGCTGAATTCAGACCAATATAGCTATCTGTTATGCAATGCTGGATTTGAAGACATTTACGTGTCTGAAAAGTTCAGACTTTCAAATTGATAGAAATGTGTTTTATAATTGCTGACTTTTGAGTTAATATTTTGGATGTAGTTTCTAGAGACCCAGCTCTCCACTGAGGTGAGCCATAAGCTTGAAACCGATTGGTCAGGAGGTAGGGCTTTTAATGAGAGAGATTTTGAATTCTTTCCCTTTTGACACTTATAAAAATAAAGCTTGTTTAGTGTCATTGGTAAGCTCCATCTAGTGATATATATATAAACATTATAAATAATATTCTATATTATGTATTTTAAAATCCCCATATTTATATATTCTTATACATTTTTAATTAAAATTAATCTTTTATCATATTTTTTAATTGATTTTTTTGCATAATTTTTTTTATACTTTTAATATATATTTTTCATATTTTTATTATTGTTAACTTTTTATTAATTTTTTTCTATCATTTTAACTGTTTCGTTATAGTTTTAAACATGTATTAATTAATTAATTAATTAATTAATTAATAATAATAATAATAATAATAATAATAATAATAATAATAATAATAATAATAATAATAATAATAATAATAATAATAATAATAATAATAATAATAATAATAATAATAATAATAATAATAATAATAATAATAATAATAACAACAACAACAACAACAACAACAACAACATAATATATTTACAGAATTTTAAATTTTTCATTAACTTTTAATTGTAAATTTCTGTGTAACTCTAACTGAAACAATTTTTTTTTTTATATTATCGCCTTTATTTTCTCTGTGATCATCATTTGAAACATTAAGGAATACATACTTATTTATTAATAAAAAATATCTTTATAAAATTAATGACTTCAATAGAGTATTTAATCATTCTATCCCTTCTAATGTTAGTATAATTAATCATCTTTATGCTATCTGTTTATGTCCTGTTTTCAATAAATGTAAATTAATAGATGATTTTTTTATCATATTTATGCTAGGTTAATTTTGTATAAATTGAATCACCTACATAATTACTTCTAGTATTTTTTAACTTGATAATATTTACATTTTTTTTATATTTTCAACATTTGTTATCTAATATATTAAGCTTTTTTTTATTTATTATTTTAAATTTTATCAAATGTTAAACATTTTATTAATCGTATGTATAATGTTATTTATATTTTTTACAATATTGTTATGTACTTATACATATATATTTGTCTTTTTTGCATTTATCCTATAAATGCAATACATATAAATATACAGATATATAAATTTTTGTAAAAAAATATTAAAAAATTTTTATACATAAAATTAATAATAATTTTAACGATCTGATAAAATTTAAGGTAATAAATAAAAAGAGGACGATTATGCTTAATATATTAGATAATAAATATATTGAAAATATAGAAAATTGTATACATGAAGTACATAAAATAGAATGTAAAGTTTTTTTTTTTGGTGGCACTGTGATCTACTAAGAGAACTCAAATTACAACATGTAGCTTTTTAAACCATTTATCAATTTTCAAAATTGATTAATTAGCCAACAATAAGACTTTTTTTGAGTTATTGAATCTATACAGTATCATTTGATGTGTAAAGCAGTACTTGAACAACAGCAGATCTTTAATTATTTGCTAAAGTAACAGTAAAGTATATTTAATATGTCTGCAGCAATAGAAGACACACATAGTGAAGATTATTATTTTGCACATGTGGCAAGAAAATTGATTGATCAAAGAATTAATATTAGTAATGAAGCAAATAATAGAAGTAAAATATATCCTATTCCAAGATTTTATCTATCAACTATAAATGATTTGATAATTTTGAATTTATTTACATCTACATAGAGATATAAGGTCAATGGAATCAAATAAAACATGGAGTGAGAATCATTTAAGAAAGATCACTGAATACTTTAATGCAACAACTGCAAATGAATTATAAGATTAATTTAAACATTTTTTACAGAATAATCCAATAGTTGCTTTCACTGAAAAAGTCTGTAGCTCATACTAAAAGAAATATTATTCAATTTATTAACAGCTAAAAACTTATGGGATTCAATTATTCATATAGCAGATTATATGAACCCTAAATACATTATCCAAAAATTTGAAACAAAACAATTGCTTGAAAATTTTAAGAAAGTAATTAAGACATGGAAATTAATTCAAAAAGAAATAATATTATGAATGGGTTTTTGAAGAATTTCTATCTAAATTACACAATTGAAAAATTTTATCAAATTAATTGAAGTACTTGATATAGTGGTAAGCTTCCAGCCGATATTACTCCTAAATACAACAATATATATTATATATATATATATATATATATATATATATATATATATATATATATATATATATATATATATATATATACAGAAATAGTTTTCCATTAAAAATTAAGTTTTATAAGAACCTTGAGCCAAAGGATATACTATTGCAAATAACCAATAAAGAAGCAGTGTTGTGCATGATAATTAAAGGAATATAGCCTCAATATTGTTATTGTAAAGAATGTGAACATCATATCAACATTTGTCTTATATTGCATTGCATACAGGGTAGAGATAAAATGAACCCAATGCACTAGTATTCAAAGAGAAGCAATAAATTATTTCAAATGAACTGACTAGAAAACACTCTGTAGAAGAAATGACAAAGATTGGAAAAGAATCGCAATTATTGCCACCAATAAATTCTGAGTTGGAAGCACAAATGTGGACATACAATTCTTCAATTGTCTTCTGATTTTAACATGAGTAAAAATGCAGCTGATGAACTGATCACATTCAAATATTAAAAATAAAACAGCATTAGAGATTTAACTCATTGTTTGCTGTGCATTGAAAATTTAAATATCTTAATCAATCAAAAGCCTGTTGTCTAACATGAAAAAAAGATCATACACTTGAAATTGAAGCTTATCACATATGTGTGATGAATTACTATAAAAAAATCAAAATCTATAATAGTCATAAAGATTCTGACTTCATATCTTTTTCTGAAGAAAACATTAGTCTTATGCAGGATATAAGAGTTCCATGTTCAAATACTTCAAATAAATATCCAAATTCTGGCTTAATGACCAGTAATTTTCTATCAAATAATAAAATGATTTGGTTGGTGTGCTTTTGGTAGAAATAACTTATTAGTAAAAGGAAATATGCCTATGTCTTTGAAAAGGAAGGTTTTTAATAAATGTATTTTACCAGTTTTTACTTATGGTTCTGAGACTTGCACACTTAATAGAAGAGCAGTACAGAGACTTCAGACCATTCAAGGAAGTAGGGAGAGGTGCATGTTGGGAGTAACTAGAAGAGATCAAAAATGTAATAAATGGGTAAGAGAACAAACATGTGTTACTGACCTCATTGAAAAAATTAAAAGACAGAAGTGGAGTTTGGCTGGACATATATTTAGAAGAGATAATAATATATGGACAATTGAACTGAATTCCAAAGTAGTGTAAAAGCCCCAGAAATAAACCGTATGTGAGATGAATGGATGAAATAAGAAAGTGTGCAGAGGTGATGTGGAAAAAAAGCTAAAGATCAAAGAAGATGGACTGAACTTGGAGGGATCTTCATTCTGCAGTGGATTGATAATGGATGATGATGATGAATCTCCCATCACATAATGCATTAGTATCAACCTCAGTAATTAATTAGAGAAATAGAAATCCAAGAGTGTTTGCCTTAAATTTAATATTCAAAAATCTAAAAGTGTGAGTTCAACCTCTATGCAAATACTGTCACTGTGCATATCAGGCCAGCAACACCTGAAGAAAAGTGGAGAATAATACTAATCAAAATTTTGTGTAATTATTAACCTGTGTTGTCTAATTGTATGTTATTACTAGCAAGTTGTTTGTATTTAAAAAGTTTAAATAAACTTTAAAATTTTTTGTACATTCACCATTCACTCCTAGATTATGGAAATAGTCAAACATATCACATCTAATAATATACCATCATTACAAACTTTCAGGCAAAAAATAAAAAATCTTAAATATCTCTTTGAAAACTTTAGTAAAGATTTTTTTCACACATATGTGCCAGTGTTTTTATTCTATATGCAATATGATGTACAAAATGCAGTGGTATATATATATATATATATATATATATATATATATATATATATATATATATATATATATATATATATATAAAAAAAAAAGCAATAACAACCCAAGAATACACCCAAATACATTTAGAGATAAGCTTGAAATAATAAGAGAAAAAAGTTGCTGAAAGCATAATATACATGGAAAACTGGTCAATTCTCTTTTAATATTTAAAAATATAACATGACCCACTTGCTCCATTTAAGCTGAAAAAATCTATGTTTATATGTAATTATTGTGACCATATGTAATCTTCATCTTGTACATACAATTGTGACTTGTGTAAAACAAATTAATATTTTTGATATTGTTTTTTAATCGCATTTTATCATTGGACATTACATGTGGACAAAGGAAGAAATGTAAACCAATGTAATCTATGTTCTTTTATTTTTGGTCAAAAAATTAATTAAGTATCTTTGAAAGATAAAATAAAATGTAAATCATGTCAAGCTGTATGTGAACAAAAAAAGTCAATTTATGCAATATTAACCAGCACAAGTATTATAAAAGATAACCTATTTATTTACATTCATTTGGAAACGTCATAAATTTGAAAAAGTTAGTATAAAGATGATTAATTATAGAAATATTTGTCAAGCGTTGATGGTCGAGTAGTTGTCCCCGGTAAGCGGGTTTGTTTCCCGGTCGCTGCTATGACACATGAAAAAAAAAATTATAGAAATATTAAAGAAATTATGTTAATTAAAAATATTAGTCCATCTTTAAGTAAAAATTTGGTTTGAAAACATTAATTTTATAGATATATTATTTAGTAATAAAATAAGTATGTATATGTTAAAGATAACGATATAATGTAGTTTCAAAAGACCCTCATAGAGGGAGAAAGGGTGATAAGGTAAAAAAAAATTGTTTCGCTTACAGTTGTATAGCAATTGTTAAGAGTTTAAAAGAGATAAAGTTAATTAAGAAGAATTAAAAATTCTGAAAAATAGAATTATGTAAGTATATTATGTTGTTATTATCATTTCTAATTAATGCATGTTTAAAACTAGAATGAAATAGTTAAAATGATAGAAATAAATTAAATTATTAAAAGTTTAAAATAACAAAAATGTGAATATATATATATATATTACAAATATAAAACTATATAAATGAAACCAATTAAAAATAAGATAAAAAAGTAATATTAATTATAATTTTATAAGAATATATAATTATTGGGGATCATTACTAATATATATTCTTATTTTGTAATATAGAATATTATTTATAATGTTTTATATATAAGTATGTATGTATCAATAAACATTAATTGTATGGTCACATATATTTAAATAGTGTAACTCTGGTAATAACTGCTGGGTAATTGAAACTGTAAGCAAGAAAGAATTTCATTGTAAAATATTAAATTAAGTTGTATGTGGCATTATATATATATATGTAATATAAAAATCAATATATATATCAAAATACAGTACAATTTATATAAATTATATTCTTTTAGAAGTACTTTCGACTATACACTTTGTAGTCTTTATCAACTATATAACGTTGAATAATCAAAACGAGACAACCCTTAACAATACCCATAGTTCAATTCAGATTTCCCACAATTCTGTTATCTTAACATTTGATGACTGGCGATTCATTAACATTTGACGATTTCTTGAAATCAACATAGCCTCTTTTATTTTACGTTTATTATGACAACGTTCAATTTGAATAATTTTCATATTTTTATAATCAAATTTAAATCCATATTGACAAGATTTATTATGATCAAATATAACAGATGATGAAGGTTTATTTACATCTGTTCCATATTGATTCTCTTTTTGAATTCTATTATATAAAAGCATATGTTCTTTTATTCTCTTCTCAAATGTACACTTAGATTCACCAATGTATTGTACGCCGCATCCACATATCAATCTATATATAATAGAATTTTGATTAAACTTTGAATTTTGAATTTTAGAATTATTAAGCAATCTATTTATGTTATTTGTAGAGAAAAAAGCAATATGACACAAACCATTATAAATTTTCCTAATAAACTTGACCTGCTCATCTGATATAAATGGCATTGAAATCCATTTCATTTTGATATTTTTATTTTTAATTTTATTATAGTGTTGATTTCTTTTAAATCCTTTAATAATATTAGCAATAGCATTTTTATAATAGCCAATTTTTAACAAGTCATTAACAAATAAATGTACATTTTTAATTTTATCACTAGAATATTTGCATAATTTTTCATTTCGAAATAAGAATGATTTCAATCAAAACAGCTTATGACACATAGGTACATGTGATTCATATGGAATAAAACCTCTAGTTTCAATTGGTTTTATTAACATAAGATAATCCAAACTGTAATCATTAAGAGTAACTTGAATATCCAAGAATTTTATGGAATTGTATTTCTCTTTAGTTATAACCCATTTTATATCCTTAATCTCATTTAATTCATTAAATAAATTGATTATTAATTCTTGTTTTCCACAAATAAAAACATCATCCACATATCTATGATATACCTTAATTTCTTGATATTTCAATTGTTTTAAAATTTTACTTTCATATGTTGATATAACAAAATTACAAATTGTACTGTATTTTGATATATATATATATATATTGATTTGTATATTACATATATTGTGAAATGAATACAGATATCAAACTTTATTTATTACATACATATATATATATATTGAAACAGACAGATCGAAGGATCGATCTTAGTTTCATAGTTTCATTTTGAAGTACGGTAATTCTAAATCACTATTTACCCACAGTGAGGCTTTTTTCTATTCCAGGCCACATAAATTTTAAGTTAGTTATTTTATGCTTTGTTTAAAAGAATTTAATGTAAATATTACAAGTATAAATATTGCAAATCATGATAAATAATATTCGTGTGTGTGGTTTGTAGGTTTATATTCGCTCAATTTAAAAGTTTCATTGCGTGTATATTTTTTTTAAAATTTTAAATCTTTCAAAATTATACAAAGTCATTTAAAAATGCTGATCAAAAGTCACATTCCTTTGATCGGTATTTTTAGTCAAATCTTACGTGTACAAAATGTATAGAATAATTAGTTTGTACTTTGAAAGTTAAGATAATGAATTTCAATTTTGTATTCACGAATTCCTATGTAATTATTTAGTTTGTCAATTTAGAATCATGTATTGAATTTAGAAATGAATGTAAATCAAACAATGGAAATGAGAAATGTAGGACTCTTATCAAAAAATGCGAATGCAATTGTATAGCCAAAATTAGATATTGCTGGAGGCAGAAAATCAAAGGAGGCAGAGTCATGAACAAAAACTATGCAGAGCGATCAACCGTAGCCATCTTATATTATAATAGACTAGGGGACTCTACTTTTTGACTTTGCTGTGGGTAGACCGTCTCGGGCTACAGCAAAGTAGTTGTGCCAGAGAAATCATCTCAACTGTGATTAAGAAGTTGCCCGGTAAATTGCAATAATGTTGGGCTAAGTCCAAGAAGCTGATCCCTGTTCTGCCGATTTAAATCTTTCGAGCCGCTGATCCATAATATTTCATGTGCTTCCAGTTTTCTCAATTCCAACCTTTAAATTAATCATGCCGTTCTAAGGAATCCAAAATGCGCGCCTACGTTCTGCATAAACATTACCGCAAGGAGAAAAGTCGGACGAAGAAGAATGGTAACTCTTGTTACATGAACTTTTCAACTTTCCTCTAAGCTTAATAATTTTATTATTTAATCTGTTATGAATTAATCTAAGTAATTACATGTAAATTTCTTGCTTTCCTTCGTTAAAATGTTACACTAAAGCCTGTCAGTAAATTTCTTCTCTAATATTTCTGTGCTCTAGTCTTTAGATGATGATTTACTAATATTTTGTGCCTAATAGTAATTCATTAGTGAATGTACTTATATTTTTATTATTACTTACATTTACAAACAAAGCGATGCCAATAATAATATTTTTCAACTCTAGTTAAAGCCATTAAAGTTTATTTCATAGTATTATTATTATATTCATTTTAAAAGTAATTTTCTTTTATCGAACTAAAAATTGGTTCGTTTATGTTGAGTTGAGAAATATTCAAGTACCTGTATTGTTCCTTTTATTTTGTCAAAATGATATTTTAATCTCTGCTCCAAATAACAAATATTTAAAATAAAGTCTAAATTTTTATTATATTCTTTTTTACATATGAACGGAGTAATAATGTAAAGTGAATATTTTTGTTACTATTATTACCTTCCGAACAACCTGGGGAGTTATGGGTTTCAGAGTGAAATTAATTAATCGTTACTTTTGTGATCTTTTGATTTCGCCATGTTTTATTTTGAATAGTCATATCAGATCGTTGCGTAGAAAATGTTACGGAGAGATAATCAAGGTTTTATATAGTTTTGCTTTAAGTCCACTTCCGATCACTCTTCCTCGATGTTACTGTGGCAGTGCCTTTTCCTTCGCCTAAATTGGCGTCTCGTTTTTACTACCAATTGGAAAGAAAGAAATTCTTCTCCAGATAATCTCTTGGATCACCGGGGTTCGAAAATGATCCTGGCTGGTTGTAGTGTCCCGGATCTACTTGGGGGCATTAAGACTTGTCAAAGTACAAGCCGCCCGGTCTTCCGTCAATGCACCGCAAGTTATTATTGTAGTATATCTTAAGCTCTGCATCCATCAGTACATCATTATTATATTATATTTTTATATAAAACCTCCAATTATCCGTATACGTAATGGTTTGAATCTATTAAAATCAAACAACTTAATATAAAATAGGAATTAAATATTTTAAATGCTCAAATTACTCTGATTCTCATATCAACTCGTACGACCATTTAAAACATATAAATATTGGCATGCGTTTTGTCTATCAGTCTAAAATGATTATTAAGGACTAGTATCAAATTATTAGAAATATACGTATGAAAATTTTACCGTATCTGTACATAGTATTCAATGATTTCAATCATTATTAAAAATTTATCTAATCTATTTTTGTCTCCATTGTCTTATTACTCTCGAAATCTAGTTAAGCACCTGCTGTCTGTATCGACAACTTAAATATATATTGAATTATTAACCGTACCAATATCTCGAATATAAGATATATATGAATAACTGATTGTAGGGTAATTTAGTCTGTGTTTTCCGACGAGCTAGTAAAGGGAAAACCACGTACTGTTGTTGCGTTGTTCATCGGTTGGTCATGCCAGGGGTTTGGGTTTGAATTTGGTTTGCATTTTGGAATTTATTCCTAGACGTGGACTGGGTTTGAATTCGGATTACTGTGCGTGATTAAGCATGGTGATTTTACCGGTACAATATATATATATAATCAATGCATAAATGGACAAGAAGTGGAAAGAAATTGTAATGTACAGTATTTACAATCCTTATATGTTTTTTCTATATAAATCAAGTATATATTCGGATGGAGATATATTCATATCAAAGAAAGATAATTTAATTTGGCCGAATTCAACTCATAATCTCTGATATGCTTACATAAACAACTCCACATATTCTAAAGAAAATGGATCTTACCAATACTTTCAGAATTTATGATTTTATTACTAGTCAATTGGAATAAGTTTGAACTCTTTGGATATTTGATATAAAGTTACTATAATGTAAATTTCAATGCACCTCTTTTACATTTTTAACATGTATAATGATAGTATAAATGGATAGTTTATCCATTATGAATAAGTCTACAAATATAAGATGAGAGACATCAACCAATTCATCCACTTTTCATATGAGCAAGAACAATACACTTTTAAAATTGGCAGAAAATTACATACTTAAGATGGTAAACTTTCAACCATAATGTTTGTATCTATATTAATTTAATCAAGAGTTTACAGATCAGCTGCTTTTAAATAGAAAGAAATACGATTGTGCCTAGCTCAAATTTCTGAAATGCCTTTACCTAGTTGAAATAAGCTGATATTAATTTTTCTTCTTCAGTTTTTTCTTTCTTCATTTCTTTCTTTAGCCCTTACTCATGTTGAGGTTACACCTCTATTCAAAAAGAAAATATTTTCCAATCTATATATCATACTATTTACAATAGTTCACCACAATTGAATTTTCCCTTCTAATTACATTGTTTTTTAATAACCAAAATAACATTTCTTCATCTTTACAGAATAAAAATAGTTACAAAAAATATTTTTATAATTATATTTAATCTTTACATGATCATCATTTCATATATTTACTCATGCTTTTAATTATAATATCACACTCTCCATACAGTAGTGCCACCAAGGGCAAGCTTTTGTAATCAATGGATGCAGAAAGGCTTGTGCATAAAAGCTCTATCTAGTGTCTACTCATCCAACATCCCCAGATTTGTTTCTATCTTGTGGCTTTCATCCATTGAGGAACCTTGGATTTGAGAGCACTGCACCTAGATCTAAGGAAATAATGCAATTCTCCAGCAGCCATATTTTACCTACTTAGCTGACAATAAAACTAAGATCCTGAGATAAAAATACCATAATGTTTTCAATCCAAACTCATTTGTTTGTATAACCATTTACATCTGAACTCAGTTCAGAATCTGTACATTTTGTTGTCTTTGGTTTTCAAAAGCCACAGTCACTATTATTCTATTGGCAGGATAGGTATAACACCATTAAAACCTTGCATGATCACCATTTTAAATGTTTACACATGCTTTTAATAAAACTACCAAACTCTATGCCACCAAATGCAAACTTTCATAATCAAATGGATGCAAAAAGGTTTATTCATAAAATCCCTATTTAGTGCCTACTCATCCAACATCCCCAAACAAGTTTCTAGCTTGTGGCTTTCATCAGTGAGAATCCTTAAAATTTGCGAACACTGCTCCTACATCTTAGCATCTGATGCAACTCTCTAGCAGCCACATTTTAACTTTTTGACTAATCTGAAATGAAAACACCATAATTTTTCCAACCTGAGAACATTTCATTGTATCTTCATGTAGATCTGAACTCACATTTTGGTGTGTTAGTATCTTCATGTAGATCTGAACTCACATTTTGGTGTGTTTGGCTTTTCAAAAACCACAATCACCATTATTCTATGAGCAGGATAGGTATAAAACCATCAAAACATAACATGATCATTGTTTCATATGTTTACATATGCTATTAATAAAAGTACCAAACTCTCTATACAATATTGCCACCAAGTGCAAGATTTTGTAATCAATGAATGCAGGAACGTCTGTGCATAAAATTCCTATCTAGTGCCTATTCATTCAACATCCCCAGACTAATTTTTACCTTGAGGATTTCATTAGTGAGAAAACTTGGATTTTACGGCACTGTACCTAGATCTTAGGATCTAATGCAATCCTCCAGTACCCACCTGTTACCTATTTGTCTAAGAATAAAGCTAGAATCCCAAGATGAAAAGAGCATAAGGTTTCCAACCCACCTTACTGTATCCATGATTATGAAAGCTATCATTGAATGCTTTACTGTATGGAGAGTTTGGTACTCTTATTAATAGCATGTGTAAGGATATGAAATGGTGATAATGTAATGGTTTGATGGTTTTATACTTATCCTGCCCATTTGATAAGGGTGACTATGATTTTTGAAAAACCAAAAACAACAAAATGTATAGATGCTGAACTGAATTCAGATCTATATTAATATACAACCACATGAGCTTGTGTCAGAAACATTACGCTGTTTTCATCTTGAGGTCCAAGATTTATAGTTAGCCAAATGGGTAAAAGGTGGCCGCTGGAGAGTTGCATTAGAATCTAAGATCTAGGTGCAGTAATCTCAAATCCAAGGCTACTTGATGATGAAAGCCACAAGATAGAAACTAGTCTGAGGTTGTTGGATGAGTAGGCATAAATTAGGAATCCTTTCTAAATCCATTGGTTATAAAAGCTTGCACTTGGTGGCACTGTTGTATGGAGAGTTTAGCACTTTCATTCTTATTAAACATTTTTTTCAAATTTAACTTTTTCTTTTTTTATACACTGAAACATTATGTATAATTTTTTAAATGATAAAATAAAAATAGATTATTTATTTTTGCTCATCTAAGTACTTGAATTAGATTAATATTTTTTTTTTCTTTTCTTTAAATAAGTACTTTACTGATCAAAAAATAGCAAAGCAAGAAATAAAATTGAGATGTTACACACACACACACACATAGTTTCAACTTGGATATTTTTGATTATAACTTTTACTCTTCTAAGAATTTATGATTATAAATTAAATATGTGAATTTGTTATTCCAATTTTTTGTAAAATTATATTTATATGTTGTTATCTTTCTCTAAGATCAGTCTTCATAAACATTTTGAAATGCATTGCTAGTTTAATGATGTTGATCCACCTTAACTTTTATAAAGCTGAAATTAATTTTATCTCTTTTTTCTTTCTCACATTCGTTTTATAGCATGACCAAAAATGTTTTATGGACAATCTATTTTATTTTAAATCAGCCTATACAATATCAAATCCAAAACTTTTTTACTTTTGACCTTATTTTATTATCAATAAAATTTCATCAATAATTATCTTGTCAATACCCAGACAGTGTTAGAAGCAGTATTCATGCAAGGTTTGAATGGCAAGTTTTTATTTGTGCATGATAAAAAATAATTAGTGAAGTCATCAGCTGTAATATTCCTATTATAGACATTTTATTTTTAACAATACTGTCTAATAAATGACCAAATGTAGCTACAATTAGTTTCTATGTTATTTTCTAATTTTACTATATATCTTTTGATGTCAATTCTTCTATAATTTTAAATAATCTTTTAATATTTAGAATGTTATTATAATAAATTATCATTCTGCTTTCTTAAACAATATGTGATCCTTATATTTCTTTTTATAAATCTTTTTTTTTTAAATAATAATATTTTTTAGACGATGCATTATGTAATGGTACTCTTTCATCTCATTTTTTTACATTTTTTTTTGTAATAAATCAACTACTTCAATCACATTTGTTCCCAATTAACATATTTGATATCATAATATAAATTATAATAATCAAGTTTGACATTATTCAAACGGAAGTCAATCTCTGATAATGTACTATTTCTTAAATATTATAAATCTCAGCGCACTCTCACGCAGGTAAGAGTTTAAAAAACTTAAATGATTCTCCGATAATGCGCTAATAGATAGACAATTAAAATCTTAAACTGGATTCCAAGAGATTATAAAAGACCCAAAAAGAAACCACATATGAAATGGATGAATGAAATAAAAAAGTGTGCAGGGGAGATGTGGAGAAGAAAAGCTAAAGATCGGAGAGATGGATTGAACTTAGAGATATCTTCATCTTGCAGTGGATTGATAATGGTTGATGATGATGATAAATCTCCATGCACTCTCCCACCGGTAAGAGTTTAAAAAACTTAAGTGATTCACTTAAGTTTTTTAAACTCTTACTGGCGAGAGAGTGCGCACAGAGATTTATAATATTTAAGAATATAAGGCATTACAGGAGATTGATTTCCATTTGAATAATTTCAAAGTTTTCAGCACTATATAATAATAGGTTTAAGTTTATAAATTCTTTTTGAAGTTATCATATTCTTATTATTTAAAAATCTTACTTCAATAATGTCTAGAAATTGTTTTACATTTGCATCATTGATGTTAACGTGAATAAAATTTAGGGTATATTTTTGTTATTACTTTTAAATTATTTTATTGAAATGCACCCCTTACGTTCATGATTCTATAATCCTTTGTCCTCTATTAATTTCAATAATATACAGCTCATTTGTTTTATCTGCCATCTTAAAGTACCACAGATCAAAATATTTTTTTCAAATGCTCCAAATCATTATTCTGTTCATTTATATTAAAGTGAAGGGAAAATATTTAATATCTACACAAAGAAGTGACTTTCTACTGTTATTTTAATACAAATGGAATCAATAAAATCTAGTTCTATGTTCACTTTTGTTACAATATTGTTTTAATAGTTAAAAATACACTTCTATGCCTGATCATACCTGTAAGTAAAAACTGTTAGTCTGCATTCTGATGTAACAAACTGACCATTAAATTGTTTTTGTTATGGTTCTCGGATTACACTCTTTTTCAGAAATAACACATCTTACTTACTGGCAGAATGTTAAATTCCCAAGTGTTATAGGTCAACTTATTTTCATGGGAATATCCAGATTCCATTTTATCTTGATCAGATTAAGCATTCATCATTACAGCCCAGTGGATATATAAGAATAGGTAAGCTATGTCTAATAGCAGATACAAGCTAATAGATAAAAATTCTCTGTGAATCTGATTGTTTCCATTATGAATGCAGTCTGACTATAAATGGGCAGACAATAAGTAACTTTCAGAGCTGAATGATAGTATGCACATTGTTAACCATATTGTTAAAGCAGTGGGACAATTTTATGCTAAAACTGGATACTGCGAGAATAGAAATCTAACATGAGGTAGGCTGTCATATTACAAATGGAAGTGTTACTGCAGTTACATGAGGCAAGAGTTTATGGTACCACTGAAAGTGTTAGGCAATCCTAGAAGGCTTCCTTCAAAGTTGTATGGTATCTAGATATAATACCTAGCTGATGGTGTTGTTTGATGTTATTTTAGTATATTTATTGTATACAAGCATTTATAAATAACTAATCATATTTATCCAAATCTTGGTTTATTACATTCAAATATAAAGGCAACAAATATGGTGCAGTCCTGATAAAAACAATAAAGTGCTTGCATGCTTAAATCATAAGATATATTATATACACCTGGGTCTCATTTTATGTGGTAGATAGGTTCCTCAGAAAACACACACAAAAGAAATTGCACAAAAATAGACTTAACTTACCTTGAAAAATGGAGATGGGGGTTGTAATTTTCAGAAATCGCATAAAAGCAAAGCAAGAATGAAAAATTACTTTAAAATTCACATTAAAAAAATAAGAAAATAAAGTATGACTAATAAAAAATTTCAAATATTTGAAAAAAATATATATAAGACAAACTTTTTTTACTTTTTTTATTAACTATAGTATTTAATTTTACATTTTTTTATGCATATTTTAATCATTAGCGGTTGTTTGACTATTAGGCAAAATGTGTTCGTTTGTGAAATGTTAAAAAATCAGATTCATCATGTGACATACAACTAGCATCACTTTCAGTCTTGAGCTATGTTAATGATTTTTTTGTTTCTATATTAAAAAAATGAGATTGTAATCAAAACGAAAAAATTATAGATCATCATTAGAAAGATTATTTTCAGTTTATAAAATCAATAAAATCTTTGTTATTAATTATTTTAAAAATCTAAAAAATACATTTTAAAAGTTTAAAATTTTTGACTATTTATCGCAATATCTTTATATGTAAATATAAATCTATTATTATTATTTACTCATTAGTATAAGTAGGTTATTTACATAGAAGCTAATATTCTAAATACAGCTTCAGGCCATATTCACATTAGCTGCCAATATAACGTTATATTTTTTGGGGAAAAAAGTATTTCAAGTCAAAATAAGTTATTAATAATTTAAATTTCTTGATATCTAATAAATATAGTGAAATATGAAAGACATTAAGAAGAAACACGAATGACATAACTTCAAAATCACATTAAAATAATCCACATAAAATGAGACCCAGGTGTAATGTGAGATGCGTACAATAAATTTTCTTTTAAAGTCAGGCAAAAATGCTATTAAAATTTTTAAAATGATTAAACTGTATATGCAAGTGGCTTGCAGCATTTTGTTATAGCAGAGAAAGCATTGAAAATAATTTATAAAGGTACAAACACTGTCACCTTTTACATCATATGATCCAGAGCTGCAAGCAATGCTGAACTACGTCACTGCATAACACACACATTGATTCGGAGTTGTTGCTGAAGGCAAACATGTTTTCATTAAAATCATTGTTTATACTCGTAGATTACTTAAGTCATTTAGATTTTGAAAATTATGGCTTCACAATTTCAAAATGACATATATATATATATATATATATATATATATATATATATATATATATATATATATATATATATATATATATATATATATATATATATATATATATATATAATATATAAAATAACTACAACCATTAAATGTCTTATTTTTAAATTATAAATAATATCAAACAAATATATTTAACACATATTCAAAATTAAATAATATAGACTTTCAAGTTCACACAATCTTTTCAACTGTTAATACAAACGACGTTTGTATTAACAGTTGAAAAATGTCAGAAACAATTGAAAGTACTTATATATTATTTAATTTTGAATACTGTGTTAAATATATTTGTTAATTATATTATATATATATATATATATATATATATATATATATATATATATATATATAAAAAAAGTCTATTATGCAATAAAAATAATAATTAATATAATAGTAAGAATATATTATTAAAAATATAATTCACAAAAGTACTTTTAGTTCATCACTTAATGTTTTTTACTGTCATTAAATTTAAATATAGTGAAATTAAATGGCATTAACAATATTTTATCAAAAACATATAGATTCAAAAATTGTTTCTTGTTTATTTTTTTCTTAATCATTTAGTATATAGGGTATAGGAGCACAGACTTTCACATGCTCCACCACTCTCCACACTATCTCATAACACTGATACACTCAAACACATATATGTTGAAAAGATAAATAATCACCAATATACGTATTTTATGCTAAACCAGCAATCATCAGTTGGTCTAGATTACCATCTCTATAGATATATGTTATAAGTGCTCAGATATATATTAAGATAGTCAATCCTCATACTTTAATGGACAGGCTTCAATCTATTCTACCCTCCAACTCTTCAACTGTCCATCCAATTGAAAATCTGATGATGAAATGCTCAAAGGCCATCCTGAGGCCGAGATTCTTGTCACATCTATGTTGATCTAAGGTCAATCTGACCCCTCATATACAGTGCATAATCCATTTAATGAGGAGACATCTCTACTATGTAATAACTGAAACACACAGGCTTATTTTATTATATACCTGTGTCTATATATACATATAGGGTATATGAGCACAGACTTTCACATGTCCCATATCATTTAGATAAATAATTTTATAATTACATATATATATTCTATAATGTAAACACATTTGTTTTATTATGTGGATTTTGTTATAATAGAATATGTTTTTTTTCTTGATCCTTGAAAATGACTATAAAGTAAAAATAGTTGAAACGTTAACAAGTGGATATATATTTATATACAAGAAATAAAGTTTTTATAAAGAAAAGAGGAAAATGAGATTTTTAATTGTTTGAATTATTTGTTTTATACAGAAATAATTTTTTTTTCCTTCTTTCTTTCTTTCTTATAAGTCAAATGTGTTGACCAGGAAGTGAACCCAGGCCAGCTCCTTGGAAGGCAACTATGCTAACCACTAGGCCACCAACGCTTGAAAAAAAATTAAACAGATACCTTTTGGTTTAATTTTAAATAAGTTATAGTATTTCAAAATATCAGAAAATGCTAGTACTCAATTGTTAATTTTTTTAAAAAGTCATTTGACATTATTTTAAATATTTATTTAGATCATTTTTGTATCTTCATACCTTCTTTTTCATTTAAGCTTTAAATTTATTTATACACACAATATCAGCTTAAATATTCACTATGCTGTGTGCTGTGAAACAAATTATCTCAATATATAGCTATTATTTTTAATGAGAATCATTATTGATAAATATGTAACCTAAAAGTATTTATCTTTCTTAATGCAATTTTTGAATCGGTCTATTATTGACATTTTTGTAAAAGAATATTTAATAATATGAATCAGGACATAGATTTATGCAAATGAAAGCATTTTTAAGCATTTATTGGTTAAATTTTAGTATTGTTAGAATAATTACAGAAAACATATTGAGAAATTAAAGTAAAAATTAATAAATGATTTTATCTCATAGACCAATACCAACATTTTCAACCATTATCAATCAATTGTAAGATGAAGGATTTCCAGTTATAATCCAGTTTGTTTGATACTTAGTTTTTTTTCCTCCACATTCCATCAGAATTTTTTTTATTTTACCCATCCATTTCACATGTAGTCCTTTTTAGATCTTTTATCCATCATTTATCCTATCTTATAGCAATAAGTTCATCTCAGCTCCGTTTCAGTCTTTTTAATTATTTTCATTATGTCAATAATACCTGCCTACTCTTTCATGCAAGTATTTTTATTCTGATTCTTTTTTTCTTACTCTGAAAATATATCTCTCTCATTTATTGAATAGTCTAACGACTATATATCGATTAAAAACTTATTTTTTCTAATGCATAAGCTTATTTCTTTTGACCTTAAATTATCAAAAGCTCTCCATCCAAGTTTAAATATATGATAAATTTTGTCCATTATGTTTCCATCTGCATTAATAATCTGACCATCATTTTGTTGCTGTTAATGTCTGTAATTCATGATTATCAGTCTTTGTTTTATTTTCGAAAAATTTATTGACTATTGATTTATTTATTTTTTAGTACATCATACTTTTATGTTCACCTAATAAATCTTGCAACATTTCTGAAGCTCTTGAGACATTATTTGCAAAAGCAGTCATTATTACCTGGAAAATTTAGATTACTTAAATCATCTCCATTTGTTTTTATGCTTTTAGTTTTCTATTTTCATCCACAAAATACTTTGGAAATTGAAATCAAATGTATAAAATTTCAAATGAGCTATGATTAAACTAATTGCAAAATGTTAATAAATTATAAAACGAATAGAATGATATTATCTATTCTTTTATATTTGTGAGTAGTTGAACTTAGTTTATTGAAATTGTTAAAAATGAGAGTGTAAAATCTATTAGTTTTATTTATAAATATAAGGGATTTGAACTCAGACTTTCAAGAAATCTTTAATTATCCCCATTATCTTACACCACTGATACATATGACCACTCATGTACAAAAGATATATAATCACCAATATACATATTTCATGCTCAACCATCACTCATCAGTTAATACAAATTATCATATCCCACACACATATATAATCAGTGCTCAGTTTATATTAAGATAGCAAATATTTATATTTTAATGGACAAGCTTCATTCTACTCCAACCCCCAACTCTTCAGCCATCCATACCAATGAAAATCTGATGATAGAATGCCCAAATCCCATATTAATGCCAATATTGTTGTTATGCCCATGTTGACCTCAAGTCATTCTGACCCCTCATGTATTGGACAGTATCCATATAAATACATAGTTTAATTTATGTAAATGATATGAAATCACAATGTAATTATTCAGAGGATTGTGTCAGTGTCTTAGATCCATTTTGGTTTCTTCTTATTAAGTTAAGATTATTTAGAGTTGTATTTATTAAACTATTGTTTTATTTGGCATTTAGGAGTTGCTAAAACTAAGAAACAGTGTTGATCTTTTCAATAGTTAAATAATGATAACAGATCATTTGCACTATACATGAATCAAACTAATATAATTTTTATTCCCTGATTTAGAACAATATCAATAAACTAAGCTTCAATACCAATAAAGCTAAAAGAATATATGATATCATTTTATTCTTTTCATAGTTTATTGACATTTGGGAATTAGTTTATATATAGTTCATTGGAAGTTGCAGTACTTCTATTTCAATTTTGTATTGCTAAACTATGATTTTTTATAGTTACATTTATTAAATTGATGTTCCATTTTGGAATTTGGAAGTTGATTGGTTAAATACTGATTTGAGATCATTTATTCTGTACATAAGTCAAATTATGTAATAATCAATGAATTTTACTAGCACAATGTCAGATTGTAATTCTATGTAGAAGTTAATAAATATTTGAACATCCTTGATTTAATATTTTGTGTGGTGCTAGTGAAAAAGGTTTATTACCTTCTAAATAGGATTACAACCTGACATTGTCAAACAAAATTCATTGACATTACAAAGAATTTAAGTCATATGTCAACATTTGTAATACAAT
This sequence comes from Epiperipatus broadwayi, assembly GCA_028023455.1. Lineage (NCBI taxonomy): Eukaryota > Metazoa > Onychophora > Udeonychophora > Euonychophora > Peripatidae > Epiperipatus > Epiperipatus broadwayi. The sequence goes on along the minus strand of JAQFVV010012880.1, from coordinate 152,617 downwards.
CTTGTTAAATTAGGTCATGTGACCTATGACTTGATTTTTTTGAGGCTTTGACAATTTTATATTGCTAAAGCTATTAATATGTAATGTATCTGAACTTGTTTCAGTCTCATATGGCTATTTAATTAGATAGCTGGATTGGAAGGCATATGAATGTCTGAAAATTTCAGATTATTATCCATTAGATAAAGTGCTGGTCTTATCCTGGTATTTTTAATCTAATACTTGAATATCCTAGCACCTTACTGAGGAAGCCAGTAGCAGAAACCAGTCTAGAGTTGGGGATATTCTGCAAATTTTGTTAATAGCTTATTTGTGAGCTCTATCTATAAAATTCATCAATTATTACATAGTTTAACATCTTCTAATATTAGCATGAAGTAAATCATAATATTCCATAAGTGTTGATAAGGTTATCCAAAGAAATGGATATAAAGTGAATGAATTCAAAATATTCATGTTTTCATTTCAAGACAATTAATATTGGACTATATAAATGCATTTAGGTTTAAAAATAAATCGGTATTTTCTCAAAGACTATTTTGTGACTGGAGTAAGAGTATTCTTGCATTTAACATTGTTGATTTAATATTATGTATGGTGCTAGTGAGAAAGGTTTATTGCACTAGTAAAATTCATTGATTATTACATAGTTTAACACCTTCTAAAATTAGCATGAAGTAAATTATAATAGTTCATAAGTGTTAAAAAGATTATCAAAAGAAATGGATATAAAGTGAATGATTTAATATATCCACAATCTCATTTCAAAGACACTTAATATTGGCCTATATAAGTGCATTTCACTTTGAAATAAGATGGTTATTCTTATTTTCTCAAAGTCTTTATCTTGTGGCTGGAATAAAAGTATCCTCACATTTAACATCATTGATTTAATATTATGTACAGAAATAATGATGAAAATTTATTACCTTCTAAATAGAAATGAATCAAATTAATAGTCATATTTCTTTTTCTGATTTATAACAATATCATTAAATGAAATTGAAATCTTAACAAAGCCTAAAAAATAGATATTTCATTTTTTTTATAATTTACTGATATTTGGAAATGAAGTAACATATAACTCACTAGGAGTTGCAGTTACTTTTCTTTCAATTTTATATTGTTAAGCTCTGGGATTTATAATTAAAATACTTTTTGTGTAATTGTTGTAAAAAGTTGAGATGTGAAATCAACCTATCATACACCTTTGTCATTATTTTAGTATCACCATGACAACTAATCACTACCATTGCACTTGGTTAAATATTCTTTAGAATATGATGATAATCTGGATCTATATTTTGATGATCCAAAACTTTAATTACTGTAAAAATGCTTATAGAATCAAAAATCTTTGTGTATTCTATAAATCCAAAGCATTATGCAACCCATATTTATCGTTTCTTATTATATATTCTCTTAATACTTGGATGTGATATTCTATGCTAAAGCCATTTTAAATTCAACTTGTCGTTTTTGTTGATTATATAGTTTTGCTAATGATTTTTTTTAATTTCTTCCCTGTTTCTTTTAATATATTAATTCCTAGATTTCCCTAGGCTTTTCCTTTCTTCATAGATTTATAATGCTTAGTAATTCAGATGATATAATAATTATAGTAGTTTACTTATTTTTTCATCTCTATTACTATGCAATTCTTTGTAACTTCCATCCAATTCATGATACTATCTCTTTTTAATTAATATTTTCATCTTTTCTTTTTTTTCTTCTGATGTAACTTTTACTTCAGTACTAAGATGCTGGTTTATATCTTTGAACTTTTTACATCACTATTAATTCCTTTTCATACTATTTTACAGAAGTTTAGATATTTTATTTTTCTTGATATATCATTTTAAAAACATTTTAATATTTCTTTTATGCATTGTTTTGTCTCAGATAGAAAATTACTGATGAATTTCTGGTTTGTTTTACCAGCAATCTTTTTTTCAGTTTTTAGTAAAATATCAGTTATCTGCTTATTAATGTCAGTTAGATCTTCAAATTCTATTAATATTTTTTATCAGAAGTTTGTTTTTAATCTATGCTATAAATAATAACAATAATTATGATTTGTAATTAGACATTTCTTATTTCAATATCAAAAGTATATATTGCTAAAGAATATTTTCCAATATTAAAAAAATTTTTTTGAATTAATTAAATTAGTAAAGAAAAGTTTAAATTGTGTCTAGCGATTTTTAAAAAAAATAAATAAATAAAAGTTGTGTTTTACTTGTTTATTTTTAAGGTTTACTTGTTTTAATAATACTCGTTGGATTAATAGCACGTTTAACATTTGCTGCTCTCTCGGGACTTGGTAGCGATTTTACAAAAAAAGAAAAACTATTTATTGTTTTGGCAAATATTCCTAAAGCCACTGTACAAGTAAGTATATTTGAAAAATTAATTAAAATCACAATAAAATGTTGTTTTGTATAATTATATATAAATAATGGTACAAAATAATGTTGCTTGATGTGAAAGTAAAACATCTAATATTTAGGTCTATATTTTTACATTCAGAAGTTGTAAAAAACGTGTAAGAAATATTGATGGAGAATATTGAATCTATGTCAAAGCAATGAACGCTTGCAAAGGATTAATAGTTTTTTTTTTCATATGTTAAATGCGTTGATCGGGAAGCGAACCCGGACCAGCTGCTTGGAAGGCAGCTACGCTAACCACTAGGCCACCAACGCTTGACAGTTTATGCTATATCCTGCAGATTTTACAAAATTAATGTGTAATAATTGAAATGAAATAGGATACTATATATATTTTAATGATTTATATGAGTTGTAAAGCTTCCTGGTTCATTTTTGTTTGCCAAACTTTAAACTTTCCATATGTTGATGCATTTTCTATAGTTTTTAAATTAGTCTTTTAAAACAAAACCTAGCCTATTGTCTGTTTATAGTAACAAATTATTCAAATCTGGAAAAAGAAAAGAGTACAGACTTTTTATAAGTATTGCATTGGGATAAAATGGATCATAATATATCAACTGACATTATTTGGGTTCAATATGATGCTGAGTTCTGTAAAACAAGAATCAAAATGAAATATATATTTATGGAAAAAAAACTAATTTGAATTGATTAAATGTGAATTAAAACTTTCTTTTGGATTCTGGATTTACAATATGCTGATGATTGTTTTATTATTATCATCAGTTCAAATGATGATATAAACATTGGATTTAATGCTTTTAATGAGCATATAATGACTTTGGTTTAATAATGAACATTCAAAATATTCAAGTTCTTTTTTAGCTAGTAAACTCCTCGGCCTTTTTTAAGTTTGATGATTAGCATCTTGATAATATAAACCAATTTAAATATTTTTGTAATTTTATAAATAGATTAGTGGACCTAGATGTTGAGTATAAAACAGCCTCCAATATGTTGTTTTTCTTAAAAAATTAAAGGATAATAAATTTTATAACAGGAAAATAAATAGTGAAATGAAATTAGCTATCAAGAGTTATTTTACCTATTTTTTTTACATGGAAGTGACACTTGCACGCACTATCAAGAAAACATAAAAGCATTAGAAAACTTTTATTTAAAGTTGCTATGTAAAATTGTAAAAATACAATTGCAAGATTAAAACTACTCAGTATGTTTTTTACCTTGTGATATCCTAAATCATAATGTTCAGTAATTTGAACTCAGACACAACCCTCAAATATCCATGCTATCTCATACTGCCAATACGCTTCATCACACATATGTCAAAAAGATAAATAATCACTAATATCCGTATTTTGTGCTAAACCAGCACTTGTAAGTTGGTCCAGATTATTATCTCCACACACATATACAATCAATGCTCAGCTTATATGAAGATAGCTAATCTTCATAGTTTAATAGACATGCTTCAAACCTCTCTTCCCCACAACTTTTCAGCAATCCATTTCATTGAAAATCTGATGATGGAACCCTCAAAACCCACATTGGTGCCAATCTTCTCATTCTATCCATGTTAACCATAAGTCACTCTGACACCTCATGTACAGAACATAATCAATTTATTTACATATATGAGGGATAGGCAGACCTTAAAGCAGGTTGGCACCAATGTGGGCTTTCCATGTTCTATCATCAGATTTTCAATGAAATGAATGGGTGGAGAGTCATGGAGTGGAGTGGAGTGGTTTGAAACCTGTCCATTAAAGTATGAAAATTGGCTATCCTAATATAAGCTGAGCATTCATTGTATATGTGTATGGACATGATAATTTGGACTACCTGATGAGTGCTGGTTTAGCATGAAATATGTATATTGGCGATTATTTATCTTTTCAACATGTGTGTGATCAAGTGTATCAGCCATATGAGATAGCATGGATAGTTGAGGGTTAGGTAAAATCTGAGTTCAAATCCCCTATATATTACATATTGAAGTGCAGATATGAAAAAGTCTGTACTGTAGAAGAAATTCATATATTAAATGTTCAGTAATGTAAATTTACCTCATTTCAAACATTTTACATTTTCTATCCTTAATAATAACATTTCTTCTCATTTGATTGGGTAAAGATTGTATAATGCAAATGAGATTTGGTGAACAATTAACTCAATTGTAAACAAAACTATAAGTCTTTTGGATTAACTGGGTTAAATGCCCTAATCAAGTCAATAAGAGAAATATATAAATCACTACTTTGTTCCTGACACTCATCTCGCATTTGCCTGGCATAAAAACATGTCTGTAGACCTTCTTTAAATTACTGAGTCTATGATAACCATTCACTTATAATTGAAACAAACCTATTCAATACTATCTTTGAAGGTAACTTTGATGAAATGGTTATTAGTGGTATTTCACAATAATGACTGTGATCTTGTCTATTCCCTTTATTTTTAAAAATTGAAACTATATAAGCATCTTTAAGACCAATAGCAACTAAATCTAAGTTACTTAATTATGATACACGTTTGTCAGTCAGATATAAAATAATATAATTATATTTATAGTGTGTAAAACAATATAAATATATGATTGTAAAATATAAAAAAACTTATGTTAATTTTATGTGTTTGTATTGTGATTAAAATATTTGTTAAAAATATAAAAAAGAGAACACAGTACAGTCTCATACAGGGGAAAAATTGATTCAGAGATTGTAAAGAAGAAATAAAAATAAATAATCCTACCTCTTTTTGTGGGTATATATATATATATATATATATATATATATACCCACAAAAAGAGGTAGGATTATTTATTTATATATATATATATATATATATATATACTTGGATATCAATACGATTTATTTGTAATGAACAAGTGAAATTTATAAGGCAAATATATAAAAATGTATGTAGAGTCACATTTTATACTACTAATTTAAATAGATTGATAAATAATTAAAAAAATAGATGTAGTTTTTAAATCAAAATTGTGCAATATATAAATGGTGGTGTGTTTGTGGAAAAGCATATCTAGGTGAATCTCAGTGTACATTGGAGAAAAGATCAAATGAACATTCATTGCTATATAAACAAGTGCAAAAATCAAGACAAGAGAGTGTTAGAAATGATGATGTATCACCTTCAGTTTTTTTTATTCATATGTCATAGCATCATCTGTGAGGCGAACCCACAACCATCTGCAACCAACTACTTGCTTGCAAGGCTGCTGTGATGACTTCTCGGCTAACAACGCTTGACACCTTCAGTATTTTTTGTCATAATGTTACATGTATATATGGTTTTGATTTTAATAAAGTTAAGATTTTATGTATTGAAAGAAATAATAATAAGCATAAAATTAAAGAAGCCATGTTAATAATAAATGGAAAGCAGCATTTGATAAATAGACAAGATGATAATATAAAAATTAACAAATTGTGGGAAAATTGATGTATGATGTAATTGTTTTTGCATACATTTGTAAAAAATTTTTTGTAATAGAATTTGAATAAAGTTGATAACAACTACTTAGATAGTTGAAAGTACTTCTATGAAATTATAGTAGATAGTTATTTTTAAAATATTGTTTACTGTATTAACTATTGTATTGCCCCCCCCCCCGAAGAATTATATATATTTGATTATAATTGGAATACAGATACTGATTACTAATTTATACACACACACACACGCACACACACACACATATATATATATCATTATCAACCATTATCAATCCACTGCAGGATTAAGGTCTCTTCAAGTTTAATCCATCTTCTTCGATCTTTAGCTTCTCTTCTCCACATCACCCCTGCACACTTTCTTATTTCATCCATCCATCTCACATGTGGTCTCTTTCTGGATCTTTTACAATCTCTTGGAATCCAGTTTAAAATTTCAATTGTCCATCTATTATCATCTCTTCTAGCAATATGTCCAGCCCAACTCCAATCTTTTAATTTTTTCAATGAGGTCAGTAACACCTGTTTGTTCTCTTACCCATACATTGTGTTTTCGATCCTTCTTGTTACTCCCAACATACATCTCTCCATACTTCTTTGAGTGGTCTAAAGTCTCTGTATTGCTCTTCTATTGAGTGTCCAAGTCTCAGATCCATATGTAAGAACTGGTAAAACACATTTGTTAAAAACCTTCCTTTTCAAACACATAGGCATATTTCCTTTTAGTATCAAATTATTTCTACCAAAAGCACTCCAACGAAGTTTAATTCTATGATTAATTTCCTCCATTATGTTTCCATCTGTATTAATAATCTGAGCAAGGTATTTGTAGCTGTTAACTTCTTCTAATTCATCATAACCAATCTTTATTTTCATATTTTGAGCAAATCGATTAAACATTACTTTAGTCGTTTTAACATTTATCTTTAGTCCTACTTTCCTACTTTCATCTGATAACTCCTGCAACATTTCCTGCAGCTCTGAAGCATTATTTGCAAAAACAACTACATCATCTGCAAAATCGAAATGACTTAAATAATCTCCATTTACTTTCACTCCTTTAGTTTTCCATTTTAATCCACAAAATACTTCTTGCAGCACTGCTGTAAAAAGTTTTGGAGATATGGAGTCACTTTGTCTTACACCTTTCTCAATGTTGACTTTCCCAGTATCATTATGTAATCTAATTGTTGCTGTTGCATTTTTATAAATATTATTTAAAATATGACAATATCCTGGATCTATACCTTGATGATCCAATGTTTTAATCACTGAAGAAATGTTTATAGAATCAAATGCCTTTTCATAATCTACAAATCCAAAACATAATGACAACTCATATTCATTTGTCCTTTCTATAACTTCTCTCAATACCTGAATATGATCTACTGTACTAAAACCACTTTTAAATCCAGCTTGTTCTCTTGGTTTGTGGAAATGCAATGTTCTCTGTAGACGAGTTGTAATTATCTTGGTGAAAATTTTATATAAAACTGATAAAAGGCTGATAGGTCTGTAATTTCTAATATCTTTTTTATCACCTTTTTTAAATATTAATATTATTACTGCATTCTTCCAATCATCCGGTACATGTTTATCATTTAGACATTTAGTATATAACTTTGCTAAAAAAATTTCTGTTTCTTCATCTGCTTCTTTTAATATATCAATTATAATTCCATCATTACCTGGAGCCTTTCCTTTCTTCATACATTTAATTGCATTTCTCACTTCTTCATTTAAAATTCTGGGCAATTCGGAAGATGTAATAGATATAGGAGGTACTTGTTCTTTATTACTATATAATTCTTGATAAAAATTTTCTACCAATTTCATGATGTCATCTCTCCTTTTAGTAATAATTCCATCTTTTTTTCTTATTGCATATATAAATTTCCTACCAATACCAAAATGTTGTTTTACATTCTTAAGACTTTTATTTTCTTCTATAGCTTTTCTTGCTAGTTCACAGTTATACTTTCTTATAACATTTTCAACTCTTTTCCGCACCATTTTACCAAATTCGAGATATTCAATACTTTTTAAGGCATCATTTTTGTATATCTTCATATTGCTTCTTTTCGTCATAAATTCTCTAGTCTCAGTAGAAATTTTATTGGTCAATTGCTGCTTTTTTCTACCAGCTATCTTTCTTGCAGTTTTTAAAAGTGTATCAGTTATTTTCATATTAATTTCATTCAAATCTGAATCATGTTCAAAATGTACTAATACTTGAAACCGATTTGTAAGTTCTAATTTAAATTCATTAGAATGTTTCTGAATATTAGGAATATCAACTGTAAATATTGTTTTTCTTAACAATTTTTGTCTTTCTAGTTTTACATTAACACGTATCTTGCATCTTACTAATCGATGATCACATTCTGTCTTAAATCTATTAAGAACATTACAATCTTGAAATATGTATTTCCTGTTAGTCAAAATATAATCCAATTCTGCTGTACCTTCATTTGGATGCTTCAATGTCCATTTTCTATTAGCATTTTTCTCAAAAGAAGAATTCATTAATATAAAGTTTTTCTTTTTCTGCAAACTCCACAAGTCTATGTCCTCTCTCATTTCTATTACCACAACCAAAATTACCTACAGCACTTTCATCTTTCATTTGTTTACAAATTCTAGCATTAAAGTCTCCCATAACAGTTTTAAAATGTTGTTTACTCTGATCAAAAGCCTTTGTACATCCATATAAAAATCTTCTACTACTTCATCACTATGAGAACTTGTTGGGGCATAAACCTGAATTATCTGCATTTGGTATCTGCTATTAAGTTGTATAACTAATCTTGCCACTCTGTCTGATACACCATCAATCTCCACAATATTGTTCTTCCACTTTTTATTTATAATGAATCCTACTCCACTTGTATTTCCAATATTTGTGCCTTTATAATAGAGCATATGTCCACTTTTTAAATCAATTGTCTCTTCACCTTTTCTTCTAACTCCACAAAGTCCAATAATATCCCATTTAATATAAGAGAGTTCTTCTAATTCTTACAATCTTCCTTCACTTGAAAGTGATCTGCAGTTGTAAGTACCTAAATAAAAAGTTGTCATCAAATGGCAGCCTGGGTTCGCAATCAGGGGATTCTTAGCACCCTTTGCCTTTGGCAACCAATCGCTGCCTTGGTTGGTGACTTTACAGCCTCCTGGGAATAAAGGCGATGCTTTATTTTTGTCTGTCATAATTGTATATATGTATTGGAAAAATATTTATCATTTACACAAACATTCATTCTGCCCTATCAGGCATTGAGAAGACAGACCATGATGTTTCTTGATCTTAAACTCAGAGGTAAAAAGCCAATAAACTCATCACGCTGGCTAATATATATATATATTAGAAAATACAGTACTTAAACGTTTCTTAAAAATATATATCTATAAACGTGATTTAGGAGTGCTCTCAACTATCCTTGTAGTTTTTGTCAACTAATACTTTTAAAAGGTGAACTTTCCCATAGTTCCATGATGTCAGCTTTCCCATAATTCCATGATCTTAACATTTGCTGTCTGCCTATTGATTAAATCTTGCTTTTATTTATATATTAACATCATTTCCTTAATTTTTCTTTTATTATTATTTCTTTCAGTTTTCAATATTTTTATGTTACTATAATTAAAATCAAAATCATATATACATGATTTATTATGGTCAGAAAAGACAGAATCTGATAAATTATCATTATTTTTATAATTTTGTTTTGTATTTTGAACCATTTTTAATAATAACAAGTGTTTTTTGTTTTTTTTTCCAATGTGCACCTTGAATCACCTATATATACACTGCCACACCTACACATCCATTTGTAAATAATAGAAATTTTATTTGTCAATAAGGTTTAATCTTTTGGATTATTTATTAATTTATTTAATGTAGGTGGTGCATAAAATGCAATATCACATATACCTTCATAAATTTTCTTAATGAAACTTGCCTGTTGATTTGAAATATATGGTATTGATATCCATTTTTTTATAAGAATTAACATTATTATTATTATTTTTATATTTAGAATTAAAATTTTTAATAGTGTAATAAACATAATCATAACTATATCCAATGTTTTTATTCATTATAATAAATTTCAATATTTTTGGTTTTATCTGATGAATATTTACAAAGATTATCATTTCAAATTAAGAAAGACTTTAAACATGCCATTTTATGTGACATTGGTACTTTTGATTTACATCACATGACCACTACTTCTTAGGCATGCTTATAACTGCTTTAAAACAGGCAAAACTCACTATACGTATTGCTACACACAGCAAGATAGAGAATTCAATGGATGCCAGAAGGCTTGTGCATAAAATTCCTATCTAGTGCCTACTCATCCAACATACCCAGACTAGTTTCTGGCTTGTGACCTTCATCAGTGAAAAGCCTTGGATCTGAGGGGACTGCACCTAGATCTTAGGATCTAATGCAACCCTCTAGCAACCAACTTTTATCTCCACAACTACAAAACTATGAGTCTTAAACCGAAAACACCTTAATGTTTCCAATCCAAGATCATTAGCTTACATAGTCATATGAGTCTGAACTTAGTTTAGTACCCATACATTTTGGTATCTTTGGTTCTTTAATAACCATAGCCACCACTATCCTATTAGGCATGATTTGTTTAAAGCCAATAAACATCACATGACCACCACTTCTTATGCATGCTTATAACTGTTTTAAAACAGGCAAATCTCACTAGCTTGCTGTGTATGGCAATATGTATAGTGAGTTTTGCCTGTTTTAAAACAGTTATAAGCACGCATAGGAAGTGGCAGTCATGTGATGTTTATTGGCTTAAAACCAATCCTGCCTAGTAGGATAGTGGTGGCTATGGTTATTAAAGAACCAAAGGCACCAAAATGTATGGGGACTGAACTGAGTTCAGACCCATGTGACTGTATAAGCTAATGAGCTTGGATTGAAAATATTAAGGTGTTATAAGTTTAAGACTCAAAATTTTGTAGTTAAGTAGAGATAAAAGGTCGTTGCTAGAGGGTTGCATTAGATCCTAAGATCTAGGTGCAGTGCCCTCAGATCCAAGGCTTCTCACTGATGAAGGCCATAAGCCAGAAACTAGTCTGGGGATGTTGGATGAGTAGGCACTAGATAGGCATTTTATGCACAAGGCTTCTGGCATCCATTGATTATTTAGACTTGCTGTGTGTGGCAATATGTATAGTGAGTTTTGCCTGTTTTACTTTTGATTTATATGGTATATATCCTCTTTTTGCTATTGGTTTAATAGTCAAATAGTAATCTAGTTTATTTTTGTTTCTAGTTATCCTGAGATCTAAAAATCGAACACTCATTGAATTTTCATCTGTTTTAATCCATTTTAAGTATTTTATATTAATTAATTCATTAAACAAATCATTAATAGCATTTGGATTTCCACAAATAAGAACATCATCAACATATCGATTTTATAAAGTAATATTTTTCTGATAATATTCCTTTTTCAAAATATTTTCTTCATATGTAGATATCACAAAATTACATATTTGGGCAACTGTAGGAAGAGCTATTGGTCAGATATTACTCATTTTGTAAAATTCTTGCTTAAAAATCGCATAAATATTTTTATCAATAAAGTTTAATGTTTCAACAATAAATTTTATTATTTTAACGTTAACCTTTTTTTAACTTTAATGCATTATTAGTTATTTCAATAGAAATCATTCTACATATGAAAAAAATATTTTGAAAATATTTTGAAAAAAGAATATTATCAGAAAGATATTACTTTATACAATCAATATGTTGATGAAGTTTTTATTTGTGGAAAGCCAAATGCTATTAATGATTTGTTTAATGAATTAAATAATATAAAGGGCTTAAAATTGATTAAAACAGATGAAAATTCAATGAGTGTTAAATTTTTAGATCTCAAGACAACTAGAAACAAAGGTAAACTTGATTATTATATGTCTATTAAACCAATAGCAAAAAGAGGATATATTCCATATAAATCAAAAGTACCAATGTCACATAAAATGGCTGGTTTAAAGTCCTTCTTATTTAGAAATGATAATCTTTGTAAATATTCATTGGATAAAACCAAAAATATTGAATTATAATGAATTGTTAAACATTGGATATAGTTATGATTATGTTTATTATACTATTAAAAATTTTAATTCTAAAAACAAAAATAATATTAATAATAATGTTAAGTCTTCTGATAAAAAAATTGGATATCAATACCATGTATTTCAAATCAACAGGCAAGTTTATTAAGAAAATTTATAAAGGTATATGTGATATTGCATTTTATGCACCACCTACATTAAATAAATTAATAAATAATTCAAAAGATAAAACCTTATTGTCAAATAAAAATTGTATCATTTACAAGTGGATGTGTAGGTGTGGCAGTGGATATATAGGTGAGTCGAGGTTCACATTGGAAAAACAACAAAAGAGCACTTGTTATTATTATAATAAGGGTTCAAATTACAAAACATATTTATAAAAATAATGACAATTTATCAGCTTTTGTCTTTTATGGCCATAATAAACCATGTATATATGGTTTTGATTTTAATTACAGTAATGTAAAAAAATATTGGAAACTGAAGGAAATAATAATAAAAGAAAAAATAAGGAAGCAATGTTAATATATAAATACAAGTAATATTTAATCAATAGGCAGGCAGCATATGTTAAGATCATGGAATTATGGAAAAGTTGACAACACAGAATTATGGGAAAGTTGACCTTTTAAAAGTATTAGTTGACAAAAACTACAAGGATAGTTGAAAGTGCTCCTAAGTAACATCTGTAGATATATTTTATAAACTTTTAAGTACTGTATTTTCTAATATTTATTTATAAATTTACATATATTATTTTGAAAAAATACAGACATTGATTTGTAATATTATTAATATATATATATATATATATATTAATTCTAATTTTTCACAGATAAAAGATGTCATATTATTATTACTATTTGCAGGATATTCCGTGTAGTGAAAAAGCTAAATGATGACGTTTCAGTGCAATATCAAGTACCTTCCTCAGAGCGCTCTGAGGAAGGTACTTGATATTGCACTGAAACATCATCATTTAGCTTTTTCACTACACGGAATATCCCGCAAATAGTAATAATAATATGACATATATATATATTAAATGTAAAATACGATACCCATGATAAAATATTATATATAAAAAAAAAGTAAAAAATATTTTAACGGTAAATACAATATTATAGTTTAAATTCTTTTGTAGCATTTTTGATTAAGTGGTAATCTTCGTAAGCTTTAACTGAATTTCAAATTTTTTAAACTTAATGTTACGTATATTTCCGTAAGCTATGTATGGCCATATTTGCAACTTGCCTATTAATAGCATCTTCCTTATATTTATCAATCATAATTGCCTCTTTAATTTTTATATTTTTATGATTTCTTTTTTCCATTAATATTTTTATTTCACTACTATTAAATTTAAACTTATAATTACAAGCATTTCATGGAATATTGAGAATGAACAAAATGGAAAAATATTTTTTTTGGATTTACAAATATTTAGAGATGCTACTGATTTAAATTATAAATTAATTTTTAAACCTATTGGAGAAAGAGGATATATTCATTTTAAGTCATGTGTCCCAATGATGCATAAAATGGCAAGTCTGAAATCGTTTTTGCATTGCAATGATAAATTATGTAAATATAATAGTGATAAAATTATAAATATTGAACTCTTTGTAAATGAACTTTTAAAGGTTGGTTATGATTAAAACCAAATCTTGTATACAGTAAATTCATTTAATAATAAGAAGAGAGTTGGCTGTGATACTTTAGATAATAAAAAAATTGATATTTATGCCTTTTATAAGTAACGTGCAATCTAAATTAATTAAGAATATATTTAAAGAAAAGTATAATATTTCACTTTGTGTTCCTCCAAATGTTAATCGATTGATTAATAATTCTAAGAGTATAATTTCTAAATTGCAAAGAAGTAATATGATTTATCAGATTTCATGTGGATGTCAGAAATTATATATCAGTGAATCGAGATGTTCTGTGGAGAAAAGATTGAAGGAGCATCAGTTATTATATAGTCGAATTTAAAATAATGTAAATAGTCAATTTAATACAGCTTCAGTATTATTTGACCATGAAAAGACTTGTAATTATAAGTTTAAATTTAATAGTAGTGAAAGAAATATAATAATGGAAGAAAGAAATCATAAAAAGAGGAAAATTAAAGAGGCAATATTAATTGATAAATATAAGAATGATGTTATTAATAGGCAAGTTGTGAATATGGTCATACACAGCTTATGGAAATATAAATAACATTCAGTTTTAAAATTTGAAATTCTGTTAAAGCTGATGAAGATTACCATGTAATCAAAAGCGCTACAAAAGAATTTAAATTATAATATTGTATTTACCATTAAAATTTCTTTCTTGATATATATATATATATATATATATATATATATATATATATATATTGTAACCTTCAGCAGGACAGACAAAACAAAAATGACCAGGTGGGTACGATAATAACTATGGATTTTTACAAAAGAATGAGACCTCTTATGGATAAAATATGTTACAATAAATTATAAACAATAGATATCTCAGATTCTTATTTTATACAATTTCAGGCTTTTATTGTTATTCAATCTAATAATATAGTTACTTTGCTTACACTAAAATGCCCTCCAAAATATGACAATCTAGACCCTTTATACACAAAATAATGTTATTTTCTTCTTTTATTTTTATCAACTTAAATCTCATTTTAAAATAAATAATTAAGTGAAAATTGGTAAGTATTCAAGTATCAGAATACTTCAAATAACCTTTGGCTAGTAATAGAAAATATTCTTAAATATTTAATGTTTTTATCTCATAAATAATAATATTAATATAACTAATGGGTAAATATTATTAAAATATCTTAATGTATAATCTTGCACCAAGCAAAGTAAAACAGTGCAGATAAAAAGCAAAACAATATAACATGAATATTTGATTGAATATATATATATATATATATATATATATATATATATATATATATATATATATATATATATATATATATATATATATATATATATATTATGTTTGAAGGTTAGATGTAAACAAAAGAGACGGGACCACAGATTTTCAAGCACCTTTCAGCTATCCATTCTATCACATTAAACCAATATACATGACCACACATTTATGAAAAATACAAATGATCTCCAGTATATGTATTTCATGCTGAAACAGCACTCTTCAGTTTGTTTGGATTATCATCTCCCATACACATATTTAATCAGTGCTCAGTTTATATTAAGATAGCAAATTCTCAAACATTAATAGACACACTTCAATCTACTCCACCCTCCAACACTTCAGCCATCCATTAGGGTTTGAAGATGTGTCATGTTAATATAAACCATGCACTAATTGTATATATGTATATGGGAGAAGATGATATGGATCAACTAATGGGTGCTCATTTAGCATGAAATACAGATATTGGAGATCATTTATCTATTACGCCAATAAACATCACATGACCACCACTTCTTATGCTTGTGTATAACTGTTGTTAAAACAGGCAAAACTCACTATGTGTATTTCCACACACACAGCAAGCTAGAGAAATCAATGGATGCCAGAAGGCTTGTGCGTAAAATCCTCATCTAGTGCCTACTCATCCAATATCCCCAGACTAGTTTCTGGCTTGTGGCCTTCATCAGTGAGGAGCCTTGGATCTGAGAATACTGCATCTAGATCTTAGGATCTAATGCAATCCTCCAGCAGCCACCTTTTATCTCCACTTAACTACAAAACTATGAGTCTTAAACTGAAGATACCTTAATGTATTCAATGCAAGTCTATTAGCTTATATAATCATATGGGTCTGAACTCAGTTCAGCACCCATACATTTTGGTGTCTTTGGTTCTTTAACAATCATAGCCACCACTATCCTATTAGGCAGGATTGGTTTTAAGCCAATAAACATCACATGACCACCACTTCTTATGCTTGTGTATAACTGTTGTTAAAACAGGCAAAACTCGCTATATGTAAAACCAAAGGCACCAAAATGTATCGGTACTGAACTGAGTTCAGACCCATATGACTATATAAGCTAATGGCTTTAAACCAATCCGGCCTAATAGGATAGTGGTGGCTATGGTTATTAAAGAACCAAAGACATGAAAATGTATCGGTACTGAACTGAGTTCAGACGCATATGACTATATACACAAGCATAAGAAGTGGTGGTCATGTGATGATTATTGGCTTTAAACCAATCCTGCCTAATAGAATAGTGGTGGCTATGGTTATTAAAGAACCAAAGACATGAAAATGTATCGGTACTGAACTGAGTTCAGATGCATATGACTATATACACAAGCATAAGAAGTGGTGGTCATGTGATGTTTATTGGCTTTAAACCAATCCTGCCTAATAGGATAGTGGTGGCTATGGTTATTAAAGAACCAAAGACATGAAAATGTATCAGTACTGAACTGAGTTCATACGCATATGGCTATATAAGCTAATGGACTTGGATTGAAGACATAAAGGTGTCTTCAGTTTAAGACACATAGTTTTGTAGTTAAGTGGAGATAAAAGGTGGCTTCTGGAGTGTTGCATTAAATCCTAAGATCTAGGTGCAGTGCTCTCAGATCCAAGGCTCTTCATTGATGGAGGCCAGAAGCCATAAACTAGTCTGGGGATATTGGATGAGTAGGCACTAGATGGAATTTTATGCACAAGCCTTCTGGCATCCATTGATTACTCTAGCTTGTTGTGTGCATGACAATACATATAATGAATTTTGCCTGTTTTATCATTTATCTTTTTCACATATGTGTGGCCATGTGTGGTAGATTGTGTGAAATAGAGTGGATAATTGAATGAAGATTGAAAATCTGTGTTCAAGGCCTTATGGTTACATATAACATATTATTTTAAATAATGAAGGCACTAGAAAAATAATAGAATGAATAAATATTTTTAATGTGATTTGAAATGCACTTTTATGTTCCATAATATTTATTATAACTTTATTAATTAGATTTTCTGGATAAATTGATGTGATGATGACAACAAAAACATAAATGTTTTTAAAGAATAAAAATATTTATTTATAACATTGCACAAATTTAATAGCACAATACAAAAATTCAAATAATAAGCAGTAGACATAGCAATATTAATTACTGCTGACATAAGCATTCACATAACCATAATTAAAATATCACTGAAGTAAACCCTTGAAAATAATATTTAATTTGCATTTAAGAAGTCTTCCTTTTAGTTGAAAAACATACCAACCAGCAGTTATGCATACTGGATATCAAACATTTGCCTTTACCCAGGCCACTAAATGATGATAATAAAATAACAAAGCTAACTAAATTTAAAATCAGTTTATAATTTATTCCTATGATACTGCTAACAAAGCTGAATGCAAAACCAAATATAATTTATATAGGTTTCATCTGTTTATGCATACATGGGCAGATATTAAAATCTCAATACTATAAATAACTTAATATACCTGATAACAACTTGAAGTAGAGCTAAACAACATCATGCATGTATATGCCTTAAATGTGCTTACATAAAACATACATACTAATGAAATTTAAGGGCAAATAGATGGTAATAATAAATTCAAGCCCAGTTATGTGACCTAGAAGTGGTGATGAAGTCATAATTTCTACATGAGAAGGGCTTAATAAACTTAAACCAACAAAAATCATCAACATTATTGCCCCAATTGATACCTGATAACAGGCAGAATACCAATAATAAAAAAATAAGGCATAGTTAACAAATAGTACATAGAAAAATTTTCTCACATTACATCCATATACACATAAACACACATACTCTGACTGCAGAAATATAAAAACCAATACAAAGACAACTGCAAAGCAATACCATAAAATAGGAATAATATATATATATATATATGTGCATGCACTGTCGTCAAATAGTATATATATATATATATATATATATATATATATATATATGTGCATGCACTGTCGTCAAATAGTAAGTTCATTTGATGCAAAGCACACAATAACAGTTTCACCCTATGTGCATAATTAACACATTTGATTAATACCAGCTTATAAATTCTAAGAACTTTTAAAAATGTATAATTAGAACTACCTGGACATTTACTCACACCAGTTTACATTTTAAAACATATAGCATCATTAATATACCCAATATATTATAAAACATAGTAAATTAATAATATACAAGTAATAGTTATAATAAAATAATAATTGTAATACCAATATTTTAAACACACTGCATTTGTATTACCCCATTTTAATAAAGCCAAGAGTTTATGAGTTCTTTCATTTTAAATAAAATGAAAACTCTTTGATCTTAGGAGTCTGAGCATTATGCAGAGAGGCAACGCATTGCACAGCTTTATTGATTGCATAAGATAAGTAAATAAAATAAATCAGAGCAGAGGTCCATCAAAATCTTGGTAGCAATTTATTTTTAAAAAAATGAAAAACAGAACAAGTACAGATAAATTTTCAAATAAGTAAGTAAGAACGAAGGGTTCATAATAAAAGTTTACCCAAAAATTTATTAGGATGTGCAAGTCAGTGTAAGTTTCAAATTATTTATTCTGCAGAACAATCATCATCATCATCATCATCAACCATTATCAATCCACTGCAGGATGAAGGTCTCTCCAAGTTTAATCCATCTTCTCCGCACTTTAGCTTCTCTTTTCCACAACACCCCTGCACATTTTCTTATTTCATCCATCCATCTCACATGTGGTCTCTTTCTGGGTCTTTTACAATCTCTTGGAATCCAGTTTAAAATTTCAATTGTCCATCTATTATCATTTCTTCTAGCAATATGCCCAGCCCAACTCAATTTCAATCTTTTATTTCAATAAGGTCAGTAACACTTGTTTGTTGTCTTACCCATACATTGCGTTTTCGATCTCTTCTTGTTACTCCCAACATACATCTCTCCATACTCCTTTGAGTGGTCTGAAGTCTCTGTATTGCTCTTCTATTAAGTGTCCAAGTCTCAGATCAATAAGTAAGAACTGGTAAAACACATTTGTTAAAAACCATTCTTTTCAAACACATAGGCATATTTCCTTTTAGTATCAAGTTATTTCTACCAAAAGCACTCCAACCAAGTTTAATTCTATGATTAATTTCCTCCATTATGTTTCCATCTGTATTAATAATCTGACCTAGGTATTTGTAACTGTTAACTTCTTCTAATTCTTCATAATCAATCTTTATTTTCATATTTTGAGCAAATCGATTAAACATTACTTTAGTCTTCTTAACATTTATCTTTAGTCCTACTTTTATACTTTCATCTGCTAACTCCTGCAACATTTCCTGCAGCTCTGAAGCATTATTTGCAAAAACAACTACATCATCTGAAAAATCTAAATGACTTAAATACTCTCCATTTACTTTCATTCCTTTAGTTTCCCATTTTAATCCACAAAATACTTCTTGCAGCACTGCTGTAAAAAGTTTTGGAGATATGGAGTCACCTTCCCTTACACCTTTCTCAATGTTGATTTTTCCAGTATCATTATGTAATCTAATTGTTGCTGTTGCATTTTTATAAATATTCTTTAAAATATGAGAATATCCTGGATCTATACCTTGATGATCCAATGCTTTAATCACTGAAGAAATGTGTATAGAATCGAATGCCTTTTCATAATCTACAAATCCAAAACATAATGACAACTCATATTCATTTGTCCTTTCTATGACTTCTCTTAATCCCTGGATATGATCTATTGTACTAAAACCACTTTTAAATCCAGCTTGTTCTCTTGGTTGATGGAAATCCAAAGTTCTCTGTAGATGAGTTGTAATTATCTTGGTAAAAATTTTATATAAAACTGATAAAAGGCTGATAGGTCTGTAATTTCTAATATCTTCTTTATCACCTTTTTTAAATATTAATATTATTATTGCATTCTTCCAATCTTCCGGTACATCTTTATCATTTAGACATTTGGTATATAACTTTGCTAAAATTGTTTCTATTTCTTCACCTCCTTCTTTTAATATATCAATTATAATTCCATCATTTCCTGGAGCCTTTCCTTTCTTCATACATTTAATTGCATGTCTCACTTCTTCATTTAAAATTCTGGGCAATTCGGAAGATGTAATAGATATAGGAGGTACTTGTTCTTTATTACTATATAATTCTTGATAAAAATCTTCTACCAATTTCATGATGTCATCTCTCTTTTTAGTAATAATTCCATCTTTTTTTCTTATTGCAGATATAAATTTCCTACCAATACCAAAATGTTGTTTAACATTCTTGAGACTTTTATTTTCTTCTACAGCTTTCCTTGCTATTTCACAGTTATACTTTCTTATATCATTTTCAACTTTTTTCCGTACCATTTTACAAAATTCGAGATATTCAATTCTTTTTAATACATCATTTTGTATATCTTCATATTCCTTCTTTTCTTCATAAATTCTCTAGTCTCAGTAGAAATTTTATTAGTCAATTGCTGCTTTTTTCTATCAGCTATCTTTGTTGCAGTTTTTAAAAGTGTATCAGTTATTTTCATATTAATTTCATTCAAATCTGAATCATGTTCAAAATCTCCTAACACTTGAAACCTATTTGTAAGTTCTAATTTAAATTCATTAGAATGTTTCTGAAGATTAGGAATATCAACTGTAAATATTGTTTTTCTCAATAATTTTTGTCTCTCTAGTTTTACATTAACACGTAACTTACACCTTACTAATCGATGATCACTTCCTGTGTTAAATTTATTAAGAACATTACAATCTTGAAATATGTATTTCCTGTTAGTCAAAATATAATCCAATTCTGCTGTACCTTCATTTGGATGCTTCCATGTCCATTTCCTTTTAACATTTTTCTCAAAAAATGAATTCATAATATAAAGGTTTTCTTTTTCTGCAAACTCCACAAGTCTATGTCCTCTCTCATTTCTATTACCATAACCAAAATTACCTACAGCAATTTCATCTTTCATTTGTCTACCAATTCTAGCATTAAAGTCTCCCATAACAATTTTAAAATGTTGTTTACTCTGATCAAAAGCCTTTTGTACATCCATATAAAAATCTTCTACTACTTCATCACTATGAGAACTTGTTGGGGCATAAACCTGAATTACCTGCATTTGGTATCTGCTATTAAGTTGTATAACTAATCTTGCAACTCTGTCCGATACACCATCAATCTCCACAATATTGTTCTTCCACTTTTTATTTATAATGAATCCTACTCCACTTGTATTTCCAATATGTGTGCCTTTATAATAGAGTATATGTCCACTTTTTAAATCAATTGTTTCTTCACCTTTTCTTCTAACTTCACAAGGTCCAATAATGTCCCATTTAATATAAGACAATTCTTCTTCTAATTCTTGCAATCTTCCTTCACTTGAAAGTGATCTGCAGTTGTAAGTACCTAAATAAAAAGTCGTCATCAAATGGCAGCCTGGGTCCACAATCAGGGGATTCTTAGCACCCTCCGCCTTCGGCCACCAACCGCTGCCTTGGTTGGTGACTTTACAGCCTCCTGGGAATAAGGGCCATGCTTTATTTTTGTCTGTCATAATTGTATATATGTATTGGAAAAATATTTATCGTTTACACAAACATTCATTCTGCCTTATCAGGCACTGAGAAGAAAGACCATGGTGTTTCTCGATCTTAAACTCAGAGGTAAAAAGCCAATAAACTCACCACACTGGCTAATGCGTGTTGGTGAGCAGCCCATCCATGTTCGTATACTATATGAATAATCACATAGTAATAACAGCTGCAATGACAAGAATGTATGGAGTGGACATTAGGAATTTGCCCTGCTCAGTTCCTTTAAGGCCTCCAAGAGGAATCAAAGGGTCTCCTTTCAGTTAATAGCAAACTCCTTTCTGCAGAACAATATAATGCTTTAACTAGATAAATAGATGGAATTCTAAGATAATATTTATTTACATTATATAAAATGCAATTATATAACATCTTAATTAAGGCAGTAAAATAAGCATAAATAATATTGTCCTTTATTTTATATAACTGACAACTTCTGAAATGAATACACTTCATTTCCTCTTTCTATTTCTTGGTAATTCTATTTTAGCATTTACTTTAGTTAATTTAAACTAAAACAAGTTTAAAGACAGTTTCAATAATCATTAATTAGAACATTTTATAATAGTCCGCAATAAAGGATTTCTTTTAAAATAGTGTGAATTTGTAGAGTGTAAATATAATAAAATTAGTTTTATAATTAATTTGTATAACTTTTAAAACTTTTGAAAACAAAATGTTAATAAACTTGTTTTTAAAATAATATCTGGAATTAACTAAAACTTCATAGAATAATAAACAACATATGTTATGATTCTCCAGCTTGGAGACTATTACAGCATTTCTTCATAACTATGCTATGGAGATATTCCCCATAACAATAAAGTTGGTTGTACATTTCAGTTGAAAGACATTGTCCATAGGTAGTGAGAGCATGCATTTCATAAATAATAAATTGCTTAAATGATGCCAAGGTTTTAGCAATGCATTATTTAAATTTTTTTTATTTAAAGTTATTTTCTTCAAAACAAAATTCAGAGTTAAAAGTAATAGTCAGTGTTAGAGTAAGAGTAATAATTTATTTCCCATTTTTTCTTTTAAGTGTGTGTGATCTTGTTTGAATTACAGTACAGTTTATCATGTGATTTTAATTAATCAATTGACAATTAACATTTGAGCAGAGTTTTAAATTAACTGATATGACTGTAATATTTTTCTAATCAGGAGATGTGACTTTGAGACTTGTCTAGACTTAATTAAAACAAGTAAGAAATAATTACCTTTTTTTTTTAAATTACTAACCATAATCGTTTACTTCATTTAAAAGAATTATCTTTTACTTTAGTTAAAAGTTCTCAAAAAATTATGATCAAACCATTCTAATATTAAAATAACACCTATTTAATGAAATATAGGACATTTAAAAGTAATTAACAATTTTAAAGCTAATTTATTTCAAACTCTTTTCTTTTAATACCCATACTCATACATACACACACATCGTAGGAAATTAAAATTTTTATGAAATTTATTACTAACTAATAATTAATACTTTAATAATGTTTTTTTTTTAAATGTAGCAAAAACTTTCTCTACTAAAATTAATTCAAAATATAATATATTTCAAACAACTTTTATTTCATTTTAATCTAACAAACTATAACTTTAAATAGGTCCTAAAGGAATTATTTACTATCTTAGCAATTGACACTTAAATACATTTTATCACACATTTTACTAATATAATTTAAAATACATAAGTATGTTTTATACATTTTAAAATAGCATGACTTATCTTAGCAAAAAAGTTATTTTTATTTAAGTTAATAAAAAAAAATTTAATATATTACATATTTAACCCTATCTGGGCTAAATATAAAGTTACAATATATATATATATATATATATATATATATCATTTATAGAAATCATATTTGAAGTTTTTTTGGAAACTATTATGAAATAATACATAAAAAATGTTAATTATTATTATTATTATTATTATTATTATTATTATTATTATTATTATTATTATTATTATTATTATTATTATTATTATTATTATTATTATTATTATTATTATTATTATTATTATTATTATTATTATTATTATTATTATTGTAGTTGTTGTTGTCATTGTCGTTGTCATCATTGTCATTGTTGTTGTTGTTATTATTATTATTATGGTGATGATGATGATGATGATATTCATAGAATTTATTTGTCAAGTTATATATCAAGCATTCATTAGGTTGAAGCCCTGATTTTAAAATGGGAGCAAAGGTTGGCTTTTATAACAATATGCTCTAAGCATAAATGATTCACTTATGCTTTTTAAAGTAATTCTTATGGGTGAGTGCTTGTAAATTCATAAAAGGCACATGAGTTATGTTCTTTTTTCTATATTATTATTATGATCATTATCAGATTTTGGTTCAATTTTGTCTGTATTAGAATTTCAGAATATTTGTGTAACCCTAGTTGCTAAAGTGAGAACTTGTTTAAAATTGATAAGCAAAAAAAAAAATCAGCTTTGATAACTGATACTTTGATATGCAACATAGATGAAGGAAATTTGTTATAATTCTCATGTGATGAACACAAGGAAATTAAAAAATCTTGATAATTTTTATTATTATCAGACATTAATAATTTCAATATTATGAGAAATTTCTTAGTAATAAAAATATTTCTTTGAAATGAAGAACAATCAGTTCTTTGATAAAATATTCTCTTAACAGGTAATATAAATGAAAACAAGAGCTGATCTAAAAGAAATTTTGCTAAATAACATAAATATAATTTAACTTAAGAAAAAAGAAACAAAGATTTATAATATAATATGACCAGAACAATCTGAAGTCAATATTGATTCTCAGTTTATAAAAACAATTTACAAAAGTGCTTTTCTCACAAGTATACATTATTAGAATTTACTACAAATTTTAATTTTAAGATAGAAAGAATTGTGCTTATATAAAAAGACTGCTTCTGTTTTAGGCAGATTTATGATTAAAGGATTATAAGACAGCTATTTACTAATTAAACATTTTTTTCATAACAGTTCTAAGAAGCAGCACCCTAAGATAAGATGATATCTTCAGTAATATCATACATCAGTAAAAATATATCATTTATATAAATTAAAAAGTAAAGCAGACTAAGGATTGAACCTATAGACTCCACGATTAATTATGATCATGTTATTGATAATAGCATAGATGTTAGATAACTGTTTACTATCTTTCCCTATAAACTCATCAACATTCCTTTAACACTTTAAGCAAATAATTTTATTTATTTAACAGTTTCGACTGTACTAGCAGTCTTCATCAGATCTACAACATAAAAAAATTAAATAAATATTATATCAATACAACCAAAATTATTATTCTTCATATTCTCATATAAAATTATAATAAAACAAAATAATATAAATCAAAAACAACTCAGTCCAAAACCTTTCAACTAAAATTTTCCCATATCTTTAAAAAAAACCCAAAACATAAAAACTAAACTATAAAAAATAATAATAAAAATTTTTTAATAATAAAAATATAAAAATTTCTTTAAAATCATTTTTAAATTATTTTTTAAGATTACAAGCAAATAAATGTATTAAAACAATTCAAATTTTATCATCAAACCATTAAAAACAAAACCCTTAAAACCCATTAAAACATTAATCTAAAAAATTAATACCAAAAATTATCATTTTTATCATAATTACATATATAAGACCAAAAACCCAAAATCAAAAATTAAAATTAAAAAATAAACTTAAAAATAAAAATTAAAAAATCAAAAAAAAAAAAAAATAAAAAATATTAAAAATCAAAAAACAAAAAACAATAAACTAAAATCATTCTTTCCCCCTTTTTTTACACTCTCATTTATACCCTACTAACTTCATTTTATACCTTCATACCATCCCCTCAATTCCCTTCCTCATATATACTCTAATACTCCCTACCATCTTTACTTATTTAACTACCATCTTATAACATTTAATATCAATACAAACTTAACAATTTTACCTTAACTTTCCTTCTACCTTCACTTTCCTCCATCTTTTTTTTATTATTAACCACTTCCCAACTTTCTTTCTTTCCCCATCACCTAGCTCCCTCTATTAACCACTTCTATTATTTAATTATCCTAAATTTTAATTCTTTACCCAATCAAGCTTTACATTTCCCCTCCCTTAAATCATTCTAAACTTTTCTACTGTTTAATTTCACACTACCAAAGTCCTAATCCCTTTTTCTCTATTAATACTAGGCCTTATTCTCTTAATTAACAATGATTCTCTTATCTTCCTGTCCCTTCTACTGTTTGCAAAACTAATCATTTTTATACTTTCCTTCTCCAAATCATGCCCTGTCTCCATCATATGCACAAATACTGGTGAACTTTTTTCATACCTATGTTGCCTCAACCTTGTATATATAGAGTTCTTTGTCTCACCCACATATTTATTTCTAACCCCCTTATCCCTACACTTTTTACACTCTATCATATAAACCCCATTACAATAATTCCTCTCTTTATCTATATATTTATTATCCAAAACCTTCATCAAATTTTTTCTCTTCTTATTCACTATTCTGTATTTCACATCATTTCTATATTTTACATTAAGCTTTTCAATTATACTATTAATTTTCCTAACTATTCTATAATCATGTACTCTTATTCCTATATATTTGTTTTTCCTATCCCTTTTAATTACTCTTCTCTCATTCTCTTCTTCCTTTCTACATTTCCTTTCTACACTCTCAATATTCCTCTTTATTATCTTTTCTGGATACTCACTATCCCTAAACTCCTTAAATATCATATCTATTTCCTTTTTATAATCTTCTTTATCTCTGCAATAATTATTTGCTCTAAATACTCTTGATGTTATAGAATTAATTTTAAATTGCTTATCTACATCAGACTCCCAATTCACTATATTACCCTTCTTCTTGCTAAACACCTCTGTTCTCACTTTACACTTCCCTTTACTATATTCTTTTTTCATCATTATATCCAAATACACCAATTCATTATTCTTTTCCCATTCCATTGTGAAACTTAACTTCTTATCCAACTTATTAACCTTATCATAATACTTTTTTACTTGTCTTTCATTCTTATTAAATATCAATAAGAAATCATTTACATATCTCTTAATTAAAATTGGTCCATTTTCCTCCTTCACCATAGCTTCTTCCATATCTTGCATGTAAATATCACTCAACACTCCACTTAATGCCCCTCCTATCAATAACCCTTCTTTCTGTTTATAATAACTCCCATTAAAGTGAAAAGTAATATCTCTACAACACAAGCTCATTAAATTTTCCAACACTTCTACTGGCATTTCTACCTCTTTCTCTCTATCCCTCCTATACTTGTCCACTGCCAACCCTATTACTATCTTTTGAATAAAACTTTCTTGACAAAGACCAAGAGAATCATAAAAACTGTACAAGGAATAATACTTAATTGAAATATTATCATAAGAAATATCAAAAGTTTTAGGATTTGGTTTAATCTTCCTTCAAGTAGAAAAAATCTGGTATAAAAATAATTCTGTTTAGTGACAATCACTTTTATTATGCTGTCGAAATTAGTAAAAAAAAATGTATTTCAATCTTTTATGTATTTAACCTTAACTATCTAATTATGTAGATATATAAATCACTGGAATTAGATTTAACAGTGAACAAAATATGGCAAATATTATGATAAAGTACATTTAGTTTTCTTTGTAATTATATTTTTTGTTTACATTCACCCAGGCAGTAGTGTATATATGTCTGCTGTTCTTCAGTTTATCTTATGATAACTTAAAATTGTGATAGAACATATATGGAACTATTGTATAAAACTCTGACACAAGAATTTGATTCACCTTTGTTTTCAAATATCTAATAGTTTATACCTCCCCTCTCACACAATTATGTATTCTTACACAATAACTTACTAAAAGTCTGATTTTAAAATAAATATTATAAAAGCTCTAATAATATTCTGGTCTATTATTTGACTGCATAAAATATAATGTATAATCTTTCCTAATAAGCTTTATTAATGATTGGTATTTACATATAATTCCTTCATTCCCTTCACTGAAAGATTGCCATGTGATTTTTGTTTAATTATCCATTTTGGGAACGTTGAAGTATTGGTTTACTTTTTCCTCAAAATTATTTCACTACACATGTTACATATTAATTTTAAAAATTATTAACAAATCAAATATAAATTAATGTTAAATTTAAATAATTAATACTATTTTTTATATATAAATGCAGTTCACGGCATTTAATTAATTATTTTTATTTTAAGTATACTATAACGTACAAGTGTTAACTCATTGCCACCACTGGTATATTTTTGTGTTTACCATAGCATTTTCATTCAAGATGTTGTTTAATTATTTTTCCTAACATTTTGCAAAAATAATTAAAATTTGGAATCTACCAGAGATAGAAGACACAGTGTAATATTTTCAGAATTAGGAGATATTGCATATGTTTGTGCCGATGTTTTAGGTTATTAAGAATTGCTGTTAGATTAACACAAATCCCCATATTTGTTATACATTCTTTTCAACATGGTTTTTATTTTATACAATTATATTAAATTTTATTTAATTACAGACATTTGGAGTTTTGGGTATCTTATATTTGTATAATCAGCTTAAAAAAAGAAAATTCTACAAAATATTTAATACGATAATCATATTTAAAAAAACATTGTCACAAATATATGTACTATCCAGTAATTGTAAGAATATTCCACTGTATCTTCATTTGTTATTGGTAGATTTCAAATTTTAATCATTTTTCCCAAGTGAAATAATTACATAATAGCTTGAATGAAAACAGTAAATGCAAAAAAAAAAAAAAAATGACCATGATAATTTTGACTTGTTAATGTTTGTAAGTTGTAGTATACCTAAAAAAAATTAAATGTCCCTTCCAAAAACGACATGCCCCTTTGGAGGGGCATGTATGTAGTGAGAGTAAAGTAGGTAGGCAGGTAATTTCAGAAGAGGCAGATAATCCAGAGGAAGAAATTGATAACATAGAAAAGCAATGGAGAGATAAGGCTCGTAGTGACAGGTCCAGAAGTGGGCAAGGTGAAGTAGCACAGGTTATCTCAGAAAAGTCTGATAATCCAGTAGAAGAACTTAATAATGTAGAAGAGCAATGGAGTGATGAGGCTCATAGTGACAGTTCCAGAAGCAAGGAAGTAGATGGCTGCCCCAAGGAAATGCAGCAAAAAATTAGTACTAGCCCTGTGTTTACTGATGAAATGGAAGAAATCACAGATGATGAAGAAATAAGCTCACAAGAGGAAAATTTTGAAGAAGACTCAGAAAAGGAAAGCAATGGAAATTCAGAAATGGTTTAAAGTATAAATTCTATAGATGTGGTTTATACAAAGATATGTTAACATGGATGAAGTTCTAATGATCTGTGAATTAAAGAACTTGGCAATTCAAAAACTCTTATGAATCAATGGAGAAGACTAGGATTATTGACTGTGGTATGATCTCAAGATTTCTTTAAACAAATGTTATTACATCATGTAGCGGGTGATCAATCACCTGCATGTTTTTTTCTTAATTAAAAAAAATGTTTGTTTGTTTTTTTTTTTTAAATTAAATGTTCCAAATGGAATTTATAAAAAATATTATTAATTATTTAAACTTAACATTAATTTATATTTGATTTGTTAATTTTTTTTTTTTTTTTAAAATAACAAATAACACACGCAATAAAATAATTCTGAGGGGAAAAAACAAATATTTCAATACATCTAAAAATAGATAATTAAACAAAAACATCTGGAAAGCTTCTGATGAAGGGAGCAAAGAAATTATATGTAAGTACTTAATAATTTACTGAAAAGATATTACCTTTCATGACCCCTTCAGAAATCAAATTTCACCACTAGATGGAACCTTTTTTTTTTTAAATTTGAAATGAAATAAAAATTATTTTGCATTACAATTTTTTTATAGTATATCAAAAACATAATTTAAAAAATGAATGCAATCTAAAATACTAATTTTGCAAATAACAAGGTAAAATAAAGACATAGCTAATGACGACTCTATCCAGAATATTAAAAATCCATTTACATTTTAATTGGTAGATTTTATTAAAAAATAATTGGTATAAATATACCATTAATTGTTTACAGTATATGATAATCAAAAAAGATTATAATAAATAATAAAAAAAAATGAAGATATTTATTAAAATTATCTTAAACTGTTTTCCCTCCTTTTTTTATATAAACACTATTCAAATATAAGTATTTGTCTATACTAAGCTTAATGTAATTAGATGGGATTTGAACTCAAACCTTCAAGCTCTCTACAGCTATGCACACCATCTTATACAATCAATACACAACATGTGAAAAAGATAAATGATCTCTAATATATGTATTTTGTGCTGAACCAGCACTAATAATTTGGATCAGATCACCATCTCCCACACATACCTTTCAATTTATATTAAGCTACCAAATCTTTCAAACTTTAATGGACAAGCTTCTCTTCTCCATCCTTTAACTCTTCAACCATCTATAAGAGGGGTCCGAATGGCTTAAAGTCAACATGGGTATGGCAATAATATTGGCATCAACAAGGACTTTGAATGTTCCATCATTACATTTTCAATGATATGGATGGCTGAACAGTTGGAAGGTGAAGAAAACTGAAGCTTGTCCATTAAATTTGCAGATTTGCTATCTTAATATAAAGTGATCGCTGATTGCACATATGTGTGGGAAATAGTGATCTGGACTAACTGATGTGTGCTAGTTCAGCACAAAATACATATATTGGAGATCTTTTTTTTTTTACATGTATGTTGTCAGGGAGCTTGAAAGTTCTAATACACGTATATATATGTACGTGTGTATTTATGTGTTTGGTTGGCAAAATGAATTTGTATATTTATAAAACTATTCTATAACCTTTAATGAACTTTCTAACGAACTGAAGCACTAGAGGCACTTAAAATTTTATCAGAGAGCAAAGCACCTGTTGATTTAATTAGCTAATGGATACAAATTTGTTAATATTATTGGAATATTGAAATTTAGCTACTTAATAGAATTTTTTATTAATCGATAATCTTAAATGAACGAACGGAAATTCTTAATTGGGATTTTAAAAAACCTGAATTAAATTTTTATATTTAATTACATTATATAGATATGTAATGTTTGAATAATATTTATTTTAACTTTTGCGTAATCTTAAACTATTTCAGTTTATTAAATATACCATATGATCTTAGCCCAAGTTAGATCGTGACTAAATTGTCAATTAATGATGATATTACTTGAATGTAATTTGATAAATCATTTTATTTTTCATCCGTATATATGATAAATTGGATCAATTTCGTACACGCTTAAATTTAAGATTAATATAAATATATGACTTTTCCAATTTAATTTATAAAATATTATTTTATTGAAAATAGCTAATTACTTATTCATCTGATTTTTATGTGCAATTTATTTAATGTTCTGTCTACACTGAATAAAATATTAATTTTAAGTAATGTGCTTATATATATATCCAATTATTCACTAAGCAAGGTTTTGACCTTTGAGCTTTTTGATTGGTGATAAAAAGACACAAAAACTACATTATTACTAAGATTTATATACATATTAAAACCTAAGCAATTTCTCATAATAAACATCATTTTATTCAATAGTTTTGTGAATGGTGGTAAAAGCAGATTTACAGAGACTTAAAATATCTATCAAAAAAATAAAAAATTATAATGTGGTCAAAGGGGTTGTGGTGGATTCGCTACGGCGCAATGAACACTCGTGTCTTATGTAGTAATAAAAAATGTAAGTATCTTTGTTGAGAGCCATGCAAAAAAAAAAGTATAATTAATTAATAAAATGCAGTAATAATGTTTTATTAAATGTGATATGTTCTGATTTTAGACTAGAGATTATCCACTTAATAAATAATATTTCTGTACTATAATTTCCACTACACCACTCTCAGGCAAGTAGGAATTGCTTTGTATCGACTTTTAGCATGTTGTGGAGAGGTATAATCATAAACGTACAACCAAAGACATTGATAAAAGTGTATAATCGCCAGGATGCACAATTTATGCTGAACCAGCATTCATCAGTTGTCCCAGATCATAGTTTCACACACATATCTTTATCATTGTTCAGTATATATAGATAGTCAATTTATTACAGTTTCTGCCCTCGTAACTGCAACACAAACAATTTGATTTGAAACATATCAATTAAACTGTAATAATTGGCTATTTATGTATACTGAACAATAATAAAGACGTGTGAGGTTGGTCTGGCCAACTAATGCGTGGTTATTTAATATGAAATATGTGTCTTCAGGATCCATACATCTCTTTGACTATTTTTAGTGATGTGTTTATGATTACAAGCCTGCACAAGGTGTTAAAAGTGGTAGAAACCAGTTGTTCCCTTGCATGATAATGGCGTAGTGAAAATTTCATTACAAAAATATTATTCATTCTGATTTTAAAATTGAAGCATATTGCTTTCACTTGTCTGTATGAATTTTATTGAATACAGTAAAATAAATTCGTTTTTGAAATATTATTTTAAAAACTAATTTCACAAGGATGTGAGGACAATTAATACCTACAGAGTATTTACCCATAATATAATATAGATAATCAAAACAGCTGCATTTTTAGTATGAACATCATTGGATTAGTCCATTTCATCTACTCTATTTTTGTATTATTGATTAATCTATTTAAATTAATATCTGTCTTTTAGCTCTCATTGCACTTATCTGTACATATCATTCCAATTTTATTTCCAATACTAGGTGTATATGGCAATGCACTTCATTTTTTATCATTTCTAACTTTTTTCTAGTATATAACATTTTTTAAAACTAAGTATGTTATATATAATATTTTAACATTACAATGGTATAATGTTTTGTATGCAGTCAGGTGCAATCAACCAGATTGTCTTTATATATACTATGAGATGAAATGAAATCTAATTTGAGGACTAGAATGATGTAAATTCCTTAATGTATAAAAAAGTTAAACTAATGTAACAAATGTGTCTGGGTTTTATAACCATGACAAGAAATATAGGTATTGTTTGGATCCTGGTATTGATAAGATAATATGTGAAGAAAAGGATGGTAGAAAGCAAAAAATTAAGGTTTATTGCCCAAAATATGAATTTTTAAATCTTTAATCGTAAAATAGTTTTGTTGTTGTTGTTGTTGTAGTTTATTTTTTTGATAACCAGGATTATGATATTTACATGTTAAAAGTATACTTGATTTATTTAATTATATTTTATTCTAATTTGATGTTGCAGTGTTTTAATATTACTTATAATAATGGTAGAGTTTCAATCTATTATAGATATATTAAATACTGTCTAATGCTATACTAGTAATAATAAATAAAATAAAAGTTCATATATATTGCTTATAATAACTTCTTTAATATACACTTTAATGCAAATTTTTTTTAATAAAACTTCATTTTCCTGACAGTTTCAACTGTCCAGCAGTCTTCATCAGAGCTTTCTCAAACTTCCTCTGCTTTTTAAAATTAAAAAAAAATTTAAAAAGCAGAGGATTTTGAGAAAACTCTGATGAAGTCTGTTGGACAGTCGAAACTGTCAAGAAAATAAAGAAGTTTTATTTAAAAAAATGTTTTGCATTAAAGTGTATATAAAAGAAGTTATTATAAGAAATATTTAGGAATATACAAAGAAATGCAAAGAAAGTAAAGGAGAAGAATAAGAGTATATACTTCTAAAATAAAAGTTCATATAACATTATAATACTAGCCAAAAAAACTAAACTTTATTCAAATTCTTTCACAACCATGGTTTCATCTATTAACAAATAAATATTTTTAAGTGAAAGTCAACAAAATACATAAGGAAAAGAATTTTCACATTTAATATAAGCACTGCACTGATATTATAATAGCTCAATATCATGTTGAGTATTGAGGATACTCTCAAACCTAAACACAAGATATTAAAGTTGAAAATCCATTCTCTGTAACTACATATGATTTTTCTTTTAGTAAATAACACTGAATATTACATAGTTTCTAATAATTCACAATATTAATCCATAATAAATCTAAAGATTTCACAAATGTTAATATATGAAAGAAAATAATGGATGCAAAAGTGAATAAAGAAATATCTTCACGCTCTCAATTTGAGACACTTTAGATATATAACAAAATAGCATTCTCACCATTCACTTCAAAGCCCAACTTCCTTTACATCAAAGGATGTCTTCATGAGATTGATTGTCTCAGATTCAAAATATTTTATTATCAAAGGTTTTTTTTACTCATTGATGATAAAATGTTTTGAATCTGAAGCCATCAGTCTCATAAAGACATCCTTTGATATTAATAGAAGTTGGATTTTGAAATAAATGATGGGAAGGCTATTTTGTTTTGTAAATAAAGGTGGTATCTTTGGATAAATTTTACTTGAAAAAATCTATGTGTTAATAGATGAAACTATAGTTGTGGAAGAATTTTAGTAAACTTTAGTTTGTTTGTTTTTTTGGCTAATATTGTTATGATATATGAATTTTTATTATATATATATATATATATATATATATATATATATATATATATATATATATATATATATATATATATATATATACAGTGAAAAAAATATAAACTAACTAAAAAAAATATATACAAAAATATAATAAGAAACAAAATTATTTGTATTTGAAGCTGGTATATTTAATATTTAATTCAAAGAACTGGTTTTTATCACAAAGAAATATAGTAAAGTGGAGGTGTTCAAAAATTACAAATTATATGAAACATATTTAATTATAAAATAATTGACTTATGAAACATATTTAACAAAAACAACTATCGGTTAAAAGATTTTATATAAGAAATTAACATAAAAACATCTTATCAAATCTTAACTCAAAAACGTACATATATGACTGATAAATAAACAAATGTGTTTCTATATATACAACAATTTTTATGTATTCATATTTAGAACTTTTATTACAATCAAATGAATATATTAAACTTTCACTTTTATTTTGATGTTTATTAACTTTCACTTTTATAATCGATATAGTTAGGGATATGCCATTTAAAATTATTAATAGTGCTTTGGGCTATTTTTATAACAATGACATGTTTACATGTAAGACATCTTTTATCACCACGTGGAAAATAACTTTTTTTCTGAAATGGAGTTCCTAAGAAAATTTGTTTTATTAAGTATGTTTTTAAGTGATCTGTGTTGATATATACAACTTTAAATGAATTGGGAAATGTAGATTTTTCGTAATCTGTAGAACTGAATATGGTGAAATGCTTTTGCAATAGATAATTGATATTAGTAATTCATTATTAAAGTACAAATGATAGTATGTCTGTTTCATGCTTTTTTAAGTTAAGTTTCTCTCTCCCAACTCTCTAAGATTTTATTACCACATTTTCCAACAAAAAACAATTAAATGTTCAACCTTTGCTATTTAACTTTAATAGTGATTTTACATAATATCAAACATATATTGCAAAATCATTTTAACATATTAAGTGCTGCAGATTTTTTTAAATCTGTATTTTCCAATCCACCTAAGACTATAAATCATAGACATACACCACTTAAAGATATACTTATTATAACAAATTTGATTAGAAATTCTGGAGTAGATAAAGATTATTTTCATGTGATTATAAGAGATATCTTGCATGTGAGCATGTAATTGTTGTCAAAATGATCTAAAGAATTATTAATAATTTTAAATGGTATATCCTTAACTAACTCGAATGTAAAAGTTCAAATTTAATATATTAATTAAAGTGTAATAGATGTTCCAATTATTCTGTAGTTGAATACGAAAACAGTCTACATATTAGGATAATGAACTATAGATTTGACGTATTTCATAACAGAAACAACTGATCAGTATTAAAACACATTGATTTACTAGATCAATCAACCAATGATCTGAAAGTTGACATATTACAGAACAATATTTCTTTCACAAGGGAGAGAAAACAAAAGAAAATATTTTTTCATTTTTAAATTTAAGATCTTATACCCACATTACAACTTTAAATTACTGAGCTTCCAAAATAGTTTCCTGATGCAATATTTTATTATCTTTGTACATTTATAAATATATATGAGTTTTGTTTTTTTTATTTGTTCATTTATTTTATTTTTCTACTTGATCATGGATAGATGTGCAGATACAATATAGACACAAATCTAATTGTAATCAACATTTAATTGTTGCTTATTGTTAATTTGTATACATTTTAATTCATACTCTGTAGAATATTTAATTAATGTGTATACACATTTTGTTTGGATTTTATTTAAATTTTCAATATGAATACTTTTTTT
Source organism: Epiperipatus broadwayi (assembly GCA_028023455.1). NCBI lineage: Eukaryota > Metazoa > Onychophora > Udeonychophora > Euonychophora > Peripatidae > Epiperipatus > Epiperipatus broadwayi. The sequence continues at coordinate 116,646 of JAQFVV010012880.1, read as the reverse complement.
TTTTTGCAAATAAACATATTTGTTTATTTATCAGTTATATGTATATGTTTTTTAATGTACATTTTTAAATTAAACCTAAAAGCCTTTGTGAAGTTTGATAAGAATATAATGTTATTTTCTTGTAATGTGCACCACAATAAATTAGTCTTTGGGTATTTAAATTCCTAATGTGAAATCTTTTAACCAATAGAAGATTTTGTCAAATATGTTGCATATCACTTATATTTTTGAAAACTGCCTGTATTTCTTTTTGATGAAAACCAGTCCTTTGGTTGAAATATTAATGACATCAGTTTTACATACAAGTAATTTTTTTATTATTATTTTATACATCAGTTTTACTAAAACAAAGCTGTATTACATCAGGATATAAATATCCAAATTCCCAATTTTGTGAGTTTTATATGTATATAGACAGTTATTTAGAAACAGGATGTTTTAAGCCTACATATTTGACATTCATACTTAAGACATTACATTAACACAACTTTCATTTGTATCAAATGGTTTAGCTATCATTTTATAATACAACAAATTATCACTCAATTTGATTTTTGAATGTAAATAATGAATTTCTTCATCTTTTTGTGGCTCTTTAGTTCAACTTAATTTGGACCATTTATTTTACTCCTCAAACATATTGTCAGTAAGTTCAGAATTCTGAAAGACATACAAAAATGTTATTCACATACTATATGTATATGTAGTTTTTATATAATCTTGATATAGGAGTGATTGTATTATTTTTATTGCATAATAATGCTAAGCTATAAACTAGTGTGCTAATAAACATACTCAGAGGTTAAGTTTTTGTCATTTCATATGTGGCTAATACATCATGAATATATTTATACATGTACTTGTTATTTAAATATATATATTTCTATTCACTGATTCATATAATTCCATATCCATCTTTTAACCTTACATATTTTGACATCTTAACAGTCATTCATTACTCTTAAAGAATAAGATTTCTTGTGCATTTTAAAATTTGCATATAATCTAGCATTTATGGATACTTACAAAAATACTGTTTTCTTTCATAGAACTTTTAATAATATATTCAACAAATTTATCTTTATTAACTTTTATATTGTAATTAGACTTTTTTTTTTTAAATGTAAGAAAAAAATTTGTGAAAATATCTTCTGTTCAAAACATTATCTAATAAATAGCTGAAATACACAGGCTTATATATACCTGTGTCTATATATGTAATAGACAGGGTATGAACACAGATTTTCACATGACCCACCAATCTCCACACTATCTCATAACACTGATACACTTGAACACACATATGTTGAAAAGATAAATAATCACCAATATACGTATTTCATGCTAAACCAGCAATCATCAGTTGGTCCAGATTACCATCTCTATACATATATGCTACAAGTGCTCAGATATATATTAAGATAGCAAATCCTCCTACTTTAATGGACAGGCTTCAATCCACTCCACACTGCAACCGTCCATCCAATTGAAAATCTGATGATGGAACGCTCAAAGGCCACCCTGAGGCCGAGATTATTGTCACACCCATGTTGACCCAAAGTCAATCTGACCCCACATGTACAGGACATAATCCATTAAATACATATGCAAGGGATAGCAGACATCTCTAATATGTAATAGCTGAAATACACAGGCTTATATATACCTGTGTCTATATATGTAATAGACAGGGTATGAACACAGACTTTCACATACCCACCAATCTCCACACTATCTCATAACACTGATACACTTGAACACACATATGTTGAAAAGATAAATAATCACCAATATACGTATTTCATGCTAAACCAGCAATCATCAGTTGGTCCAGATTACCATCTCTACACATATATGCTACAAGTGCTCAGATATATATTAAGATAGCAAATCCTCCTACTTTAATGGACAGCTTCAATCCACTCCACACTGCAATTCTTCACCGCCATCCAATTGAAAATCTGATGATGGAACGCTCAGCCACCCTGAGGCCGAGATTATTGTCACACCCATGTTGACCCATCAATCTGACCCCACATGTACAGGACATAATCCATTAAATACATATGCAAGGGATAGGCAGACATCTCTAATATGTAATAGCTGAAATATATAGACACAGGTATATATAAGCCTGTGTATTTCAGCTATTACATATTAGAGATGTCTGCCTATCCCTTGCATATGTATTTAATGGATTATGTCCTGTACATGTGGGGTCAGATTGACTTTGGGTCAACATGGGTGTGACAATAATCTCGGCCTCAGGGTGGCCTTTGAGCGTTCCATCATCAGATTTTCAATTGGATGGACGGTTGAAGAGTTGCAGTGTGGAGTGGATTGAAGCCTGTCCATTAAAGTAGGAGGATTTGCTATCTTAATATATATCTGAGCACTTGTAGCATATATGTGTAGAGATGGTAATCTGGACCAACTGATGATTGCTGGTTTAGCATGAAATACGTATATTGGTGATTATTTATCTTTTCAACATATGTGTGTTCAAGTGTATCAGTGTTATGAGATAGTGTGGAGATTGGTGGGTCATGTGAAAGTCTGTGTTCATACCCTGTCTATTATCTAATAAAACAAAATTTTCATAATTAGCAGATAAAAAGTTCAAGCCTTTTTAATTTAACAACAAAAATTCAAGTTTATTCTGAAATTTTATTTTAATTCACTCTCCAATTTATTTCATTTATAAACATACATTTTCAGAAGCGTTAAATCGCATTCAAATTTTTTTTATTGTTCCACATAATACCCTGAATTAAATTCTGTTTAAGCAGTCAGGAAATATAAGTAGATTTTTTGCAGAGTTTTATTAAATTTAACATCACAACAATTCTGAAATATCCCATAACAAAAACTTTAAAAAGTCTAATGCGTTCAAAGTGTTAGAACATCTATTCGTACCTTATTTATTGTGATAATATACAAACAACTATTTTCATTATTAGTTTCTGCCTTTGTGATTACCATAGCAGAGAATAAAGTAAAAATTAATTTAAAATATCAAATATATTTTCCAATATATTACTAACATATTCGTTGATGGTTATCAAAATAGTGTTATTTCACCATTAATTTTTTTATTAAAACTAAAGTCAATAATACATAGATTATTTAAACAGTCATTAGCACCCAAACAATAAAAGGTGAGTTTAAGTTTTAGCAATAAAATATTGTTGCTTTGGTAACAATGAATAGGACAGTAATATATTGAAACTGCATTTGGTTTCTTAAAATAGTTTTATACTTTATTCTCTACTATAGTATCTTTATATATATATACTGGACAATTTTCAACATCTAGAATTATTAAATGTCTTTAGAAAAACTTAAATTTTATTTAAATTATGACGCACACAGGTTAATATTGTACTTAAAATTTCATCTAATCATGATGATAATGGCGTCTTTATTGATGACTCATTTATATATGTGTGTGTGTGTTAATATGTTAATAAACACTTCCAGCATATAGCCAACTTACTTTAAGCTGAATGTGCAAATCGTCACTTGAACAAGATTAATTAAAATTTACATTTGATTAATTAAATTAAATTAGAATGAAATAATCCCTTATGTAACTGCTTATATATAATATTGTGGTTATAGTTCTTAGTCATCAAGTCAACTCTCAAAAGATGATACGTAATGTTTATCCATAAATATTTATTTCTTTTTATAGATGAGGTTTGAACTGTTAGCTATAATTTGTTGTACTACATTTTTCTTACAAAGAGGACCTACAGATATAATACCCTCTGGAAGCATCATCATTATAATCTCTGATGATTCTTTTCTTAAATCAGTATGATTTGTTAGAATCTATGGAGCATCTTTATGTATGGATTTGTGATGAGATAAATAAGAGATGAATGGCACAGACAATTAAACAATATATACAGAAACATTACTTATTTTAAATAATGTCAATTGGTGCACTAAAATTACACATAAACATTACAACTTTCTGAATAAAGTAACAAACGAGTAAGTATAGAAAAAAAAAAAGATTTACACAAATAAATGTTTATAAACAAACGAACGAACAAAAATATTTTAAGAATTTTTCTAGATCAAAAATTATAGACATAAAAACATCAGGGATAAAAAAAATGTGTAGATAGTTGCGGCCTCTTATTTTTATGTATATAAGTTTAAAAAGATCTTGCTGTGGCTATTTTTTTCTAAATAATTTACTAAGCTTTTTTTTTTCATATCTCATAGCATCGCCCGGGAGGCGAACCCACAACCATCTGCAACCAACTACTTGCTTGCAAGGCGGATGTGATGACCTCTCTGCTAACAGCACTTTCAGATTGATCAGTTTATGTACACGTGAAATTAATATATATATATGTTGATTGATTCAAATTGGAAACTTTTTAATTAATATTGGTAAAAAATATATTGGCTGCAGCTGCAGGTATTTGGAAACTTCTCATATAGGCAAATAAGCTATATTTCACATCTTCATCATCTCCAGACTTCTCATGGACATTTTTTAATGGCATTAGTGATACATTCATCGGACTCTGACTGACACATGCCACACATCATTTTTATTATTTTCATCACATATATCATCATCATTCTAGCTGAGTTTTAACGAATATAAAAGCATTGTAATAGCAGTATTCTTAAAGACAACGTTCAAGATAATGAAAATGGAATCTTTACATATTTGCTGACATGGTTACTTTTATAAACTATATGACACTTGTGATGTGTACTTTGGCTATTCACAGATGTTGATGTTTTCTATTCTTTTACTGTTTCTTTATTAGGTCTTTGGCTAAAAAATAATTCTTTCATGGGTCTCTACTTGTTTTAATTTTTATTACTAACCTTGTTTTCACTTATCCACTAATCCTTGTTTTTTTTCTTATGCCTTTTTAGTAATTACTAGTAATTAGTATTAATTATTATTTTTCTTTGTTTGTTTTTATTTTGATAAACTTGTGTAATTACTTTTAAATACTTGCTATTGAATTAAAATTAGTTTTAAGTAAATTGTTGAATGATTTTATACATCATATTTTAAGTACAAAATTCATTTTCGACATTTGGAAACTTTCGTTTAAATTATTTAATTTTTACTTTGAACTTTTTTAATACATTTATATACTTTTTCATCTAGTCTATAGTATTATAAATTAAAATATTTGAAATACACACACTCTTCACATACCTGGAGTCTAATTGTAAATATAGGGGACTTGAAGAAGTCCCCTATATTTATTATAAATTAATTGTTTATAACCCTCTCCTGGGCCAATATTCAATGAAAAAAGACTATGAGCAACTTCTTCCTAACTTGTGCATATTATTTTTAATATACAAATCTTTAACTTTCAAAATCATTTTTATGAATAAATTATAACAATAACGTTATCCCATCTTATTTAAATTATGTAACTATAAGTCATCAAATGAAAGAATCAATTTTTTTTCTTGACTTTTCCTTTGCAATATTTTAAGATGCTCTACTATCCCTTAATTGAAGCTTAAGTAATTGAGGTTGCTTGTAATGCCAGAGCAAGCCCAACTCGAACCATTACAATACCCTGTCCTAATTTGATATAAATGAAATGGATGTATTCAATTCTCATTACTGAAATGCTACTCTGACAATGTTCTTTTATATTTCTAATATTTGTATATAAGATTTGTTTTTAATATAAATTTTTATTATACCTCCTATTAGTATTTGCCTTTGCAAATTCTTTACAAGTATTTATTAAAATTAAGTAGCAATATTAGTGTTAGTTTTTATAAAATTAATGATTATCTCAGGATTTATACAATTTTTTTAAATCTTAATATGCTTAAAATTGTGTTGAAGAAGAGTATAGATATGTATGAGAGAGAAAACAGCATGGATGCTTAAGATAATAATGATTAAATATTTAGGATAAAATACAAATATATAATAATTATTAAAAAATCTTATAAATGTATATTGTATTTTATATTTAACTAACAATATTAAAAAAGAAATCTCCATTAAACAGAACATGGGATTTTTAATGATTGGCTTGCTAGTACATCAAAGTAATGTGAAATAATAAATCCAAATGCAAAATGCATCCTAAGTAATTAAAAATACATCATTTAAATATATTGGAATGCAGTTAATTATCAGTGCTGATAAAAATATACTTTGAATTCAAACCCCTTTAATGAATAAATAGTAGTATCATAACAAGTTCAGACCCCCTCCCCCAGGACATATTCATGCTAGAGAATATTTTCCCCATCAAAAATATATGAATGGAATAAATCACGTGTTTTTATCTAAAAATATGAACATTTTTACATCAAAAACTATTGAATATAAAGACTATGACATTAATATAGTTATAAAAAAAAAATCAGTAAAAAAATAAAAATTTATAATGTTAAATTGTAATTTAATCAGATTTTTTCCCCTTATTTGTATATAATTCAATAAATAATGGTAGTTCACTGTGTCAAAAAGTTTATAAATTTATTCTTTAAAAAATTGACATCACTGTTTTCGATCAGGTTAGTCATATTCATAGGATTAATATGGGTGTAAAGAAAATAGAATTTATAGTTTTATTTTTCTCTTTTTACTTTCTTTGCATTTCTTCATATATTCATATATATTTGCTTACAATAACTCCTTCATATACACCTTAATGCAATTTTTTTAAGGATTCCTTTATTTTCCTAACAGTTTCGATTGTCCTGTAGTCTTCATCAGAGCAATCTTAATTTCCTGTACTTTTTAAAGTAACTGATTTATATTACTGATTTTTTTAAAAAATCACTTATTTTAAAAGGTAGAGGAAATTAAGATCACTCTGACGAAGACCGCAGGACAGTCAAAACTGTCAAGAAAATAAAAGAATCATTAAAAAAAATTGCATTATATATGAAGGGAGTTATTATAAGAAATACATATATGAAAATAGAATTTGTAAGTTAAATAAGTTTATAAATTTAAATATTATAAAGGCTTGCACTTGGTGGCACTACTGTATAGAGAGATTGACTCTTACATAATTTTTAATTATTTGACTTTTTTTTATTGAACTATTAAAATTTTTATAGAAACATATGTTAAAATATTCTCCATCAATTAATTAAATTTTAAAAAGACTAATTGTAAGCATTTAAATCATCTATTTTGTCATCAGATTGGTGATATAACCAATTTATTCTAATCAGGTACTATTTTTAACTTTATTTACAATTTACCAAAATTGACAACAGCAATAAGATTCAAGTTCTTCAAAGATTAGTTTTTTTTTTTTCAATTCATGCGTTTTGTTTTATTTCAATGTTAGTATTACAATAATTAAGCAAGGAATATGAATATATGATTGAAAGCTAGTCGCAAAAAAATGTCACTAATTAATATGCTCTGTATTTTATATAATTTAAAAATAGTAATAAATGAATTAATTATAATAACTTTATTCAAGGCATTTTCTATTTTAGACGGAATTATTAAGATAAAAAAAAACCTATGTAAAGAACTAAAAAAATTATAAACAATTTTTAATAATTTTATTTTCAAAGATTTTTATAAAAAGCTATGGATGTAAAAAAAAAATGGTCTTTTATAAAACATAAAGATACTAATCTCTTTGACAATAATTTTATTAATGTTCATATCAACGTATTTTTTAATATGTATTTTTTAAACAAGCAAATTCATTTAAAGTACAGCTAAATGTTCACTTAAAACTTTATGCATTGCGTTAACATATTTTTATAAAAAAATGAATATTTTTTTAAAAGCTTTTATTTAAATCTATTTGTTTCTTTATTTGAATCATACCTTGTAACCGGTATTTAATATGCTTCTATCAAGGGGATTTTTACAAATGTTCACATGTTAGGTATAAATAACAGTCCAAAATGATAATGCAATATTTCAGGGTTATTCAGACAAAAAATATTGATGGGTTGAATTTCAAACCACATTGTTAGCTGTTGACTAAATTTTCATTCATGCACAATAGATAGTGGTATTTCGTTTTTAAAAATGTTTCTTTAAATTGAATTTCTTGACTAATTTAACAAAAAGTGTTTACAGTTATTTAAAATAGAAGAAAGGAAACAAAATTAAATCTTGGGTTTTTTTTAAAAAAAAATACTGCCTTCATAAAATATAAAAAATCTTGTAAAGAATTTTTAATGAATGTGAATTTTATTTCAAATAATGGAAATAATATACCATTGTCTAGTTTTTTAGTTTTTAAATTTGAATATAAATAGTTACAAAAAATATAATGCAACTCACTGATTACTAAAAATAGGGGATTCAAACTCAGACTTTTAAACACCTTTAAACTATCCACACTACCTCATATCATTGTTACACATGATCACACACGTGTAGAAAAGATCAAGAATCACAAATATATGTATTTTGTGCTGAACCAGCACTCATCAGTTGGCCCAGATTATCATCTCGTACATTTATATATAATCAATGCTCAGTTTATATTAAGATAACAAATCCCTACAGCAGTTTAATGGACAGACTTCAACCTACTCCAAACTTCAACTCTTCAGCCATCCATACCATTGAAAATCTGATGATGGAAAGCACAAATCCCATACTGATGCCAATATTGGGCTATTCATCATTAAATTTTCAATGGTATTGATGGCTGAAGAGTTGGAAAGTAGAGTAGATTAATGCCTGTCATTAACGTATGAAGATTTGCTATTTTAATATAAACTGAGCAGTGATTATATATGTATGTGTGAGAGATGATAATCTGGACCAACTGATGAGTGCTAGTTCAGCATGAAATACATATATTGGTGATTTTTGCTCTTTTCTACATGTGTGTGATCATGTGTATCAGTGATATGAAATAGTGTGGATAGTTGAAAGGTGCTTGAAAGTCTGAGTTCAAATTCCCTATATTTACATTTAGTCTCCAGGTATATGAAGATTGCCTGTATTTCAAATATTATGATTGCTAAAAAATAAATAATAATATATATATATATATAAAATATTTTATTTAAAAAAAAACACATTTAATTTGATGAATAATGCGATAAAAACCAAAAAATACTTTATTAACCACAATTTTGATTGTATTTGGTTATTCATTTCATTAGATTTAGCTAGGCATTAAGCCTGTTAAGGAGACTATTTCTGGGCAAAGAAGACAAATGGAAAACCACATTGCCTTATAATTTCCTTTTTTTATTACGAGTAGGAAGAAGTTTTGAAAAGAGTAAATGAAAAAATAAGATTGATTGAGAAAATCTGAGAAAGAAAGAAAAACTAGCGAAGAAATTATAGTTAGTGAAACATGTTTTGGAGGGAATGATGAGTGGAAATTTTAAAAAAGGATAGAAGAGATTGATATTATTGAATAATATAAATGATGGAAAAAGTTACATGGAATTGAAGAGCTGGGAAATAATTAGAAGAGAATGGAAAAATGGATGAATTAATGATGGGACTACTCGGTAGACATATTCATTTGACATAATATTGTTGATAATCATATCCAACTTGAATAAAAGCATGGTGTGCCCATAAATTAATTATTTCAATCATTATTTCTAAAAGAAAGCCATTACACTTTTATTTCAAGTTAAATACATCAACCAAAATTGTATTGAAAAAATAAATTAATTTTTGTTTTTTAGTACATTATTAATCAAACAATAAAACGCATTTTTAAAATAAAATATTATCCATATTTATATTATTAAAGTCATTAAAATAAAATATATAATACTACAACTTTGATTATGTTAAAAACAAGTATATGTGCATGGATATTATATGCATGTACTGTATTTTCATGCTGAGATATATGGGTCTATATATAACATATTTAATATAATTCTGATTTCTATTTTTTTTTTATTTCCTATTTAACTAACTCTTTAATGTCTGACTAATGCAACATATATAAAAAAATCTTTATTACATTTTTTTTTTTCACAGCCACATATTTATCAGTTTTTTACAATATATATACATAATTAAGTTCCAATCCGTAACCACCTAAACATTCACAGTAAAATCTAGTAATCAATATTTCTCACTGCTGTCAAGGCAACCTTCACACCTTTTAATAGCAAGAATGGAAATCCATTCTTACTAATGGTCCATTGAATATATATGGACACTTAAAGCTTGCAACTTGACTACAGAGTATGAAATATTGATACAATGAAATTTAAATAAACCTCTTTAAACATGATATATATATATATATATATATATATATATATATATAACTACAACCATTAAATGTCTGTATTTTTAAATTATATAATAATAATTCAAACAAATATATTTAACACAGTATTCAAAATTAAATAATATATTCTTTACCAGAAGTACTTTCAATTGTTTCACTGACAATCTTTTTCAACTGTTAATACAAACGTACAAAAAATAAAAAACTTGCATTACCCATCATTCAATCTATTCAAATTTCCCACAATTCTGTTGTCTTTATATTAGCCGATTGTTTATTCATCAAACCACCTCTATTCCTAGATATCATCATTGCCTCTTTAATTTTACGTTTTTCACTACACCTTTCAATTTGAATAACTTTTATATCTCTATTATCAAATTTAAAACCATAATTACATGTTTTATTATGATTAAATATAATTGATGGAGTATTCATATTTACTGAAGATATATTTTCTTTCTGTACACGTTTATATAATGTCTTATGATCATTATATCGTTTTTGTAATGTACATTTGGATTCCCCTATATATTTTATTCCACAACTACATTCCAACATATATATAACAGAACTTAATTCAAACTTAGAAATCTTGGCTTTGGAGTTATTTATCATATCATTTATATTATTTGAAGAGAAAAAAAGAAATTCTACACAAACCACTAAAAAGTTTATAAATTAATTTAGCTTGTTGATTAGATATAAAAGGAATAGAAATCCATTTATCACTTTTTAATTTACTTAATATTTTCTTATTATTACTCTTATTTTGATTATATTTTGTAATTGTATTATAAATAATATTCCTTCCATAACCAACATTCAACATATCAGTAATATATACATTAATATTTTCAATTTTATTACTAATAAATTTGCACAAATAATCATTTCTAAATAAAAATGACTTCAAACCAGCTAATTTATGACTCATATGAACTTTAGAATTATATGGAATATAACCCCTAATTTCCACAGGCTTTAAAATCATATTATAATCAAACACATTATTATTTCTTTTAATAAATATATCTAAAAACTTTATAGAATCTTCCCTCTCTTCATTTAACACCCATTTTACATTATTAATCATATTTAACTCATTAAACAAATTAACTATTATTTCTTTATGTGCACATATAAATACATCATCAACATATCTACAATATACTTTAATTCCTTTATATTTTATCTGAGACAATATCTTAACCTCATAATTAGAAATAAAAAAATTACAAAGCTGTGATACCACCGGAAGACCCATTGGCCAACCAAAATTCATTTTATAAAAGCAATCATTAAACCTAACATATATATTATCATTCACAAATCTTAATATTTTAACAATAAAATTCCTAATATAAATAGCTGATGAATTGTATTTTGGCAGTGAGAGAAAAATCCAATTCATCAGCTATTTATTCTCATATAAAATTAACAAATCATGATATCAATTTTGAAAAAGCAAATATTTTAACAAAAATTGAACAATATGACCAGAGATTGCTAAGAGAAGCTATAGAGATTTTTAAAAGGCCCAAGAGCATAAATGAAAGGTGTGAATTAAAGAAGATTAACAACATTTGGAAGAAGCTATTGGAAGAAAAAATAAATTTTAAAACTTCTCAACCAATAGAATTTAAATATGAGGAGAAAGAAAACGATAAAAACGATTTTAAATCTCACGTGCATTCTTATGATTTGAGAAAGAGGAAGCTCTGAGGAAGGTACTTGATATTGTACTGAAATGTCAGCATTTAGCTTTTTCACTACACGGAATATCCTGCAAATAGTAATAATAATATAACATATATATATAATGATCATTCATGTTGCTGCTTTAAAATTTTAAATAATTTTTTATTCTTAATTTTTATATTGTTGTTATTAGGCAACTATTGGTTCTGTTGCATTAGATACAGCAATGAAGGAAAACAGTGAAGAAATATATATAAGATTTGGTAACCAAGTAAGTAAGGTATATGTCTGTGTACATTTTAGATATTCAATTTTTATGTGTCTGAAAAGTTTCCAGTTAGGTCCATAATGTTTACTCTATCCACCATTTTGCTCATGCCAAAGAATTAGTCTTTACTATTCATAATTAGAAGTTAAAGTTAAAAGGTACAAAAATTTTTGTCACATGATATTCTGGTGTTATTGTCATATTTTTCAATAGTCATAAAAATGCTAGAACAGTGTGATAAATCTTTAGCAATCATCTTATATATAAATTTTGCATAACAAAATTGTTCTTTTCATAGTAATACCATCTTTATATATATATATATATATATATATATATATATATATATATATATATATATATATATATATAATAAATAAAGTTTGATATCTGTATTCGTTTCACAATATATGTAATATACAAATCAATATATATATATATATAAAAATATAGTACAATTTATATAAATTATATTCTTTTAGAAGTACTTTCGACTATACAAAGTCGAAAGTACTTCTAAAAGAATATAATTTATATAAATTGTACTGTGTTTTGATATATATATTGATTTGTATATATATATGACATATTTTGTGGATTCATTCATGTAAGATTTTAATTAATAATTCCAACATTTTGGCTTGATTATACAAGCCCTCAACTGGGAAATGAATACTGTATAATTGCAGAGATGCTATAAACAGTGTCTATAATGATAGTTGTAAAGATACTGTAAACAGTCTTCACAATAATTGTTAAAGTTTCACAACTAGAAAAGACAGAAATGTAAATTAAACAAACTGAAAAATAAATAAATAAACAACAAATAAAAAATTAAAAATTTTGAGAGTAATTTGTTTTTCAAATTTTTCCAAATATAAGGAAGTTTACATGTGTTGTCATATTTGTTGATACAATTGGGTTTTTTTAGTGTCTCAATAGCTTCTCTGATTTTACATTGGTGTAGGTTTTCACATCCGGATTGGATCCTGATATATATATATATATATATATATATATATATATATATATGATATATATATATATATATATATATATATATATATATATATATATATATTATTCAATGTCAGTATTTTTTCAAAGCAATATATGTAATTATATAATTGAATATTTGAAAATATAGTAATTAAATAATTAACAATTCTATACACTTAGGAGCATATTCAATTATCCTAGTAATCTTTGTCAACTAAAACTGTGAAAGGCTAACCTTCCCACAATTTCATGATCTTAACATTTGCTACCTGCCTCCTTTATTTTTCTTTTATTGTTATTTTTTTCAATTTAAAATATTTTTATATTATTAAAATCTAAGTCAAAATCATAAATATGTGACTTATTATGCTGAAATATTATTATCTACTATACAATTTTGTTTCAATTTTTGGACCTGTTTTAGAATATATATATATATATTGTAACCAGTTGGTTTACATCACACACACTAATATAGTGTATGTGAATATATATATATGTAAAATAAAGGAAAAGTAGAAGTAAACACAGACAAAAATTATAGTAGATATTTTCTACATTCATTGAAATAAAATAATAATAATAATAATAATAATAATAATAATAATAATAATAATAATAATAATAATAATAATAATAATAATAATAATAATAATAATAATAATAATAATAATAATAATAATAATAATAATAATAATAATAATAATAATAATAATAATAATAATAATAATAATAATAATAATAATAATAATAATAATAATAATAATAATAATAATAATAATAGCAAATAGTAACTCTGATTTAAAATAAAAATTGTTTTATAAATTAAACTTTTAAAAGGTCTGAAAAAATATAAATATTGTATTATTATCATTATTATTCTGATTTTAAAATGTAAAAACACCATACTTATTTTTGGAATTTCTTAATTAATTAAACAAATTTTTTATCTATTAAAAATCCCTTAAGTAAAAAACATGTATATAGATTTCAAGGGATTAGAGAGATAAAAATAAAATTCTGTTTTTAATCAAGGTGTTGTTATAATACCTCAGATGATTTTATAAAAAGGGCTGATAAAAAATATCAGCCAGTCTGGATAATGATTTTTAAGAGAGCAGTCTGCAAAGTTGGTTATAATATTTTGTTGCAGCTTGTTGAAGTTTGCAGCAATTGGTTTTAGCTGACTGTAGAGTTAGCAATCCATCTACCATGAATTAATATAGCTGAAGACAGGACAGCAGATACAGAGCTGCTAATATTTTCCTTCACATGAGTTTTGATTTATTTGAAGCTGGGTCACTTCTAAATCAATAGCCTGAAAAAAAGAGGACAAAATAGCTAGCAGAGTTATGCAAAGCTACTATGAAGATCTAAGGACAGTCCACTGCCTTATGATTTACTGCAGAGTTTTGATGCATGAAGCCAGGATCACTTCAAATGGATCAACTAGCTGCTTAAATATGTTCTAGAAGACAGCTTGACAACTGCTTGGACTACAAAAGGAAGCTCATGGTATGCCAACTAATTACTTGATAATTTTACCTGAAGATGACAACAGACCTGTATTACATTTTCTGATGAACCAAAAACCAAGCTTACCAAGAGAAAGCTTGAAGAAATTGGTGTACTTATGCTGCTGTTTATCAATACATGCAGTAAACCACAGATAAACATGTCACATGTATATACAGTGAGTTATTTTATGTTAATATTCATTGAAACAACTTTTAAAATTGTAAATTAACTATCTTGAAAATTAAAACAAACAATTAAATAATTTGCTTGAGTCAAATGTCTAAAAGAAAAATGATTTGATATATATTTTTGAAGAAATTGTTTGGGTAATTCCTTAAAAAAAAGACATTAAAAGAAGAATATACAAATGCAAGCATAATTTTGTTTGAATTAAAATCATAAAAGCAAATCTCTTAAATTGATCTAAAAATGCTGATAATTAATCAATAAGTACCTGGCAAACAAAAGTTGACTTTATTTAGTTTGATAAAAAAAAAGAACTTATGAACTGAAATTAAATTTGAATTATATATTTTGTTTATAGCATGTATTTGTGTGAAATGTATATGTTTTCCAAATGAATTAATTATAAAAAAAATATAATATTATTGTAACAAGTTGAAATAGATAAAAATCGGTGTGTGTATATACATGCACACTCATATATGTTAAATTTTAATATTTTTATTTTTATTAAATGTCAATTTATTTATTTTTATTAAATGTCAATTCATTTATTGAATATTCATTATATATTATAAATCGCGCATCTGTGTGCATATATATGTAAACCATAATAATAATTTGAATATATTTTATTATACTTGTTGTAAATTAATGTATCGATTTAAATATTGAATAGTAATTATGTAAATTGATGTAATAACTTGAATTTTGTAGTAATATTGTAAATTACAGAGTGATGATTTTATTATTGTGTTTCTTTCAAAATTCAAACCCTTATAAGACCTTAATCATTTATTTTTTGTTATTAATAAATTTGTATTTAATTGTTAAAAATTGTTTTTATCATCTCTTGGTCACATACAGTAATAGAGCTTGTGTTCCTGAGCTAGATTCAGACATGGATAAATGGGGATGTGTTTAGTGCTTTGGGCATCCAGAGATGATCAATCATCATCCTGGTTGGCACAAAAGAGCATACTCCTTAAAGCCCATGCACTATATCTTATTTTAGTTCAGTCTTGTTAAAAATTTAAGTTTATAGTTGGCCAGTACAAGTGGCCTCAGCATTGATGATGATCAGCATGTTTTAATGTTCCAGTATTATTGTTTTGATTCCTGATTCTTATGTATTTTAATGGATGGGCACTAAGCTAGTGCATCCATGTTATGTTGAAATAATTGCCCAAAGTGGCAAAGGCCTAATAGTTAGCCTGATCTAAGAAGACCCATTTCCAATCCAGTCACAAGGCTGACTGTTGATTTATATTGTTTATTGTTAAAACCCACCCACAAGATGGACTGTTGATTTATTGTACTAATTTGTTTATTGCCATCAATGATGATGATGGATGGTTATTTCTCTCTAGTGTTTACTTATAATTACTTATTGATATTGCTGTTTGATGATTAATTATGCTGGCTGATCTCTCAATGTTCTCAGAGATTTTCTAATCTCATGCTCTTATAAAATATTATATTACTTATTATATTTTGTAAATACTCTTATAATTTAAATGGACTGGAAGTGATGATGATGCTTCCATCACCTCAGGTTCTCCACTTTCCACATTCTATATCACCTACCCCATCCCATTACTATATATATATATATATATATATATATATATATATATATATATATATATATATATATATATATATATATATATATATAAATTATAATTAATAAATTATTAATAAAAAAAAAAAAATATACATAATTATATTATTTAAAAATATTTTTTAAAACAATTTTATACCATTTTATTAAAATTTTTTTTTATTTTTTTTTTTTTTTTTTTTTTATTTTTTAATTTAAATCAATAAATTAAACATTAAAAATATTTTAATTAATTTTTATATATTTGTTTAAATTTTTTTTTAATATTTTTTTTTTTATATTTTTTGTATTTATTTATTTTTTTTTTTTTTTTTTTTTTTTATTTTTTTTTTTTTTTTTAAAAATTTTTTTTAAAAACATTCTTTAATTAATTTTTTTTTTTTTTTTGTTGGATTTTTTATATTTTTTTATAACAACAAGTGTTGCACCCCCCCCCCCCTCCTTTTCCCTTTTTTAAACTTTGGGAGGTTGGGGGATCAATCAAACGTCATAAAATGATATTAAAATTTTTTACACGGATGACCCGCAAAATATGTTTTTATATTTTTTTTTGAAATGGCCCATAGCTATATTATTTCAACCACACTCCACCTTAAATAAAGAATAGCTTGAATTTTTAATGGACTGCAAAAATTCAGGCTATGCTGTATTTGAAAATGAAGTGTGGCTGAAATTATGTAGCTATAGGGTGCTTCACATATTTTACATAAATTTCAGCTAGCATTATGCATTATTTTTTTAGATATGTATTATATCTATCAAAATATTAGCTTAACCAGTAATGAGCGAATCACTTAATTTACACTTGGATTGATTGCTTCAAATATATTCATATACGTTTTTACTTTGCTGTAATTCCTGAGGTTTCATTTTACTGTAGAGTATTTTAAGCTTATTTTAAAGCTTAATTAAGTACTGTAAGATGCTACCCTTTCTTGAATTATTTTACAAGTAAAAAATCAATAATATAGGTGTTTTATGTTTGAACAAAGAGAGAAGCCACATCTTTGTAAATTCTGATTGGCTGCTTCAATTTTTGCGAAACGAAACTAATTTTCATCAATCCAATTTCAAATGTCTTCAAATGTTTTTTTTTTATTATTTTTCTTATATATTATGAATTATTTTCATAAAATATCCTGAAAATATAGTTATTTTAGAAAAATAGTAAAATTCTAGTAAAAAATTGTTTACATTTACATGAACATAAATTGAAAAAGAAACCATTGCTAAAACAAATTTTCACACCTGTCAAACAGTTTAAATTGCCCCACATTCTTTATTTGAATTCCAAACCAAAATTAATAATTTAGAGTATTTTTCTGTCATTTATTTACATATTATATTATATTTTAGTAAAACATGCTAAAAATATAGTTATTTTAAAAAATAGTAAGATTTTAGCAAAAAATTATTTACTATTTCACAATGTAAATTGAGAAAAAAAGTCAATGATGTATGCAACATTTTCTAATTGGTTAGAAACATTGTTTTTAAATTACCCACTATAAAATATTTTCATAAGAATAAATAGAAAATTATTTTTGAAAAAACTTTTGTTCTCTTTCATAATCTGACAGATTATTAATATACTTTTTACAAATGAAACTAAAATTAATATAATATTAAAAGATGAATATATTTTATTGCTGATTCTGTAATTGACCAATCAAAAGTTTAGAGTTTTAAATCACTCAGCCAACTAGATTCATGGTCAATCAAAGAGTTAATTTAATAAAAATATTTCAGTGTACTAATAAATAATATCTTAAGTTGATGTTAATAATAAGTAGTTGTGTAAGGGAAATGAGAGGAGAGTAAACAAATATAATATTTATACAGCTAGTGGATTATCTCTACATTTTGAAATGTAAAGGCATCCAATTTAATGTTATTTCAGGGTTTAAAATATTTACATGTAATAAAGAAGTCATTTAGAATTTCATTATTTAATTATAAACTTTATCGCTGATATGGCTAAATAACTGAGAATTTGATTGTATCTAAACCATATCTTACAGTAATTAAGCATTAATATTTAAATTATATATGTTTGTATTAGCCACTAATATAAATAAAATTATGTCCAAAAATCAGTTTATATTTAAATAAATGGTAATATCATATGATCATAAATAAACAATTAGAGACAAGTTTGAAAATATAAAAGATAAAAGTCAAAATAATTTCATAAATATAAAACCAATTTATTTACAAAAATAAAAAATCATAATAATAAATTAAGTTTTCATCAAATTCTATATCCAAAAATATTTCAAATACTGTTTAAATGTAGAAGTTTCATCTAAATTTATCATATGCTGAAAAAATGTGTGTGTATCTTTACATATCATTGCACAAGCAATTCATTAAAAAAGATTGTTATGAAAACAATGCATTATATGATCTTTATTGTTTATAATACAGTCAGTACTTTAAAATATGTCTTTCTTTTATATAAACTTTATTTATTTTTTACAAATATAATAAAATCTTTATCATATACTCTAAAGCCACATGAATATATTACTAAAATTATATAATTTCATGTGGCATTACAAATTACTTTCTTTCTACAGGTTAGTAATATAAATCATCAATCAATTTCTTGTGTAGTTATATAAAACTACAACAAATATTTATAGCCATGGAGATTAAAGTATAATTAATATCGATACATGTGGCATCACAAATATGGCTACCCAGGCTAAAATATAAGTAAAATTGCAATGTAAGTAGTTTGAAGTTCCTTTATAATAAATAATAATATATAGCTATATGAAAACTTGTTGCCACAGAAATAATATAATTCTAAAAGATAATTATTCATAAACTTCTAATGTATCTATAATTCTAAAGCATATGGGTAACATGTATTATTCATAACTTTCAAGTAACATAAAGTGATAATGATAAACATGGCCTGTTACACTGTACTGTTCAGTTACCCCATAACAGTTAAACATGGTAAGGAGCCTGGTATTTAAAAGATCAGCAAAATATGGAAATATATATAAAACAAATATATTTTAAGTATTAATTGCAATAATGAATTTTACTTACAACCTTTTTCCAATACAAGTTTTCACATATACAATCTTAAATATAATTGCATAATTTAAAAAATCACTTTTTGTACATCCCTGTTTAATCCTGTTTTCCTATTATGAGAACTCTTATTTTATTGAGAATAATGAAAATAGATGATGATGAAGATACTACTACTGCCACAACTACTAACTCTACCAGTACCACTACTACCACCAATACTAACACTACTACTACTACTGCTACTGCTACTACTAGTAGTACTACATAAAAATTTCACTCAAAGTTTTTTTAGTTTTTACATTTCAAAAAGACACATTATAGATATTTTCTTCAAGTAGAGATTTTAATATGTAAAAATTGATTTAAAATATTAGATGCTTCTATGATGGAAATTCTAAAGAATGATGTAAGGATTTATTCTTTCCAATAAAGAAATGAGGGCATAATTTTACTATTTTAAAATTAATTCATTAGTGTTGTAATCTAAACAATATTTAAAATTAAAACAATTTATTTTCTCCATTTTTAATTGTGTTTTTCTTTTTTTTCCCCCGCCCCCCCCCCCCCCCCCCCCCACCCCCCCCCCTCCCCCCCCGCCCGCCGCGGCCCCCCCCCCCCCCCCCCACCCCGCACCAATGTTTTTTTCTTGAGGTAAATCTCACAAATATTGTCATTTTTTTTTAGAAAAGTATTAAAGAAAAGATCCATTAATTTGTTGAATTTTTTTTACAATAGATCTCCAATATACAGCTGTTTATGCACTAAATCTTTTGTAATGATTTCTTTTGTAATTTTAAGCAGACAAATAATTGAAGTATTATCATTTCTTGAGTAGTTTAACTGGTTTCAGGTTCAAAAAAAAATTTCAATTCTATTTATTAATTTAATTTATTATGATGTTTTAGATATTTTGCTATTCATTTTGGACAATCTTAAGATGATATTATCCGAAAGGAGCAAATGATTTGTAAAAGTCTACTCCTTCGTATTCAAACAACAATGAAAAATATGACTAAATTTGAATATTGATTTAGTACATTTTATTCAACAAATGAATAGCAAGAAATAGAAAGATTTCTCTCATGTTTGCCTATTTACAGGTTTTCATCATGTGACTAATTCCATTATCAACATCACTCAAATTTCTTAAATCATTTATATTTTATGTGAAAGTTTTCTAACGTTTCCATGGATACAAATATGTTGGGAGATGATAATAAAATCTTTGAGAAACAATATAAAATTATTTTAAAATTACAAAATAATATATGGAAATCATATTTAAATAAAATATTACCTATAATAAAATTAAATGTACAGATTATAAATAATGTAAGAAAAAAATATTTAAATTATAAATATTAAAATAAATCATTTTTATTATTTATTATTAAAATAAATCATTTTTATTTTGTTAATTTACTATTGTTCTCATCTTAGATTGCATTTTATTAAAATAATAACTTTATCTAAAGTTTTTAAAATAGAACTCTTTAAATTTAAAATAAACGGAAGAAACATAAAATAAATATTCATACACACACTTTCAAATATTAAATTTAAGATTTATGTTACTACTATAAAAAAGATATATATTATAAGCGATCTGAACTCAAACTTTCAAACTTGTTATATCTATCTTATACAAGTGGTACACATAACCATATACATAGAAAATATAAATATATTTTAATATTATATATATATATATGTATTAAACAAAACAAGTTATAAATTTCGTAACTTGCTTTTAGCTTGCATTTTATGATCACTAGATGAAGCTCAAAGGGAGGCAATTCAAGGAGAAATGGGATGGTCAAGTTTTCATATGAGAGATGCAAAAAATAAAATGAAAATGTTTGGTAGATTGCAGTTTATGGATAATAAAAGAATAGCTAAAATAGTATTTAATTGGGATATGAGTAAAGAGCAGGTAACAAGATAGGTGAGAAAGGTAATGTGGTATGCAAAAGATTTGGAAAAATAATTTATATCAGTATATTTGTACAAAAGATGGGATGATTGTGTTAAGAGGATTATTGGGTGTTATAGTAGTAAAGAATGGGATAAAAGAATAAATTTATTAATGAAGACTAGAGAGTTAGAGAGATGAAGAAATAGTATGGAGAGTAAAAAGAGTTTAAATATATATAGAAATAAACAGAATATTAGGTGTGAGTTAATATATGATAATAGTAAGGAAAGTAGTTTATTGTTTAAGGCTTGAACAGGATCTTTAGCTACAAAAGAATATACATGTAAATGGAAAAATATGGGTCATTTATTTTGTAAATTATGTAAGGAAGGAATTGAAAATATTAGGCATTTGTTAATTGAATGTAAATGTTTGAAAACAAAAAGGGTACATATAATGAAGTTGTGGAAAAATAAATATGAAAAGAGTTATTATACAGAAAGTGAATTATTGGGTTTTATGCTGGGTTTGGGAAAAGATAAGAGGGATTTAGATATAAAGGTTATAGAGTTGACAAAGATTATGTTGTGGAAATGGGATAGAGCAGATTATGGGTAAATTTAGAGTGGGAAATGTAAAATAAAATGGCTTACAGGTTTATCTGGGCATAATTGCTGAGATATTCTTGACTTCAGTTAAGGAAAAGCCATAATACATCACATCACATCAATCTTTTGTTTACATAAATGCCAAGAGAGATAGAATTCAATATCTTTTCCATTGTCTCCACCTCCAGACCAGATGGTTTCAAGCTAGTTGGATCACAGCCATGAAGGGTAAGGAGACTAGAAACTAGATCTAGTTTCTAGTCTCCCTACCCTTCACTGACATGATCCAACTAGCTTGAAACCAGCTGGTCTGGAGGTGGAGACAATGGAAGAGGTGTTGAATTCTATCTCTCTTGGCATTTATGTGAACAAAAGCTTGTTAGGAGCTATTGGCAAAGCTCCCTCTAGTGATATATATATATATATATATATATATATATATATATATATATATATATATATATATATATATATATATATATATATATTATATATATATATTTGTTAAAAGTAAAAATGAAATATGAACAAATGCCAAGTCATTGACACCCATAAATGGCTGCCTAAAAACTTTAGTAGGTGCCTGTTTCAATAATGTTTTCTCTCACCAAAATATTCATTCTCATAGATCCTGAGAGTGAATAAAAAAGAAGTAACACTGAATGGAAATATTGTAGGTATCAAATAGTCTTTATTAATTTGATATCTTTATTACTTTAAAATTTGCAAAATATTTATTTTTTTATTTTACTTGTAATTTCAAAACTTTGTTTATTTATTATGATGTTTTCCTCTCAATTTATATTCATTGGAAGTAAATAACTCTTGCCATAATTATCTTCATTGTATTCCGCTTTGTAAGTTTTTAGAATCATACATATTCATTACTTAGTATGGATTTACTTCATTATCTATATAATATTTAGAAAATATACATTAGATATTGTTGGATTTTTATTTCCAAATTAACTTTATTAATCTCTCACATTTGCTTTGATTTTATGAATTATTAATTCATCTTTTTACATCTTTATTGTCAATGCTGAGTTATAATGGAAATTTTGGATTAAAATAGCTGCAAAGTTAAGGATCAATCTATTATAAATTCATGAAGTTAATTGTTATTCACCAACAAAGTTTCTTAGAAGACGAATTTCTAAACTTGTGAATTTTTATTTCAAACCATGGTAACCATCTTTGTTTTCATGATACTCAATACTGATATAAAATGTTTATGTGTATTACAAATATGTCAGTACCTATTCTTTAATTAATATTCCAATAGTCACACGTAATTTATTTGTGGAATTACACATATCAGTCCATTTTACTATTACATTTATGCATTTTTAGTTTTTGAAGTTTCTATATTTATATTCTCTACTACATAATAAATCAATAGCTCTCCATTAGCAAATATGTAAATAAATATTCACTAATTATGTACTTATATGTATTGAAATATAAACTCTTCAACCATGAATCACTAAAACATACGTATATATTTTATTTTTATGTAAATTTTATTATCTGCCTTCTTTTGAATTAATAGTCAAAACGACCTGCATTATACACTATAAGCTCATTTTATTCAATTATATATCTCTTCAAAATATTTATGGGAAGGTAGTATATTATTTTGGAGAATAGTTTGGTTTTTGGAGTGAGAAAAGTATAAGAAATGTTATTGGTGTTGTTAGAACAATGGCAGAGAGATATATTGAAAAAAATAAAGGAATTCATGTATGTTTTGTGAATTTGGAAAAAGCATTTGAGAGAGTAGTCTGGGATAGACTTATGTCCATCTTAAAAAATAAAGGTCATTTTGGAAAGACTGAAGATTGATTTGGAATATGTATACTGGACAAAGGATATGATAAATTGGAGAGTAATGAGACTGATGAAGTCATATACAAAGTGGAGTTAGACAAAGATATAGTATGTGGCATGTTCTCTTTAATGTTTATTTAGAAGCCATGCTAAATAATTATTTAAACTGTGGATGAGCAAATGTTGAGGGTAGAGTAATAAAATGTATAAGATATCCAGATGATATGACTTCTATAGTTGAGGATGAAAAATGTCTTTAGAAAATGCTGAATATATTAGAAGAAGAATGTATGGAATGTGGAATAAAGATTAATGTTGACAAGTCAAACTGTTTGTGGCAGGAGAAATGCAAACAGCAGGCAAATTGAAATCTGTGATAACATAGTTCAACAGGTAATTGGATTTACATATTTGTGTAGTTGGTTGAGTAAGGATGGAAATAATGAAGTTAAAGGAAGAGTAGCATTGGCAAAGGAAGAGAAAAAAATTTTGTGGACCTTTGAAAAGAGAATTAAGAAAAAGACTAATTAAATGTGTGGGCTGTACTAATATATGGTTGTGAAACATGAACAATGAATAATAAATTTAGGAAGTGATTGGAAGCCTTTGAGATGTGGACATGGAAAAGAATGAAAAAATCAATTGGATGAATAAACTAACAAATGAAAAAGTTTTGAAAAGTGTAAATGAAAATTGATTGAGGAAATCAGAGAGAAAAAGAGAAACTGGATTGGGCATATGTTAAGAAGAAATTATAATTTAATGAAAGATGTTTTGGAGGGAATGATGAGTGGAAGTAAAAAGAAAGGATTGAAGAGATTGACATTCTTGGGTGATGTAAGATATGGAAAGAGTTATGTAGAATTAAAGGGCTTGGTAAGAAAGAGAATGGAATGAAAAATGATTCAATTGATGGTGTGACTATTTTCTGTCCATTTGATAGAATTATGTTGATGATGATATCTTCTCATTAAATTCTATAAATCTTAATAAAGAGTTAATTCATAAGAAAGTAATAAAAGCTACGATGCCAATAGTTTCTTATAATTTATTTTGTCTTAAATATTCTGTATTTATTTTTGTTTATTCAAATAACTTTTATCATTCTCTATCTTCTTAAGAAAAATTAATTATTTGTTCTGTTATCATAGTTCATCATTTTATTAATTTGATGTTTAATCCCTGAGCTATTTATAAATAAAATTACTATTTTTAGTGGAATTAATTTTCAATATTTAAAAAGTCGTTGTGTGCTTTGAAATTATTTATCCTGTATATTTTTACATGCACCAATAACCATGAACTTAGTTGAATAAAATATTAGCTAGAAGCTACTTTGGAAATATATTAAAAAGGCAGTTTTCAAAGTCATTTACCATGCTGAAAGTGTTATTTGCAATTGGACTGTAATAAAAACAAAGCAAGAGTTAAATGTAAACAAATATCAAACAGTATTCTGATCTAAGATAAAACTCTTAAAAGAAAATCGAGAAATAATGTCTGAAATGGACAAAATATCATGTCCCTGGGCGGAGGGGTTATTATCGTTATTCCATTAGATGTCAATGGCTTCAGACATAATTGAAAAATATATTCTGTAACTCAAACATGCAGTCTTTCATGAATATTTTTTATTAATATTGTATTTTCTTAGTGTGATTTGGATTATTAGTGGAAAAGAAAAACACTTTTTATACTTGTTTGATATAGTAAGAGTTAGACAAATTATTACTATTTCATTAAGGTACTATTGAGTTAAAATTTAAATTAACTAGTTATGTATTTAATATTTTTAATTCAAAAACCAAATTATAGTAAAGGTATAGTATCTTGAAGTGGTATAAAGATAAATTAAATTAAATGTTATTATGTAATATATTTAAATTTCCTACTTAGAGGAATATTTAACAATCTTACTATTATTGGTGAAAATTAAGTATCAGGTTTAGGGATGTGTGAAAATTGAATCTTCACAAGCATGTATGCATTTGATGAAGTGTGAATCATTAAAACTTATTGCATTCTGTTAATATTTATAATACTATGAGTTTTGGTCTTGCTTGCCAATTTCAAACAAAATATGGATGTGATACTTTTCAAAATGTTTAAAACTTTTTCTATATTTTTTTTATTTTTTTTTATTAAGGTTATATAAAAGCATACTTTTGATTATTCATTTTTTACAATGCTTTTTATTAGACAGTTGAGAGTTTCAACAGACTAATAGACTTTTTCAATTGTTATTTTCAGTTTGAAAGAGATCTTTAGTTTGTCAAAACTGTCAACTGTCAATAAAGTAAAGCATTGTAAAAAATGCATTATATATATATATATATATATATATATATATATATATATATATATATATATATATATATATATATATATATATATATATATTGTAACAATATATTTAGTCCTATGGGTTAGATATATGCTTTAAAGCATTAATTTTTTTATATAGGATTATAATAAATTTCTTTATTAATACTATTATAATAAAAATCTTAAATTATATATTTTAGTCATATGAGTTAAAGTAAATCACTTAGCCTATTTAGTTAGCAGTAATTTAAAAAGTTATTTTAAATTGTTTAATATTTGCTTGAAAAAATAAAAATAATATTTTAAAACTAAAGAAGAGTTAAACTAGAGCTTATTATGTTTTAAATAGATCTAATGGATAAAGTTGGTATATGCTCTCTGAAATGGTTAATTAACTTTATTAGAATTTTTAGTTGTTAATTTTTAAAATAAATAGTTTTAAAGTAATAATTATTATTTATTAAATATTAATTTATGTGAGAGTATTTAAAATCAGTTTAATGATTGAGATTGGTGTTAAATATAAATTAACATTAAATATTAGTCAGTAACTAATTTATTTTCATTGCATTAAACATACAAGGGAAAGAGTGAAAAAGAGATATTTAAATAAAAAGAATGTTTAATCTGAAATTAGATAGATATTTTTATTAGCATTAAATAATTCATTTATTGTAATAATTAAACTGTAATTAAAAAGTTTGTTTTTAGTCTAGACAATCACATGACCTAATTATCTGGAATGATAGAGTTTAAGGTCAAATCAATTAACATGACAAAAGTACACTAATAATTTAAATATTATAATGAATACCCAGAGAAGATTGGTTTTAAATACTGAAAATGCAGTTAAAAATCTTGATGTGCATGGGTGTATAAAAGAAACACACACTAATAAAAAGGAAAATCTTAATCTAACTTTTATTATTCAAATTTTAACTTCAATTTGGTTTTGAATTAACTGGTTTTAAAGTCAACTTAAAAAGTTCAAGTTTTATATTTCATTGTTGTTATGCCTGAATAAAGAAAACTATACATTATTCATCATAGTACTTCTTCTGAAAGCATATGACCAACTGATTCATTAAACAATAAGTTTCAAATAATGCTAAAATTTCTAATGTGTTTTAAAAGAAGCCAAAAGAAAAGAGAATTCACATAAGGAAAACTATGTTCTTTCATTTTTATATAAATATTAGCTAAATTCTGAACTTTTGGTGTAAGTCTACCTCAGGGAAGTTTAAACTGACTTTCAATTAGTTATTAATACTAATTATTGTTATTAAGAATAGTCAATATACTTATATCAAGCTAAGATATAAAATGATGAACTTTTATAAAAGTATTACATCTATAAAAAAGAAACAGGGACAATTTATTTAGAATTGTCTTACAAAATTATAAAAAAAGATCAATTTATGAAAATCAACCCCTAATTATCATAAGGAAAACACTGTATCTGGATTGTTTTGTGTTAAAACAAATAACATAGCTATTCATCTTGAATTCACTTATTTATTTATTCGAATATTTTTTTTAAATTGCAGATTGATAATAACATGTTGTTTTGTACTTAGAAAATGAATAAATATAATTAAATTTGCAGTGTCATAAAAATGATGATTTATTATCATAATAAAATTTCATAAAAAGTCATTTATAACTAAAATTATTCTTCTGTTCATTACTATCTGATTCTCATTGCCATTGAAAATATGTTTCAAAAGAAATTGTTTGCTACAAGAATTATCTATTGTCAGCTCTTATGATTATTTTGAAGTTGTTAAATTTCCTTGCAAACATTTTTAAAGAAATTTTATTATAAATCCTCACCTTTGTGTCTACTCTATTTTAATGAAGGACTGTGAGTGCTCCTACATTACTTCAATAAAAAACAGAAAAGGGACTTGAACCAAGAAATAATTTCCTTACCACAGAAAAAAACTTTTAATCTGTTAATAGAAATATAAAAAAGGGTATTATAATATCATATATATATATATATATGAAAAAACAAAAACAAGTTAATCACGTAACCTGCTATCACTTGTTATTTATGTCCAAAAGATGGCGCTATATATATATATTATATTATTATTACTAATTATGATATCATAAATATGTTTATGAAAATTGTGTTCAAGAAATGGAATTGGTAAGACACATAATAAAAAGATGTTTATTTTGTGAGTTAGATGTTTTGTTCCAGAGTTTTCTGAATGATTATTTAAAATTATATAAATGATTATATCCAGAGATATAACAATCTTTTTTGTATATTTATGAAAAGTATTTCATGAAGGAAAGTATTATAAATATCAGTATGCATATGATAATTTAAGTATTTTATTAATAAAGTGTTGTCACCATTGTGCAATAATAGTTTGTCGGTACACATATAATCTTAAACCGAGTGAATGAATGATGTGTGCATGCAAGATGTATAATTATTCATATTTTTATTATTATTATCTCCATGCCTTTTATTATTAATTATATCATTTTGAGGCAATTTTGTGGATATTATATTACTTTTATATGTATTTAGCCCCTCCATGAGAGAGAGTGTGACTCGTTTATTTATCGGCACCACCGGCACATAGTACTGGGTGCTTGTTCTTATTATTACTTGTTCACATTTCCCTTATTCATTTTGCCTAGGATTTCAATATCAGAATATTATAATTCATTATTAGCTCCGCTATAATTTTTTTAAGTTAAAATATATTATCAGGGTTGACATTGTTATTTTCTCACCACAGGCTAGATATTATTAATGTTATAAGGGTATTATATAGTATAATATTTGTTG
This sequence comes from Epiperipatus broadwayi, assembly GCA_028023455.1. NCBI lineage: Eukaryota > Metazoa > Onychophora > Udeonychophora > Euonychophora > Peripatidae > Epiperipatus > Epiperipatus broadwayi. The sequence goes on along the minus strand of JAQFVV010012880.1, from coordinate 87,586 downwards.
CTATCATATTGACATCTATTAATCATCTCCACACAAATTTTCAATACTGCTTTTGATTAAGAAAAGTGTATAATGTCTTCTAGTAGCCTGGATAACGGCATATAGTTATATTGTTTTATTTTATCGGTACTGGGTTGGAAATAAAGACCGTATTTTATCAAAGAGAGAATTATTATGTAGTGAATATAACTTGCATGATAAAAGTGTAGAAATGGTTTTTAAAAAAGTACACCAGTGTATAAAATTATTAATATTTATAAATATAGTATATTAGATTAAAAAAAATAATAATGATTAATATAAATAAATATATTTCTATTATATGGATTATTATACGCTGCATATAAATATTTTTATTACTAATTAAATACATTTTTTTGTTTCATTGCCATTAAGACATCCTTGCATAAGCGCATCTGTTTTTCAGAAATCTATTTTAATAAAGTTTGCATTAGTATTTTTTTTCTCATGTGTCATAGCATCAGCCGGGAAACGAACCCGCTAACCCGGGACAACTGATTGCAAAGCAGCTGTTGCTGACCTCTCGACCACCAATGCTTGACTAGTAATTATTTTTAAGAGTAGATTTCAATGAACATATAGTATTTACATTCATTTTGCTTATTAATTATTTAATTATTCTACCTGCATTCTTGGATGATAAATGTTATATTGTTTATTTCATTTTAAATGCACTTATTACGTAGTTGACAGCATAAAAGATACTCTTACTGCCTTCTGCATTATTTTGATATTGCTTATTCAAATTTGCATCAGAAAATATAAGATTTCTGTATTTTATAGTCAGTAGAAGTGTCAAATGTTCCGTGTCTAGCTTAAATAATAATCATATTTTTGTTCTGAAATTAAAATATTATTGTTAACATTTTATTCCAATTGCATTTTTTTTTAATTTGAACCCTAAGATCAAGATATTTTAAACTTATAAAAGAACTTATATTTGAGATCACGATATTTTAAAACATGATATAATATTTTAAATTTTGAAAAAGAACCTATATTTGAGATAAATATATTTTAAGACATAAGATATTTAAAATTGAAAAGAACCTATATTTGAGATAAATATAGTTTAAGAACTAAGATAAAATATTTTGAATTATAAAAGAATCTTATAATTTAATAATTATATTTAGCTATGGTATTGTCTACAAGAGGATTCATATTCTGGTGTTTTAAAAATACATATAAAATGGTGCCTATTCTTTTGCATTTTACTTATAAATTATCCTTTTTTTCACTACAAAAAAAAAAAAAAAAACATTTTATAATTTTATATGGTACCTTTTATGTCGTTTTTTTATGTCGCCATTTGTACTGTATAACAGGTTTTTATTTTATAGTGATATTTGTGGTATTATTTTTTTTTTAATGTATTCATTTCCATATATATTTAATGCTTGCCTCTTTTACATTTTCCTTATAAATTATTCTTATTTTCACTAAAAAAATTTCATAATTTTATATACTACCTTTTAAAATATTTTTAGATTATTTTTGATTTGGTTTCTTTTCGTTCATTGTCTTCTTTTTCACTTTCCTTATCCCCCCCCCCCCCCCCGTCTCCCCTCCCCCGGGCCCCCCCCCCCCCCACACTCCCCCGGCTTCCCCCCCCCCCCCCCCCCCCCCCCCCCCCCCCTCCCCCCCCCCCCCTGGGGGGGGGGCCCCTCCTTAAATTATCCTTATTTTCAGTAAAAAAAAAAAAAAAGAAAACAGTGCACTTTTAATTTTATATAGTACTTTTTAATTAAGACGTTTTTTTACATTACCATTTCAACTGTATGACAGATTCACACTATATCGGGAAGAGTGTTTTTTATTGTCTGTTTAATTTTAAAATTACAAATATTTTTTTATAAAATTTTAATTATTTTATAGTCAATTTGAATTTACAATAATTTTAGCAAATTACTATTAATTTATATATATATATATTGCCACATGTAATTTTTTTTCCGATGAATAACAAAGATGGTGCCATCCAACATTTTTGTCGCTATGAGATGGCTTTTTTAGTATTTTTCTTACTATGTCTACCGGATGACTTCTTTAGTATTGTTCTTGCTAAGTCTCCTTTACTATTATTTTTGCTATGTCTACTGGATGGCTTCTTTAATATTTTTCTTCCTATGACATAGATTCTTTAATATTATTCTTGCTATATCTACCAGATGGCTTCTTTAGTATTATTCTTGCTATATCTTCTTTAGTATTATTCTTGCTATGTCTACTGAATGGCTTCTTTAACATTTTTCTTGCTATGAGATGGTTGGTTGCTTTAGTATTATTCTTGCTATGTCTTCTTTAGTATTATTCTTGAAGAAGCAATGTTGCCCAGTCTTTAAATGAAAAATAATTTAGTACAAAGAAGACATCTTAATTACTCCATCCAGTTCTATCATAAACGTGTACATAAATTTGCCTTATCCAAGAAACAAGAGAAGATCTATTAATTCCTGATAATGACCCAACTAAATTACAACAAATCCAAACCACAAACTATCTGTATGAAATGGAGTATGTGCCCTTTATTTGTTAATCTGTAAACTTGGCAAGTATTAAAGAATTACGTGGTCTTAAATCGTTCCTCTACAATCCAGTCAAGGAAGTTTATAGGTTTAATAACTGGATTAACATGCTTATAACTTAGTTGACAATTAAAAAATAAAAATAAATTCAAGAATTGCTACAATTGGACAATTAAAGTGTCAATTTTATTTTTATATAACTATTTTTTGCCATCAAAAGATGAAAAATATTAAAGTAAAAATTATTGTTTTCATTATTATATTATATTAATATTTTTTGTAGTTGATTAACTATTATCCTGTATCCATTTACATTTATACTAACCTACTCACTCTAAATTTCATGTGTGTTCACCCAATTTATGTTATAATTTTTGTGTGCATTACATAATTCCTAATTAAGGAATAAAATACATATATTATTAAGATCATTATTTGTGTATGTAATTCAATTTTAATGAGGTGAATGGGGTAATAAAAATATATGTGTATGTGTAATTTATATGAAAAAAGTTTTCTTAAAAAAGTAACATAGCTCATCATTACCTAAGTATCTAAATACATTGTGAAGGATTGTACCATCTTTTGTTACAGAGAATATTGAGATAACTTGCATATTACTACTGCTGTGAATAAAACTTGTTTTTTTTGTTTCATTCACATTTCATTTATGCATTTCACCAAGTTAATTAAGTAGTGTAACATTGCTAGTGAGGTTTATGAGCTACAATTCAGAACTAACAGGATTTCTACTAAAGGGTATATAAGTTCAAATCTAGGATTCGTTAATGATGTAATCAGTCAAAGCTAATAAATATCCTAGTCATATTAGGTATAAAGGGATTATTCCATATAACAAACAACAAATATTACTGTTGTAGAGTTAAAACATTATCAGAAATAGGCTTCAAGCTGATAATGCATTATTACTTGTAATAAAATATTTTTAAATTTACAGATATTTAAGAAATATTTTTACACCAAAAATGTATTACATATTCCAATAAATATTTAAGTTACAAATACTAAATCCCTTTTTATAATCTATAATATTAATAAGCCAATAAGCTGATACACATGCTCTTTGCAGATGTCACTATATAAATGAATACTCACACTTTTTCAAACCCAAGATAAAGTCTTTAAGAAAATATAGAATGATTCCACCTATAATTTCGACCCAACTGTATATATATGGGAAAATCTGAAGTGTTTGAAATGAAGAGCATGAAGTTATTAATTGATCACTTTAAATTACTTTTCTACATCGTAAATGAATGACGCCAATGAAATTTATAGAATTTACGATACGTCATTCTTATAATTAAACATATTGTAATTTCAGATTTTTCTTCACTATTGATAACAATGTAATATATGATATGCTTAATGTATAAAGTGAAATCAAATTGAACAATTATATTAATATTTCTTAAGGCTAAGTGCTTTCACAGCTTACAACTCATATTCGTAGCTTTCTAACGTAGTAATTTATACAAATCTGTGTAAGCTTATTTATATTGTCCATCTCTTTGAAATAGAGAAGCACGTATCTCTCCTGTTTATTGCCTTCAAATCTCTTACTATATACCATGCTTCTTTAACCTTCCTTTTGATGTCATCTCTTTCAGTTGAATTTATTCTAGCATTTGCAGGTTCAAACTCATGATCACCCTTTGATGGTCTACAAACACTGAGCCACCTTTGTTTCTTCTTAATACTCTTTTGTATAAGTATTTGTGCTGAGCCACTCTATTGTTTATAATGGCCTGAATCTCACCATAGTATACTGCACCACAGTTTTCCTGAGGGCATGTCAACTTGTACACCACATGTGGTGTTGACAGTGGGTCAATCTTGTCTTTATGGTTGTTAAAAATTCTATTGGTGTTAGGAGGGGTTCGAAAACCTATTGTGAATTCATTCTGCAATTTTTTGATTAGTTTTCTTGAAATATTAGGTATGTATGGCAGACATATATGTTGTTTTTTGTCCCTGCTAGGTTTGGTTATGTTTTCATAAAATGTTTTGATTCTTTTATTGATGATTACTAAATCATAACCAACCTTCATAAGATCATTAACATATTGGTCAAGATTTATTCTTCTTTCTTCTTCATATTTGCATAAATGGTAATTCCTCAACAAAAAGGCAGAAAGCCCTGCTAATTTGTGGGCTCTTGGGGTTTTCATCTTAGTATGGATGTATCCTCTAATGTTTAATGGTTTAATTTTCATGTTGTAATTAAAGCATCTGTGCATTCTTTTTATTATTAAGTCCAAGTAATTAATTGTATTCAGCTCATTCTTTTCAGTGCAGTTAAATATCAAGTTGGTATGTACCTGCATTTCGTCCTGAATGGCTATTATTATTATTTTAGGTGCTGTGATGAAAATGTCATCTACATACCTACAATAAATTATTCCATATGTTTGCTCTTGGAACATTGATATAATCTGTTTTCAAAATAACCGATTACAACACTAGATACAATGCCACTCATGGGCAGTCCCATGGGCCATCCACTATTCATCCTATACCACCTATTTTCAAATGTCACAAATATATTCTCATCTTACCATTTCATAAAGTCAATGATAAATTCTATCTTCTGTTCAGGACAGTGATTATTTTGAAGCTCTTCTTTAATTATCCTGATTGAACGTTTTCTATTTATCGATCCATAGAGTTCAGATATATCTATGGCTGCTATATTGAAAATGTCATCGATGGCTGCATTTTTAATTAAGTCCAAAAACTCAAAGGAAGATTTTATAGTATAATTGCCAAATCCTATAAAGTCTATTAACCATGAATTTATTAATTTTGCTGTGTTTGCATAATGTACACCTCCAAAGTCAAGCATTAGTCTTAATGGAGTCCCTTGTTTATGTATTTCAGCATTTGCAAACATCCATGGTTGAAATGCCTCAGATGGATATATTCGATAATATTCGGCTTGATTGATTCCTTTCTTTTTATGCTTGCATAGGATTAAAGATATAAACTTTTCTCTGTTCATTCTATTATTAACTTCAGCTGACAACTCAAAGCCTAATTTTTGAATTTGTATTCTCATCTTTTCTTTATATTCTACTTCATCCATTATTACAAAGCGATTGCCTTTGTCCTCTTTATGACAAATAATTTTATTTACATTAAAGAACTGTTTTGCATTCTTAACTTTATTGTTCCAGCCATTATTTCCCGTATTCAATTTCTTATCATTAATAATCCTATTAATCTCATAAATAACATTATCTCTCATAGAATAATTTATTAGAGCTGCTTCTGTGTCTGCTATTATTTCCATTTTGGGTTGATTCCATCCTCCTCCTACAAATTTAGGTCCAAGATTCAAGATCGATCTAATTTCAGTCGATGGTCTAATGCTAGACAAATTAACTTACGTGTCTTCTATTCCTATATCAGTTAAAACAACATTTTGTTTGATAGCTAGAAATCTCAATTTCTTTATAAAATTTCTTCTCTAATCCTTTTTCAATATTATTACATTTATTTACGATCCATTGAGGCTCAGGTACCAATAGAATTTTGAACAACTCTAAGGACAAGATTGACCCACAATCAACACCACATATGGTGTACAAGTTGACATGCCCTCAGGCAAACTGTGGTGCAGTATACTATGGTGAGACTTGGGCCACTATAAACAATAGAGTGGCTCAGGACAAATACTTATACAAAAGAGTATTAAGAAGAAATGAAAGTGGCTCAGTGTTTGTGGACCACCAAAGAGAAGCTGACCATGAGTTTGAACCTGCAAATGCTAGAATAATTTCAACTGAAAGAGATGATGTCAAAAAAAAGTTTAAAGAATCATAGTAAATAGCAAGAGATTTGAAGGCAATAAACAGGAGAGATACATGCTTCTCTATTTCAAATAGATGGACAATATAAATAAGCTTGCATAGATTTGCAGAAATTACTACATTAGAAGGCTATGAATATGAGTTGTAAGCTCTGAAAGTGCTTAGCCTTAAGAAATATTAATATAATTGTTCAATTTAATTTCACTATATACGTTAATCATATTATATATTAAATTGTTATCAATAGTGAAGAAAAATCTGAAAATTACAATATTATAGATATGCATTATAACAAAAGAATTTGTCTAAAATTGGACACGTTAATTAGAACTGTTCAGCAGCTTGTTTATTTCTTGCAAAATTGTAAGCAAGTGAATATTATTCCCAATTGCTGTAGAATTAGAGTAAATAGATTTATACATAATGTAAATATTGTCACTAGTGTTTTACAGTGTAAATTATTAAGCTGGATTATTAGCAATTGCAAGAAGGCATTAAATAATAACAAGAAATGTCTGTTTAAGATTACGTCAATAATGCCTGAACCTCAATGAATCATACATAAATGTAATAATATTGAAAAAGGATAAGAAAAGAAATTCATAAAGAAATTGAGCTTTCTAGTTAACAAACAAAATGTTGTTTTAACTGATATAGGAATAGAAGACACATATGTTAATTTGTCTAGTGTTAGATCATCGGCTGAAATTAGATCAATCTTGAATCTTGGACCTAAATTTGTAGGAGGAGGATGGAATCAACCCAAAATGGAAATAATAGCAGACACAGAAGCAGCTCTAATAAATTATTCTATGAGAGATAATGTTATTTATTAGATTAATAGGATTATTAATGATAAGAAATTGAATACTGAAAATAATGGCTGGAACAATAAAGTTAAGAATGCAAAAAAGTTCTTTAATGTAAATAAAATTATTTGTCTTAAAGAGGACAAAGGCAATCACTTCATAATAATGGATGAAGTAAAATATAAAGAAAAGATGAGAATACAAATTCAAAAATTAGGCTTTGAGTTGTCAGCTGAAGTTAATAATAGAATGAACAGAGAAAAGTTTATCTCTTTAATCCTATGCAAGCATAGAAATAAAGGAATCAATCAAGCCGAATATTATAGAATATATCCACCTGCTACATCACAACCACGGATGTTTGCAAATGCTAAAGTACATAAACAACGGACTCCATTAAGACTAATGCTTGACTTTGGAGGCGTACATTATGCAAACACAGCAAAATGAATAAATTAATGGTTAATAGACTTTATAAGATTTGGAAAATACACTATAAAATCTTCCGTTGAGTTTGTGGACTTAATTAAAAAGGCAGCCATCGATGACAGTTTCAATATAGCAGCCATAGATATATCTGAACTCAATGGATTGATAAATAGAAAAGGTTCAATCAGGATAATTAAAGAAGAGCTTCAAAATAATCACTGTCCTGAACAGAAGATACAATTTATCATTGACTTTATGAAATGGTTAGATGAGAATATATTTGTGACATTTGAAAATAGGTGCTATAGGATGAATAATGGATGGCCCATGGGACTGCTCATGAGTGGCATTGTATCTAGTGTTGTAATCAGTTATTTTGAAAAACAGATTATATCAAAGTTCCAAGAGCAAACACATGGAATAATTTATTGTAGGTATGTAGATGACATTTTCATTGCAGCACCTAAAATAATAATAATAGCCATTCAGGACAAAATGCAGGCACATACCAACTTGATATTTAACTGTACTGAAGAGAATGAGCTGAATACAATTAATTACTTGGACTTAATAATAGAAAGAATGTGCAGATGCTTTAATTACAACATGAAAGTAAAACCATTAAACATTAGAGGATACATCCATAGTAAGTTGAAAACCCCAAGAGCCCACAAATTAGCAGGGCTTTCTGCTTTTTTGTTCAGGAATTACCATTTATGCAAATATGAAGAAGAAAGAAGAATAAATATTAACCAATATGTTAATGATCTTATGAAGGTTGGCTATGATTTAGTAACCATCAACAAAAGAATCATAACATTTTATGAAAACATAACCAAACCTAGCAGGGACAAAAAACAACATATATGTTTGCCATACATACCTAATATTGCAAGAAAACTAGTCAAAAAATTGCAAAATGAATTCACAGTAGGTTTTCGAACCCCCCTAACACCAATAGAATTTTGAACTCTAAGGACAAGATTGATCCACAAACAACACCACATGTGGTGTACAAGTTGACATGCCCTCAGGCAAACTGTGGTGCAGTATACTATGGTGAGACTCGGGCCACTATAAACAATAGAGTGGCTCAGCACAAATACTTATACAAAAGAGTATTAAGAAGAAACGAAGGCGGCTCAGTGTGTGTGGACCACCAAAGGGAGGCTGATCATGAGTTTGAACCTGCAAATGCTAGAATAATTTCAACTGAAAGAGATGACGTCAAAAGGAAGGTTAAAGAAGCATGGTATATAGCAAGAGATTTGAAGGCAATAAACAGGAGAGATACATGCTTCTCTATTTCAAAGAGATGGACAATATAAATAAGCTTGCATAGATTTGCATAAATTACTACATTAGAAGGCTACGAATATGAGTTGTAAGCTCTGAAAGCACTTAGCCTTAAGAAATATTAATATAATTGTTCAATTTAATTTCACTATATACGTTAAGCGTATTATATATTAAATTAAACATATGTAAACAAGCCATTTTGTTATATAGCGCGATGTTTTATTTTTATAATGTATAATATTAATAAGCCAATAAGCTGATACACATGTACTTTGCAGATGTCAATATATAAATGAATACTCCCACTTTTTCAAACCCAAGACAAAGTCTTTAAGAAAATATAGAATGAATCATTTATATAGTGACATCTGCAAAGCGCATGTGTATCAGCTTATTGGCTTATTAATATTATAGATTATAAAAATAAAACATCGTGCTATATAAAAAATAAATGGCTTGTTTACATTTTTTTTATTTTGTTTATTGATTTATATATCCTCATAATAAACAAAGTTTTTTTTTAAAAAAAATAAAATAATAGTTTTACACTACAAATTTTAAAATAATATTTCTTTTACGTTTTAAAAGAGAAAAGATAAATAGATAATAAATAAATATGCTTACAGATACTTACATTAACTATCATAGACTATTTTAATATTGCATACAATATGGTATGATTACTGTTTTATGAATTATACTTTAGATCATTCATTCAAATACTGTATTTAAAACGTATGTTTTCATAATGTAATGCTCCTTTGTTAACTTTTAATTCAGTGTGGGCATGTTTACATGACAATTAATGCTATATTATTTTACCATGACGTCAAAATTTGATACAAAAATTTCAAAAAATTATAATCTATGAAATGACATATTGGAATCATGAAGATTGTTCTTATAAAATATATAGCTTTAATTAATAATGTTAGCTTTGTAATAAGTCAACAGAAATTTTATATTGTACTTTTATTATGCTTTACATTACAATATATATTCTAATGATTTTAGTGAGCATGTTTGAACCCATGAATAGGTTTAAATTCTTAGCATTACATATTTGAAAAATACGTAATCATTAAAATCATTCAAATTACAACTAAATTAATATCTGAAAATATAAATTGGCTCCATTTTATTAAAAAGTTTCAGTCTTTTGAGTATGAATGCTTTTTTTTTATGTAACAAACAGGTAAAACAAAAATAATCATCTTTTATCTAACAAAATAGATTGGCATTAATATAACAAAAGGTGTATATTATGTGTAAGTTTGTTTAATTAAAAGCTTTTTTCAGGATCTAATTTATAAATAATTAGGACTTACTTATTCTGTGAAGAGGATATACAGACACACACACACACATATATATAATAAAACAAGTTATAAATTTCGTAACTTGCCTTTAAGCTTGCATTTAAATAATTACTAGATGGAGCTTACCAATAGATCTAAACAAGCTTTGTTTTTATAAGTGCCTAAAGAAAAAGAATTCAAAATCTCTATCATTGACCCTACCTCCAGACCAATTGTTTTCAAGCTTATGGCTCACTCAATGGAGGGCTGGTCTCTAGAAACTAGATCTAAAATACTAACTCAGTAAAACAGGTTTCTATCAATTTAAAAGTCTGAACTTTTTGGACATGTAAATGTCTTCAAATCCAGCTTTGCAAACCAGATAGCTATATTGGTCTGAATTCAGCTCAGTTTCACCATATAGTAATAGCATCTGAAATATAGCATCACAAAAGCCATCAAAGGTACACTTATAATAATTAATAAAACAAGTTATAAATTTCATAACTTGCCTTTAAGCTTGCATTTAAATGATCACTAAATGGAGATTACCAATAGCTCTAAACAAGCTTTGTTTTTATAAATTCCAAAAGAGAAAGAATTCAAAAATTTCTATCATTGACCCAATCTCCAGACCAATTGGTTTGGAGATTATGGCTCATCTCAGTGCAGGGCTGTGTATCTAGAAACTATATCTAAAATACTAACTCAAAAGTCACCACTTATAAAACACATTTCTATCAATTTGAAAGTCTGAACTTTTCAGACATGTAAATGTCTTCAAATCCAGCTTTACAAAAGATAGCTATATGTGTCTGAATTCAGCTCAGTTTCACCATATAATAATAGCCTCTGCATTATAGCATCACAAAAACCATCAAAGGTACACTTATAATAATTAATAAATAAAATTAAAAGCTTGTTTAGAGCCATTGGCAAGCTCCATCTAGTTCACACATACAAATTGATAGAAACAAGTTTTAAAAGTGCTGACTTTTTAGTATTTTAGATCTAGTTTCTAGAGGCCCAGCCCTTCACTGAGGTGATCCATAGTCTTGAAACCAATTGGTCAGGAGGTGGTGTCAATGATAAAGATTTTGAATTCTTTCTCTTTCAGCACTTATAAAAACAAAGCTTGTTTAGAGCAGCTATTGTTAAGCTCAATATAGTGATAATTTAAATGCAAGCTTAAATGCAAGTTATGAAAATTATAACTTTTTATTAATTATTATAAGTGTACCTTTGATAGCTTTTGTGATGCTATATTGCAGAGGCTATTACTATATGGTGAAACTGAGCTGAATTCAGACCCATATAGCTATCTGGTTTGCAAAGATGGATTTTAGGACATTTATGTGTCAGAAAAGTTCAGACTTTCAAATTGATAGAAACATGTTTTATAAGTGCTGACTTTTGAGTTAATATTTTAGATCTAGTTTCTAGAGACCCAGCTCTCCACTGAGGTAAGACATAAGCTCAAAATCCATTGATCTGGAGGTAGGGTCAACAATAGAGATTTTGAATTCTTTCTTTTTTTGGCACTTATAAAAACAAAGCTGTTTAGAGCTATTGGTAATCTCCATCTAGTGATCATATATATATATATATATATTATTTATTGGATTTATAAGTCTTTGGTTAGTTTGTTATATATTAATATTTTGATATATATATATATATATATAATTTTTCCTTCTGCTTGAAATGAAATTCTTTTGGATATGTATATACATTACAAGACAGTTTTTTATTTCTTTAATTAATTTAGCTGGGAGCACTTTTGGTATTGACCACCATAATTATAGATCTGATTATAGGGATCATCACCAAAATTGCACCCAGCTAAATTTTTTTAAAAAAATCTGCTTGAAAAAGTATATGTATGCAAAAATACTATAAACATAACTGCAATGATAAATTCAATATTTCTCAGCTTTTCTTTACTTCTTTACTTTTCTAACTCAATTTATTTAACACTTCCATATCTCCACAACTTTTTACAGAAGTGCTGCAAGAAGCATTTTTTGGATTAAAATGAGAAGTTAAAGGAGTGAAAGTAAATGGAGATTATTTAAATCATTTAGATTTTTGCAGATGATGTAGTTGATTTTTTCAAATAATGCTTTAGAGTTGCAGGAAATGTTGCAGAAGTTATCAGATGAAAGTAGGACTAAAGATAAATGTTAAAAAGATCAAAATATGAAAACAAAGATTGATTATGATGAGTTAGAAGAAGATAACAATTACAAATGCTTGGGTCAGATTATTAATACAGATGGAAACATAATAGATGAAATTAACCATAGAATTAAACTTGGTTGGCATGCTTTTAGTAGAAATAACTTCATACTGAAATTAAATGTGCCTATGTGTTTTAAAAGGAAGCTTTTTAATAAATGTGTTTTACCTGCTCTTACTTATGGATCTGAGACATGGACATTTAATAGAAGAGCAACACAGAGAATTCAGACCACTAAAAAGAAGTATGTAGAGATGCATATTGGGAGTAACAAGAAGAGATCGATAACACAATATATGGGTAAGAGAATAAACAAGTGTTACTGACCTCATTGAAAAAATTAGAAGACTGAAGTGGAGTTGGGCTGGACATATTGCTAGAAGAGATGATAATAAATGAACAATTGAAATCTTAAACTGGATTTCAAGAGATTTTAAAAAATCCAGAAAGAGACCAAATGTGAGATGGATGGATGAAATAAGAAAGTGTGCAGGGTTGATGTGGAGAAGAGAAGCTAAAGATTGGAGAAGATGGATTGAACATGGAGAGACCTTAATCCTGCAGTGGATTGATAATAGTTGTTGATGATGATGATGATAACCTTTAATATTCTTTAGATATGTTACCCATTTGGTTCATATTATTGTGTTTCACGCATTTCATTTTGCCAATTAAATCTACCTTCAAGTTTTTGTATATGGTTCCATTTGCTTTTCATTGTTTATCATTTGTTTTTATATTTCTATAAAAATGTTGTCCTTTGTCACAGAATATTCAAGATTTTCTTGCACTTAAATTTTTTGAATGTTATTAACTACTAAGATCATCAAATATGATAATTTCTATCACTCTTCCCTCAGTGATGAAAGTTTATTCATCAACAAAATGGTACAAATATAGTTAAATAAGAGGTTTACAAAGAGTGGTAAAAATTAAATTCTGGAGCAACATAGTAAAAGGAAAAGAATACATATGAAAAGGGAAAGGGATGTGGAAAGTGTTTGTATTAACCATTAAAGACAAATGAATATTACAATTAAGAATTATTTGTAGAGTCTAGAAATCAAATATGAATAGTCTTTTAGGTGTACAATATTGGAAAAGTTGAGAAATAGGAAAACACTTGGAGATAACATAAAATATGGACTAAATCAATCTACTGTTCAGTTCTTCCAAATGGTCTTGAATATCTTCACAAGAGAGAAATCCTGAATACTTTGAAAAAATTATGGAAACCTATGGAGAACAAGGAAAAAAATCCAAGCTTCAAAATGTCTCTGCTCAAAACCATTCTAATTCATCATGAAAATGACATGAACAGCAAAAGACCAGCCCTATCAATAGCAACATTGGAAGTAATAAACTTAAATAAGGTGGATCACTTTCAATTATAATTATGAGGCCAAACTGTGACCTATTTTGCAATAATACATGGATAAAATCACTCATAATGATAACGTTAAAGAATCATCATAAATAACATTATTTTTTCTATCTTGTGAATGAGAAAAAACAACATTGGTAACGATCACCACAGTGCCCTCATCCCAGACCTCTCCCTCAAAAGAACTAGGATTTAGACCCCTGGGAGTCCTCCCAACAACTGGACCCTCTTATTCATTCAACAAAATTAAGTGAAATGAAAATTTTTATTAAAAGGTAAAATTTCTGTAGAAATATTTGTAATTTCAGTGGCTGCCATATATTTACGTAGCGTTTTTATAAAAGTTGAAATTATGCTTACTTGTGATTACATTGTTGATATAACTTGTATATGAAAAAAGAGCTAAAAAAAACTCCTCTTTTTAATAGAGATAGTTTTAGAGAAATTTAATTCCTTGAATTAGAAAAAAAGGAACAAAACAGGGAGCCAGAAACAGTGTTAACTGGAATCCTTGGCTCCCTCTAGTGGACTCAAAATTTCTACCACTCTTATTTTTCTATTTCCTCGGTTTCCATTTCCTAAGATTGCATTATTGTTTTAGCTTTAGTTAACAGCCCCTTCCCTACATATAATATAAAATGTCTGTGGCATTTCATAATTTCATGAAAACTACTTTAACACTTAATTAAATCCAAAACTATAAACAAATATACACAATTTAAAGTAATTCAAGTTTTTATTCTAATGGTTAAGTTGGTTTAGGATCAAAATGAAGAAATTGAAAAAGAAGCTTACAGATATAATTAAATCATAAGTAAAAATAAAAATTAATTATTACACGATTACATTTCTACAATTTACAACAAGTATTTACTTAATAAAACATGGAATTATTCAGAAATAATATATTAATGTATAAATTGCATTGCATGCGTGTGTATGCTTGTAAAAAATCAACCATTATCAATCCTCTGCATGGTGAAAGTCTCTCTAAGTTCAATCCATTTTCTTAAATCTTTAGCTTCTTTTCTCCACATCACCCATGCACACTTTGTTATTTCATCCATCAATCTCACGTGATCTCTTTCTGGGTCTTTTCCAATCTCTTGGAATCCAGTTTAAGATTTCAATTTTCCATCTATTATCATCTCTTCTAGCAATATGTTCAGCCCAACTCCACTTCAGCCTTTTAATTTTTTCGATTAGGTCAGTAACACATGTTTGTTCTCTTACCCATATATTGCATTTTCAATCTCTTTTTGTAACTCCCAACATACATCTCTCCATACTTTTTTGAGGGGTCTGAAGTTTCTGTATTACTCTTCTATTATTAAATTTCCAAGTCTCAGATCCATATGTAACAACTGGTAAAACATTAATTAAACACCTTTCTTTTCAAACACATAGGCATATCTCCTTTTAATATCAAGTTATTTCTACCAAAAGCACTTCAACTAAATTTAATTCTATGATTAATTTCATCCGTTTTGTTTCCATCAGTATTAATAATCTGACCATAAGAACAGTTAAATGTAAACTCCTACAGAAAATCTACTAATAATAAATTTAAACAATTAAATTCTTATTAAATTATTTGTAAATATAAGTAATCTTAATATAATTCAAATATAGTTATTTGTTACAATTATTGTATAAGAAAAAATAAAATGTATTTACGTATTTTATTTTTGTTTTAAAAGCTTAGTGTTTTTAAGCTTAGTGTTTCTATGAAACGATCTGGGAATTTTTAGGAAAACTTTTCTAAAATAATAGGCAAAAGAAAATATAAAATCTTTTTTCCCTATCTTTTTTTTTCATTTCTTTCTCAGCAGAGTTGATCCTGAAAAATTATGCAAACTGTCAGCTACTTAAACACCTAGGGAATAAGTTCACTTCAAATTATATGTATTTTTTTACTCGCTTGATCTGATATAATATAAATACAAAAATGCTTGAATAAGTGCAGTATTAGAAATTCTTCTCCATTCTTTTTATGGCTGACCGATCTAGTAAATTAACTATTATCACTGGAAGAGAAAGGAGAATAAAACAAAATGAAATTTAAGCCTAAAATTTATTTAAATGCCGCTCAAGTAATATAATTATAACATAAAGCAATACAATGAAAAGTGATTAAAATAAGTATTAAATAAGAGTGATTTATTATGTTGACTTCAAGTTTCAATCAGCCAATCATTGAAAATAAAATTTAAGGTAAAAAATGTCTGAATTATTAGGAAAGTTATAGAAAGTATTTTATTTTTATTTTTAATTAAAGTGATGAAAAGACAATCCTTAAAATCAAATTACATTATTCAAATACATAAATATGCATACTTATTAGCACTTTTTATACTATCAGTCAAATTATCCAAAGATAACAGGATAATTGGCAAAAATTGAAAATAAATGACATATATCTACAATAAATAATGTTTTGGCAGTAATGTATATATATATTGCGGATATTATTCAAGGATTCATCTATTTAAAATGTCTTTCATGAATCTTTGATCTACCTAAGCTATATTTATTCTTTTATATAAGCTGCTTATATTTAATTAGTTTATACTTGATTTGTTTATTTGCAATGATATTTAAGTCCATTATATCTCAAGTGGTAATAAAATTTAATAACGTGATATTTGTTTGAGAGGGAGGATCAGAACCGGATGATTGCTTACATAAATATTTTCTCTCAACTTTATGATTCTAATATTTCTAGTAAATAATAAATCAGTCTGTCGCAGCTATAATGTGACTGATTACATCACTTCCTTTACTATATGTGTAGATGTTTTTTTGTAATTATTGTCACCAACTAAGTTTTCAGGATGCAGGCTGTGATGCAGCTGAAAATATATGAAGCTATAATTAAGTTTATCTTCAATATCAAATTTTTAAGAATATGCCTTTTAAATGTCTTAGATTTTAGAGTATGTCCCATGATGCTAAGATGTCCATTCGTACATTTTAAATAAAGCATTTATTATTCAGTTAAGAGATGCTAATAGATGGACATTTGAAGTCTTAAACTGGATTTCAAGATATTGTAAAAGATCCAGAAAGTGACCAGCTGGGCGATGGATGCCTGAGGTGAGAAAGTGTGCAGGGGTGATATGGAGAAGAGAAGCTAAAGATCGGAGAAGATGGATTGAACTTGGAGAGACCTTCATCCTGCAGTGGATTGATAATGGTTGATGATGATGATGATGATTCAGTTAAAATCATTTAATTCTATCTATCGTTTTATTGTTCATCCTTTATATGATTTCTAAAACGTAAATATTAGGATGTTTTATTTATTACATCCCATTTCCTGTTTATAATGTTGGTTTTTTTTTTTACTTCTAGATAAATAATTACTTTGTTTAGCAGCTTTTTATATATTGAGACCAATCAACAACCTATATGCATATATATAGAATATTAAGTTATTAATAATCAGTTATACTTAATTGAATTAAACAACTTCTTTAATATAAAATAGATTAATCTAACCAGTTTTCATCCGATATTCGGATCTTCTCAATATATATATTTATATATTAATACAATTCTATTATTGTTACTATTTAAGTGATTATCACGTATTAAATTAAAATAAATTACATTAGTTATACATATATAAATGTATTTTACAATTCAACAATAATAATTAAAATCTATACATAAATCATAAAAAATAATTAACACATATTACATGACAATTAAATAAATTTGATATATAAGTTAAAAGAAATCTTAAAACTGTTCTATAATAGATTAAACAAATCTTAAAATTATAATAATTAATTATTCATACTTTCTTAGTCCTATAAATAGAGTAATGATAGAATTGTATATATATATATCTTGAGAAGATCCGAATATCGCATGAAAACCAGTTAGATTAATATTTTTTTTATATTAAAGAAGTTGTTTAATTCAATTAAATATAATTGATTATTAATAATATTATTAAAAACAATATTATGGACAAATTTGTAATTACATATATCTGATTTGACCATTGATAAGAATATCCAGTTATACAAATATAAATACCCTGGAATAACTCTACAAAATAAAAATGTCTATATAAAATTTAAAAAATAATTTATTTGCTATAGCCAGTGGCTTTTTTCACTATCTTGTAGCAATATTTAAATCTCATTAAAATCAATCAACAGTAATGTTTCCATGTGAATGGCCAACATTCCATTAATTGTAAATACTAACACAATTACACTGTTGTATTTAACACATCTGTATTATTTATAAAATCAAACTCCTTAATTTTTCTTTTTTTTAAATAACTTTCCACACATAAAGTTGACCATTTATGTGGAAATGTTACTATTGTGTTGCTGTAGTAGGATTTAAATATTAACATTGCATTGCTACTGAAGATGGCAGAATAAGACATAAGCTGGCTGTAGCAAAGAAATTATTTTTTAACTTTATATAGACAATTTTAATTTTGTAAAGTTATTCTAATGTATTTTGCTTATATATATATATATATATATATATATATATATATATATATATATATATATATATATATATATATATATATATATATATATATATATATATATATATATATATATATATATATACAATGGAATTACTTTATTGAACAGAAGTTCATAAAATGTTCAGAGTAAATATCAGAAATGAAAGTAAACTGAGGATCATATTATCCTAAATTTGGCATTCTCATATTGTACCAAACCACATAGAGAAAAATAATGAATTGAATGGCTTAATCACTAATAATTTATAAGATGGTCAGAGTCAGAGCTATATTCCACAGACTGACGCTCACTGCACTAAATATATAGGAGGAAACAAATAGTTAAAAAAATTATTATTAAAGTTTTGATGACTGCAAAAAATAAATAATTTTTCTCTTGTTTAAAACTTTGTATTAGATATTTTTTTAAAAAAATAATATAGGAATATTTTTAATTTGAAAATAAAATCAAATTATTCTTAAATTCTTTCTTAAGTGTAATCTTTGAGGAAGCCATATCATTGTAACTAAAATTTTAAAAATGTGTAGATCAATTTGTATTCTTAAAGAAGTATAATAAGTACCCTCCCTATCTTATTGCATTGCCTAATTTATACCATATAATACTAAATCATGCATGTATTTAACTACTGTTACACAATATTTTATTTACCACTCTTTTTTACAGTTTACAGTTTTAATTGCTCCAGCAGTCTTCTTCAGTACTCTTATATCTCCTAGCCTCAACAACTCTAACTTCAACTATTCTAATTGAAATTAGAAGATATAAATGTTTTGAAGACAATTGTTGGGGCAATCGAAACAGTAAACTGTAAAAGAGGGTGGAAAACAAATCATTGTGTAACAGTAGTAAAGTGCATGGATGATATAGTACCAATTTGTATTAGTAGATGGTAAGACAAATTATAAAATGTTCTAATTAAACAAAACATCTATAAAATACAATTATGGAAAAATATAATTTGATTTTCAGATTTAAATGTATTTTAAAAAAACTTGTAAAATGTCAAAAAATATCAACTATTTCACTTTAATATTTTCATAGACATGTAGAGAATAAAGTTGCAGCAAAAGTAAATGGTATATATAGAGCTTGCAAATAAGCTCTTAACAAGCTTTGCAGAATATCCCCAACCCCAGACCAGTGTCTGCTATTGGCTTCCTGAGTGAAGTGCTAGGATATTCAAGCATTAGATTAAAAATACAAGGAAAAGCCCAGCACTTTATCTAATGTATAACTATTAAATAGAAAATCTGAAATTTTCAGACATCCATAGTATTCCAATGCAGCTGTCTAACTTACATAGCCATATGGGACTGAATTATGTTCAGATACCGCATATATTAATAGCTTTAGCATTATAAAATTGCCAAATCCCACTGCTAAAGCTATTAATATATAGTGTATCTGAACTTAGGTCAGTCCCATATGGCTATTTAAGTTAGATAGCTGGATTGGAAGACATATGGATGTCTGAAAAATTTAGATTTTCTACTTAATAGTTATACATTAGATAAAGTGCTGCTTGTAAAGAGATTTTTAATCTAATGTTTGAATATTCTAGCACTTCACTGATGATTCCAGTTGCAGAAACCAGTCTGGGATTGGGGATATTCTACAAAGCTTGTTAAAAGCTTATTTGTGAGCTCTGTATATAACAATTTTAATACAAGTTTATAAATTAGGTCATATGACATCAGACTTCTTTTTTTTTTGTAATTTCATTTTTTTCTATTAAGACTTTGGTGATTATATGGTGTATCTGAACTTGGTTCAGTCTCATATGACTAAGTTAGATAGCTGGATTGGAAGACATATGTACATCTGAAAATTTCAGATTTTCTACTTAATACTTATACATTAGATAAAGTGCTGAACTTGTTCTGCTATTTTCAATCTAATGCTTGAATATCCTAGCACCTCACTGAGGAAGCCAGTAGCAGAAACCATTCTAGGATTAGGGATATTCTGAAATGCTTATTAAGAGCTTATTTGCAAGCTCTATATATAACATTGGCAATACAACTTATTAAATTAGGTCATGTGACATCTTACTTGATTTTTCTTGTGTAATTTTATATTTTGCTGTTAAGACTTCAGCGATTATGGTGTATCTGAACTTAGTTCAGTTCCATATGGCTATTTAAGTTAGATAGCTAGATTAGAAGACATATAGTTGTCTGAAAATTTTAGATTTTCTACTTAATAATTCTGACTTATTGACTGATAATGATTCATATTGCTAAAAAAAAACTGTTAAATGTGAAGAGTACATTTTAATGCATTTATTATTGTATAGTTTTAAAGTTTTATTGAAGATTTTAACTCAAAGAATTTATGGTAAGGTGGTATATTATATGGCTGCAGAAAGGAGTTTTGCTATTAACTGAAAGGAGACCCTTTGATTCCTCTTGGAGGCCCTAAAGGAACCGAGCAGGGCAAATTCCTAATGTCCACTCCATACGTTCTTGTCGTTGCAGCTGTTATTACTATGTGATTATTCATATAGTATACGAACATGGATGGTCTGCTCACCAACACACATTAGCCAGCATGGTGAGTTTATTGGCTTTTTACCTCTGAGTTTAAGATCAAGAAACACCATGGTCTTTCTTCTCAGTGCCTGATAAGGCAGAATGAATGTTTGTGTAAATGATAAATATTTTCCCAATACATATATACAATTATGACAGACGAAAATAAAGCATGGCCCTTATTCCCAGGAGGCTGTAAAGTCACCAACCAAGGCAGCAGTTGGTGGCTGAAGGTGGAGGGTGCTAAGAATCCCCTGATTGCGGACCCAGGCTGCCATTTGATGACGACCCAGGCTGCCATTTGATGACGACTTTTTATTTAGGTACTTACAACTGCAGATCACTTTCAAGTGAAGGAAGATTGAAAGAATTAAAAGAAGAACTCTCTTATATTAAATGGGACATTATTGGACTTTGTGAAGTTAGAAGAAAAGGTGAAAAGACAATTGATTTAAAAAGTGGACATATACTCTATTATAAAGGCACAAATATTGGAAATACAAGTGGAGTAGGATTCATTATAAATAAAAAGTGGAAGAACACTATTGTGGAGATTGATGGTGTATCGGACAGAGTGGCAAGATTAGTTATACAACTTAATAGCAGATACCAAATGCAGATAATTCAGGTTTATGCCCCAACAAGTTCTCATTGTGATGAAGTAGTAGAAGATTTTTATATGGATGTACAAAAGGCTTTTGATCAGAGTAAACACCATTTTAAAATTTTATGGGAGACTTTAATGCTAGAATTGGTAAAAAAAATGAAAGATGAAAGTGCTGTGGGTAATTTTGGTTATGGTAATAGAAATGAGAGAGGACATAGACTTGTGGAGTTTGCAGAAAAAGAAAAACTTTATATTATGAATTCTTTTTTTGAGAAAAATGTTAAAAGGAAATGGACATGGAAGCATCCAAATAAAGGTACATAAGAATTGGATTATATTTTGACTAACAGGAAATACATATTTCAAGATTAACTGAAACACAGGCTTGTTATATACCTGTGGCTATATATATGTAATATAGGATATATGAGCACAGACTTTCACACCACCCACCTCTCTCCACTCTATCTAATAACACTGATACACCTAAACACATATATGATGAAAAGATAAATAATCACCAATATACGTATTTCATGCTATACCAGCAATCATCAGTTGGTCCAGACTATCATCTTTACACACATATGTAGTATAAGTTCTCAGATATATATTAAGATAGACTATCCTCATAGTTTAACGGACAAGCTTCAATCCACTCCACACTCCAACTCTTCAATTGTCCATCCAATTGAAAATCTGATGATGGAATGCTCAAAGGCCACCCTGAGGCCGAGATTATTGTCACACCCATGTTGATCTAAGGTCAATCTGAACCCCACATGTAATGGACATAATCCATTTAATACATATGCAAGGATGGGAAAACATCTCTATAATGAAGCCTGTCCATTAAAAAATGAGGATAGTCTATCTTAATATATATCTGAGAACTTATACTATATATGTGTGTAAAGATGAGAGTCTGGACCAACTGATGATTGCTGGTTTAGCATGAAATAAGTATATTGGTGATTATTTATCTTTTCAGCATATATGTGTTTAGGTGTATCAGTGTTATTAGATAGAGTGGAGAAAGGTGGGTGGTGTGAAAGTCTGTGGTCATATACCATATATATATATATATATATATATATATATATATAGCCACAGGTATATAACAAGCCTGTGTTTCAGTTATTACATTATAGAGATGTCTGCCCATTCTTGCATATGTATTAAATGGATTATGTCCTGTACATCTGGGGTTCAGATTGACCTTAGGTCAACATGGGCGTGACAATAATCTCGGCCTCAGGGTGGCCTTTGAGCATTCCATCATCAGATTTTCAATTGAATGGACGGTTGAAGAGTTGGAGTGTGGAGTGGATTGAAGCCTGTCCATTAAACTATGAGGATAGTCTATCTTAATATATATCTGAGAACTTACACTATATATGTGTGTAAAGATGATAGTCTGGACCAACTGATGATTGCTGGTTTAGCATGAAATATGTATATTGGTTATTATTTATCTTTTCAGCATATATGTGTTTAGGTGTATCAGTGTTATTAGATAGAGTGGAGAGAGGTGCGTGGTGTGAAAGTCTGTGCTCATATACCCTATATTTCAAGATTGTAATGTTCTTAATAAATTTAACACAGGAAGTGATCATCGATTAGTAAGGTGTAAGATACGTGTTAATGTAAAACTAGAGAGACAAAAATTATTAAGAAAAACAATATTTACAGTTGATATTCCTAATCTTCAGAAACATTCTAATGAATTTAAATTAGAACTTACAAATCGGTTTCAAGTATTAGTAGATTTTGAACATGATTCAGATTTGAATGAAATTAATATGAAAATAACTGATACACTTTTGAAAACTGCAACAAAGATAGCTGGTAGAAAGAAACAGCAATTGACCAATAAAATTTCTACTGAGACTAGAGAATTTATGAAGAAAAGAAGGAATATGAAGATATACAAAAATGATGTATTAAAAAACTAGAGAGACCAAAATTATTAAGAAAAACAATATTTACAGTTGATATTCCTAATCTTCAGAAACATTCTAATGAATTTAAATTAGAACTTACAAATCGGTTTCAAGTATTAGTAGATTTTGAACATGATTCAGATTTGAATGAAATTAATATGAAAATAACTGATACACTTTTGAAAACTGCAACAAAGATAGCTGGTAGAAAGAAACAGCAATTGACCAATAAAATTTCTACTGAGACTAGAGAATTTATGAAGAAAAGAAGGAATATGAAGATATACAAAAATGATGTATTAAAAAGAATTGAATATCTCGAATTTTGTAAAATGGTATGGAAAAGAGTTGAAAATGATATAAGAAAGTATAACTGTGAAATAGCAAGGAAAGCTGTAGAAGAAAATAAAAGTCTCAAAAATGTTAAACAACATTTTGGTATTGGTAGGAAATTTATATCTGCAATAAGAAAAAAAGATGGAATTATTACTAAAAGGAGAGATGACATCATGGAATTGGTAGAAGATTTTTATCAAGAATTATATAGTAATAAAGAACAAGTACCTCCTATATCTATTACATCTTCCAAATTGCCCAGAATTTTAAATGAAGTAGTGAGACATACAATTAAATGTATGAAGAAAGAAAAGGCTCCAGGTAATGATGAAATTATAATTGATATATTAAAAGAAGCAGGTGATGAAATAGAAAATTTGTTAGCAAAGTTATATACCAAATGTCTAAATGATAAAGATGTACCGGATGATTGGAAGAATGCAGTAATAATATTAATATTTTAAAAAGGTGATAAAGAAGATATTAGAAATTACAGACCTATCAGCCTTTTATCAGTTTTATATAAAAATTTTACCAATATAATTACTACTCGTCTACAGAGAACATTGGATTTCCACCAACAAAGAGAACAAGCCGGATTTAAAAGTGGTTTTAGTACAGTAGATCATATCCAGGTATTGAGAGAAGTTATAGAAAGGACAAATGAATATGAGTTGCCATTATGCTTAGGATTTGTAGATTATGAAAAGGCATTTGATTCTATAAACATTTCTCAGTGATTAAAGCATTAGATCATCAAGTATAGATCCAGGATATTGTCATATTTTAAAGAATATTTATAAAAATGCAACAGCAACAATTAGATTACATAATGACACTGGGAAAGTCAACACTGAGAAAGGTGTAAGACAAGGTGACTCCATATCTCCAAAACTTTTTAGAGCAGTGCTGCATGAAGTATTTTGTGGATTAAAATGGGAAACTAAAGGAGTGAAAGTAAATGGTGATTATTTAAGTCATTTAGATTTCGCAGATGATGTAGTTGTTTTTGCAAATAATGCTTCAGATCTGCAGGAAATGTTGCAGGAGTTAGAACAATGAAAGTGGGAAAGTAGGACTAAAGATAAATGTTAAAAAGACTAAAGTAATGTTTAATTGATTTGCTCAAAATATGAAAATAAAGATTGATTATGATGAATTAGAGAAAGTTAACAGTTACAAATACATTGGTCAGATTATTAATACAGATGGAAGCATATTGGAGGAAATTAATCATAGAATTAAACTTGGTTGGAGTGCTTTTGGTAGACATAACTTGATACTAAAAGGAAATATGCCTATGTGTTTGAAAAGGTAGGTTTTTAACAAATGTGTTTTACCAGTTCTTACTTATGGATCTGAGACTTGGACACTTAATAGAAGAGCAATTCAGAGACTTCAGACCACTCAAAGATGTATGGAGAGATGTATGTTGGGAGTAACAATAAGAGATCGTAAATGCAATGTATGGGTAAGAGAACAAACAGGTGTTGCTGACCTCATTGAAAAAATTAAAAGATTGAAGTGGAGTTGGGCTGGACATATTGTTAGAAGAGATGATAATAGATGGACAATTGAAATTTTAAACTGGATTCCAAGATATTGTAAAAGACCCAGAAAGAGACCACATGTGAGATGGATGGATGAAACAAGAAAGTGTGCAGGGGTGATGTGGAGAAGAGAAGCTGAAGATCAGAGAAGATGGATTAAACATGGAGAGACCTTCATCCTGCAGTGGATTGATAATGGTTGATAATGATGATGATGATGAGTATATTATATTGGAGAAGAGTTTGGTTTTCAGAGAGGGAAAAGAACAAGAGATTCAACTGGTGTTAGAGCAATTGTAGAGAAATATATAAAAAAAGATAAAGAAGTTGGTTTACATTTTGTGGATTTGGGAAAATCATTTGATAGAGTGATCTGAAATAAACATATGAACATCTTAAAAAATTAAGAAGTATTTTGCAAATGAAGAAGATTGATTTTGAATGTGTATAGTGGGCAAAGAATAAGAATTATGGTGAATATAAGGAGACTGGTGAAGTGAATACAGAAAGAGAAGTTAGGCATAAATACAGCATGTTACCTGTTATTTTTAATATTTATAAGATAGGCTAAATAATTATTTAGATTGTGGATGAGTAAGTGTTGGAGATAGAAAAATAAAAAGTATAAGCAGATGATATGGTTCTTATAACTGAGAATGAAAAATGTCTTCAGAATATGTTGAATAAATTGAAGGAAGAAAGATGGTTATAGAGGTGCTACAATCATTGATTTGAATAAAAATGTTGAATAAATTGAAGGAAGAAAGATGGTTATAGAGGTGCTACAATCATTGATTTGAATAAAAATGTTGAATAAATTGAAGGAAGAAAGATGGTTATAGAGGTGCTACAATCATTGATTTGAATAAAAATGTTGAATAAATTGAAGGAAGAAAGATGGTTATAGAGGTGCTACAATCATTGATTTGAATAAAAATGTTAAAGTTCCACAAATAGCAAAATTGTTAAGAATGTTTTTTAAAAAAATCTTTCCAAATACCATCCCACTTATTGATACAATCTGGCATTTTAAGTATGTCAATGGCTTCTCTGATTTTGCACTGGTAGAGATTATCACATCTGGATATATATATATATATATATTGTTAGAAGATATGACAACAGATGGACAATTGAAATTTTAAACTGGATTTCAAGAGATTGTAAAAGACCCAGAAAGATACCACATGTGAGATGGGTGGATGAAATAAGAAAGTGTGCAGGGGTGATGTGGAGAAGAGAAGCTAAAGATAGGAAATGATGGATTGAACTTTGAGAGACCTTCATCCTGCAGTGGATTGATAATAGTTGATGATATATATTGTAATCGGACCCGCGTACAACCCTTTTATTACATCAGTTGTAACAATTTTCTGATGAGCATGCTGTAGGAAGGAACTATCAATTGACATTCCTAATGCAGATGTTAATGCCTCCTACAACAATATTTCCTGCTCATCAGAGGATGTAGTACCATAAAGACTAAGAACATCTAAACATTTATATGTTTGGTTTTCCAAACAGCGCCATTAGAGTTCCATCTCACTACAACCTGACTGGCCTGGGTCTAGTTATGTCAGACGTAGCTCAGAAGGCATAAGATTCTCATGAACCAGTGCTATAATTGATGAGTGATGTGATAAAACAAAACAAAACTGGACAACTGGATAACCAATTTAATTTTTAGTAACAAAAAAAATTTATTAAATAACAATTAATTAGCAATTTCTAACGAAGTTCATTTTATCCACATGATAACTCATTTTCATTTTACTTATGAAAGAGCTAGAAGCAGTTCCTTTTTTTTTATCAATAGTTCATTTACAAGTTCATTTATGAGAAGACGTTTGGAAACAGTCTAATTCAACAATAGTTCATTTTGAATCCATTGATGAGAAGAAGCTTGGGAATATTCTAATTCAACAATAGTTCATTTTGAATCCATTTATGAGAAGAAGCTTGGGAATATTCTAATTCAACAATAGTTCATTTTGAATCCAAGAAGAAGCTTGGAAATATTCTAATTCAACAATAGTTTATTTTTGTATTCCTTTATGAGAAGAAGCTTGGTAGCAGTTAAGCATTTATGATTCATATGACATTTTGTTATTTTATGAATTATTACTGATTGGTAAACATTTAAATTCAGCAATTCTTGGTTTGTGGAGCATTCATCATTTGGTAATTAAAGCATTTATAATTTAGTCAAATATAAAAGTATATTCTTATACATAAACTCTGTTACATTATAAGAAGCTTAGAAGCAGTCAAGCATTTATGATTTATAGAGCATTTCATCATTTTATGAATTATTACCGATTGGTAGACCTTTGAACTCAGCAATTCTTGGTTTGTAGAGCATTTATCATTTGATAATTGAGGCATTTCTAATTTAGTCAAATATAAAGGTATATTCATACACATAAACTCTGTTTGGCTTGTAGAGCATTTATAATTTAGTCAAATATAAAAGTATATTCATATACATAAATTCTGTTACATTACCCAGATAGAAGTAATATGCAATTAAAGCATTTCTAATTCATATAGTAAATACGTTCAAATATTTTTATAAATAAATTTGCGTGTAACTATTTCATAACTTCATTTTATAACGTATGATAAACATGTTCCAAAATTTTACAAAATAAATTCTACGTAATTATTTCATAACTTCACTTTATAACATATGATAAAGATGTTTTAATATTTTATAAAACAAATTCTATGTAATTATTTCATAACTTCACTTTATAACATATGATAAAGATATCTTAATATTTTATTAAACAAAACTTATGCAACCGTTTCATAAATTCACTTCATAACATATGATAAATATGTTTTAATATTTTATGAAAATAATTTTTATGTAGATATTTCATGATGTCAATCTATAATTTATGGTAAAGATGTCTAAACATTCCTATAACATAATTACCTTCCAGTTTTGCCGTCTAGTTTTCTCAAAAGAAGGCGGGTTATTTCATCTATGGAAAGTCATGGCACAGCGTGGAGAGAGTAAAGCCGCTAAATTACCCCATTGACATCATAATTCCTCTAGGAAAGCTTTCTTTTTCCATTTTAATGAGTCAAAAGAATTAAGTAATACACTTTTTTTTAAAAAAAAAAAGATTTAATATGTTCTGCCTCTCTGTGTAAGACGAGAGAGAAAAAAAAGATCTTTTCTTCCCACGACGTGTCTAATTTGAATACTGCCTCAGTTTAACTTAAGTATCTTTTTTTTTCTTTTTAATGATTGGATAATTAATTTCTTTTTTTTTTATTGAGACAGATAAAAAAAATAAGATGATATAATATTTTATTCAAATACATCAATCACAAAATTAAAAATATGATTTTTCTTTTTTAACAAGTTACAGCTTTATTGCGTTCCCAATTAGACTGAATCATGCTAGACGTTTTTAAATGGGGGGGGTCTTTTGAATATTTATATGAGGAACAGCCTATCTGTTTCATTACCCCTCACCAAATTTTGGGATGAAATCGCCTGGAAGTACGATTTCATTCCATATACTATACACATTATTTCTCAGTACTGCCTGGTTTTAGATATGCTGATGAATGAGTAAGATGAGCTGGAAAAGTGAATACATGAGCCATAGCCTCCAATGCTGGGACAAATAGATGGCCAAACACAAACTACCAGTACACACCGCCTCATGACGTCACGAGAAAATATCTCATTTTTAAGCACTACCTCTCTTGTACCTAGAAGCATCATCCAACCAAGAGCAGGAGCCAGAGAAAAAAAAAATTTGGCATTCAGCCAACCCTGCTCAGCTTCGGTGAGTCTTAGGGGCTATCATTTGGCCTATCCATGAGACCAAGGCCTATAGATGAGACCTATATATACGCACTGCTGGACTACTCTTGGAGCACAACATCCAGGTCTGGATAGTGCCGAGCGAGCATATACTTCGGAGCATCATAACACAATGCATCCAAGCAGCTCCGCTCAATCATCCATCATCTCAACATGAAAAACACAAGTTCATGCATCACTACACCACACTCACAAACTTTTCCCATCAGCTATCTCTATTTTATTCTGAATTATAACTGCAACTTGGTTTGGGGAGACTGAGGGTCATGATCAGTTCTCCTATAGTCCTTTTTTATATTATGAGGCGACATACTTCTGGATCGTCTCTTTATTGAAAATTTATCATGTTTAACATTACTGTGGTGTATTGCTTCTTCATTTCTGTATTTTCTTTGGAGATCCTTATTACTGTTTGATCTTCTAATTATACGCATCCGATATGGACCATGAACACCATCTGTGGATTTTTTTCTGTTCCTCTTCAACAATAGTTCATTTTTGTATTCCTTTATGAGAAGAAGCTTGGAAATATTCCAATTCAATAATAGTTCATTTTTGTATTCCTTTATGAGAAGAAGCTTGGAAATATTCCAATTCAACAATAGTTTATTTTGAATCCAAGAAGAAGCTTGGAAATATTCTAATTCAATAATAGTTTATTTTGAATCCATTTGTGACAAGAAGCTTGGGAATATTCTAATTCAACAATAGTTCATTTTTGTATTCCTTTATGAGAAGAAGCTTGGAAATATTCTAATTCAACAATAGTTTATTTTTGTTTTGTTTTTCTTTTAAACTTTTATTTTTTTAACCTTCCTGAACAAATTACATCACTACATCATATGTACTGTTCATATCACAGAATCGTGATCTGCTTATGCCTATGAGTAGGCTAGCTAGATCGGACTTCACAGTAAGGTGGCAAATTAACCGGTCTATGAGTATGCTAGCCAGATAAGACCTCACAGTAGGATGACAATGTAATAGGTGCCTATGGTTAGGCTATCTGGATAAGGCCTCACAGTTGGACGACAAATGTAATAGCTGCCTATGGTTAGGCTAGCTGGATAAAGCCTCACAGTTGGACACCAAATGTAATAGGTGCCTATGGTTAGGCTAGCTGGATAAAGCCTCACAGTTGGATGACAAATGTAACCGGTGCCTATGGTTAGGCTAGCTGGATAAAGCCTCACAGTTGGACGACAAATGTAACCGGACCCGCATACAACCCTTTTATTACATCAGTTGTAACAATTTTCTGTTGAGCATGCTGTAGGAAGGAACTATCAATTGACATTCCTAATGCAGATGTTAATGCCTCCTACAACAATATTTCCTGCTCATCAGAGGATGTAGTACCATAAAGACTGGGAACATCTAAACATTTATATGTTTGGTTTTCCAAACAGCGCCATTAGAGTTCCGTCTCACTACAACCTGACTGGCCTGGGTCTAGTTATGTCAGACGTAGCTCAGAAGGCATGAGATTCTCATGAACCAGTGCTATAATTGATGAGTGATGTGATAAAACAAAACAAAACTGGACAACTGGATAACCAATTTAATTTTTAGTAACAAAAAAAATTTTATTAAATAACAATTAATTAGCAATTTCTAACGAAGTTCATTTTATCCACATGATAACTCATTTTCATTTTACTTATGAAAGAGCTAGAAGCAGTTCCTTTTTTTTTTATCAATAGTTCATTTACAAGTTCATTTATGAGAAGACGTTTGGAAACAGTCTAATTCAACAATAGTTCATTTTGAATCCATTGATGAGAAGAAGCTTGGGAATATTCTAATTCAACAATAGTTCATTTTGAATCCATTTATGAGAAGAAGCTTGGGAATATTCTAATTCAACAATAGTTCATTTTGAATCCAAGAAGAAGCTTGGAAATATTCTAATTCAACAATAGTTTATTTTTGTATTCCTTTATGAGAAGAAGCTTGGTAGCAGTTAAGCATTTATGATTCATATGACATTTTGTTATTTTATGAATTATTACTGATTGGTAAACATTTAAATTCAGCAATTCTTGGTTTGTAGAGCATTTATCATTTGATAATTGAGGCATTTATAATTTAGCCAAATATAAGAGTATATTCATACACATAAACTCTGTTTGGCTTGTGGAGCATTTATCATTTAGTAATTAGAGCATTTCTAATTTAGTCAAATATAAAGGTATATTCATACACATAAACTCTGTTTGGCTTGTAGAGCATTTATAATTTAGTCAAATATAAAAGTATATTCATATACATAAATTCTGTTACATTACCCAGATAGAAGTAATATGCAATTAAAGCATTTCTAATTCATATAGTAAATACGTTCAAATATTTTTATAAATAAATTTGCGTGTAACTTTTATTTCATAACTTCATTTTATAATGTATGATAAACATGTTCCAAAATTTTACAAAATAAATTCTACGTAATTATTTCATAACTTCACTTTATAACATATGATAAAGATGTTTTAATATTTTATAAAACAAATTCTATGTAATTATTTCATAACTTCACTTTATAACGTTTGATAAAGATGTCTTAATATTTTATTAAACAAAACTTATGCAACCGTTTCATAAATTCACTTCATAACATATGATAAATATGTTTTAATATTTTATAAAAATAATTTTTATGTAGATATTTCATGATGTCAATCTATAATTTATGGTAAAGATGTCTAAACATTCCTATAACATAATTACCTTCCAGTTTTGCAGTCTAGTTTTCTCAAAAGAAGGCGGGTTATTTCATCTATGGAAAGTCATGGCACAGCGTGGAGAGAGTAAAGCCGCTAAATTACCCCATTGACATCATAATTCCTCTAGGAAAGCTTTCTTTTTCCATTTTAATGAGTCAAAAGAATTAAGTAATACACTTTTTTTTAAAAAAAAAAAAAAGATTTAATATGTTCTGCCTCTCAGTGTAAGACGAGAGAGAAAAAAAAGTTCTTTTCTTCCCACGACATGTCTAATTTGAATACTGCCTCAGTTTAACTCAAGTATCTTTTTTTTTCTTTTTAATGATTGGATAATTAATTTCTTTTTTTTTTTTATTGAGACAGATAAAAAAAAATAAGATGATATAATATTTTATTCAAATCCATCAATCACAAAATTAAAAATATGATTTTTCTTTTTTAACAAGTTACAGCTTTATTGCGTTCCCAATTAGACTGAATCACGCTAGACGTTTTTAAATGGGGGGGGGGTCTTTTGAATATTTATATGAGGAACAGCCTATCTGTTTCATTATATATATATATTGTAATAGAATAAATAAATATCAAAATAGATATAAATAAATAATCGCAGAAGTTGATGAACTATTTTACATGTTCTTGAATGTAGTTATTGAGGAGGAGCCAACTGATAAGTAACCATATTTAAATGGTGGTAATAGTAATGATGATTATATTCAAAATACAATCACTTAATGTACAAATAATATCAATTTCTGTAGTCAGAACAAAAGCAAAGAAGAGGTAGTTACTACTGAAATAGAATCTCATGAATATATAGCAGACATATATATTTATATCATATAATTTATTCAGATATCCACTCATTAAATACTACAGCTATTGTAACTATAGAAAAAGATAGAGATAGAAAGAGATATTTGAAAGTTAAAAATGGTGTTTGTGATGACTGTATTAATCACTCCCCTAAAAAAAAAAATCATAAAAATTTTAGAGGTTTCTTGTTTTATATCTTGCCATACCATTTTTTTATGTTTTTCATTAGCAGATTTTATATTTTCTTTTTTCTAATAGTAGCTTTCTATTTTATTGTATTCGTAGCCACATATATATTTAATAAATATGAAACCTAAATAATTGTAATAAATACATTTAAAAAAAACATTTTATTTAAATCATAAGAAGAATATTGGATTTAAAACACATTTAATGTAATTTACTGAAGTAAATTATAGCGATTTTAGACTACCCAAAGAGGTATGGAGAGATGCATGTTAGGAGTAACAAAAGGAGATAGAAAACGCAATATATAGGTAACAGAACAAACAGGTGAAATAACAAAGTGTGTAGGGGTGGTGTGGAGAAGAGAAGTTAAAGGTCGGAGAAGGTGTATTGAATTTGGAGAGACCTTCATCCTGCAGTGGATTGATAATGATTGATGATGATGATGACTGAAGTGATATTAAGCATAAGAGTTGCCTAACGCTATGAGTGATTCATATGTATATTATTTACCACAAAATCTGTTTATTTTAATTACTCTTGCAAATGCAACATTTAACATGAAAAATAAAATAGCAAAAAGCTTTAATTTGCTGAAAAATAAATTAGCAAAACAATAGTAAAAAGCATCAGAAAAAACAACAGATTTGTAACTTCAGAAATTAAAATATAATCAACTCCACGCATAGTTAATTAAAGTAAATATGGATGCTTAATATAAAGTGTTTCAGATACGTTTAATGAAGACATATGATTAATGATCTAGCAAATGTTACTGATTTATTTTTTAATGTTTAATTAAAAAGCATATTTAAATGCAAAATACTGAATATAAATGATGAAAAATATAATGAAATTTATAATTAAGTGTTGTGGATGTGTAAACATTTCCTACGATTTTATTCCGTTTTGCATTGGACAATATTATTTATTGTTATTATTTCACATATAAAATTGTTAATATTGTAATAAAAAATTAAAATTTTATATGAATAAAGCAGTCAATAAAATATAACATCTCATATTTATTATCTGTCAAAAATAAAATAAAACGTGATATTTATACCAAACTATCTTGCTTGTTGCGTAACTGAACAAAGAAAGATAAAAGTAAATGTTCTGCTAAATATAATTATGTACATTGCATTAATACAATTTTCAAAACTTACTAAGCATAGATTAAGGGGCAACAATACTTAAAGCATTGCAATTAAATAGGTGAAAGTTAAATCTGATAACAAAAGTTAAAAGTTCAATATTATTTAATCATAGTAAAAAAAGCCAAAAAAATCATTGTCATCAGCAGCTTCATAACTATACTGATGGCAGAAAAAAAAAGAGAACAAATCAAAGAATATAATAAGATAGAAAAGAAATACGAAAATATTTGAATCAAAGTCTCTTTTTTGTAATTAGAAGATAAAAAGTGTGGCTGCACAAACACATAATCCCTTTGTGGCAGTTATTACCCCACAGTCTAAAAAAATCATTAGCACCAAAACACTTACTCATTAATGAAAGAAACAGAAAATAATAAGTGAAAGAAAATGCTGAGGCTGTTTGTATATTATCAATATGGCCAGTTAAAACTGGTGATATTTGTAAATGTAATAATTCATTTTATATAGTGGGAAAAAAATACTGTGAAAAGGAAATTGATTTAATACTGCAAAGTATGTGTTTAATCTTTTCATACTGGTTTGGAAATAATATTTAATTAAGATTGTGTGCTTATACATTGCAACATAAAAAGTCAGCAAAATACAATTATTGATAAAAGAAATTACAATGCCATTCCAGCAAAGTGACAAGAGTTCAATTTTTTTGGCAAATCTGAAGCCCATACTATTTATAAGTCTTGAGTATAGAATTATGTTGAATGACATTTATCAATTTAAAGTTATGCCTACAAGAGATTTGGTCACATGATTACACAAACACAGATATAGATATATACTGTAACAGGGGCCGAGTTTAAACCTTGTTCCAATGTAAAAATGGACTTTACTTATTTAAGCATATGTTGATAACTTTTAATGCATATATTAAAATAATATATATGTTAACCAAAGCAATATTTAAAGAAGTATCTTGTGCTCAATTCGTTTTAATGGAGTATGTGCATGTATTTATTTTAAAAAAAATAATACACCATGTAAAAGAATATTCTAGAAAAAAAAATTTAATGCATAAACTTTATTGCATCTATTTTTTGGTTTGAACAAGATACGAATATGTAAAATGAAACAACTTTTGTTAAATGGATGCTGCTAATATAAATCCTGTTTAAAGTTGTTCTTTAAAATATTTTAATGAATT
Source organism: Epiperipatus broadwayi (assembly GCA_028023455.1). Taxonomy (NCBI): domain Eukaryota; kingdom Metazoa; phylum Onychophora; class Udeonychophora; order Euonychophora; family Peripatidae; genus Epiperipatus; species Epiperipatus broadwayi. Next base: position 52,362 of record JAQFVV010012880.1, on the reverse strand, counting down.
TTTAAATCTAATCAAAACATGCTAAAAGCGTTTCTTTTGTGAAAGAAGAAACTAAAGACAAAGGAATTTTAATCTAAAATTGTAATGTCCTGGACTGATGAGATTGCACAGGATAAGGTTTAAAATATAGAATGTTTGGAAAAATGATGGGAATAAAGGCCTGAGGACAAAAGGAAGCTTCAAGGAAAATAAAAAGAGGATATATAGCCAAATGAGAATAAAGGGTGGTCTTCTTCTTCTTCTGATTGGTATTTTGTATTAATTAGAACTTTATGTTATTATTGCGAATGCTGTCAATTTTTCTGATCTACAAGATTGCAAGAAAAATATACATACTAGCTGACATGAGTATATTGGGGTCAAACTATAGATATGCTGTGATTTCACTCCCACAATCCCATGAAATAAATCAAAGATACTCCATAGGATTGTGATGGTTTGAGCTTCAGGAATATGCTCCATACACCTTCACCATGTCAATCATTTGAATCCACTATTATTTGATCAAAAGTTAAAAAACGAAAACCTTTTTGATAGACAATCTTTATGGCTGCCATATTATTAAATAAACTTATTTTATTCATGAATATACAATCTAATTTCCTCAGGGATCAAAGATAACAACCTTTTTTTTATTTCAAATGTAGACCTGTGCAAATTATTAATCTCACAGTATAACCTGTAATTATTTCTACTAAACCTTATAGATCATTGTAAAGATAGAATGTTTAATTTGTATACTTAATATGAATTTAATCTGTTAATATATATATATATGATCACTAGATTGACATTTACCAATAGCTCCTAACAAGCATTGTTTACATAAATGCCAAGAGAGATAGAATTCAATATCTCTTTCATTGTAAACAAAGCTTGTTAGGAGCTATTGGTAAAGCACCATCTAGTGATCATAAAATGTAAGCTAAAAGCAAGTTACAAAATTTATAATTTGTTTTGTTTATCATATATATATTCTCATAAAACAGTTGAGCATTATTATTTTTTTTGTTCTTTTTCTCTTTATTTATTTTTATTATCTCATAGTTATCAGTTTAATTTAAATGTGTATATGTTTTATGTATTAAATAATTTTATGCATACTACCCCAAAGTTACACATCTCCATCAATCTCAGGACTATTCATCCTCAATGGGATATCTAGTGGCCAGATATTAAGTAATACTGTATTATTACTCTCATTAAATCCTGGCAATATAATTCTTAACCACACATAAGATTGATATGTGGAGTCGAAAAATGCTGATGTCCATAAATATATTGCTTGGGAAAATATCAATTAATGGTTAATAGAAACTAAGGCTGACTATTCATGTATTTATATAATGATGTCTGTTATTTTGTCTTTTTTTAATTGTGTGGAGATTAAACTTTAAAATAACTTGTCTCCAGGCTATAGCTGCTACAAGTCCATCTTGGCAAAGCAAATAATTCATTTGTATATTAACCATTAATACCATTTAGTAATATGTTATATAAAAATTGTTTAAATAAAGATAGGATAGATTAAACTTAATAAAAATATAGAGAAAAGGTAGAACCCATTACAATGGTTTCTCAATGCTGGGATTTCAAAAAGTAGAGAGTGTTTGGGGCAGAGAATAGCAAAAATTAAGAAATATTATTATTGAAGTGTGATATTTTTTTGTTTTTTTTTTGTCTTAAGAAATAGAAATCAGAATATATATATATATATTATAACAGTCAGTGTGTATTTGATAGTTGGAGTCTTACCGTATTTGCCATACAAGGGCACCACCAGACCATTCGAACCTGGAAAATTTATATAGTAGGCAGATACGTACTGCTAAGAACCCAATTTTGTTTTATTATAATTATATATGACCATTAGCTCTTGCCATTAGCTCAAGGAGATGCAGAGATTTATAATAAATACTTATTTAAATAAGCATTTATTTTTATAGCGCTATGTTTTATAAATTGTAATACATTAAAGATCAGCCTTCTCAAGCTATTGTGCATGCGCTTTTTACGAGTATTAATAGTAAATGAATACTTTCATTCCCAACACAAGATATAGTATTTATGAAAAAATAAAATGAATCCACTTATTCTTTCCAACCCAAATGCTTATATATGGGCAAATCTTAAGTTTCATTTAAGAATGACGTTTAGTACATTCTAGATAATTTTGCCAATGTCATTCATTCAGACATCGTAAACAGTAATTTAAAGTGAATGGTCTATACTCATGCTTTCATTTCCAGTACTTAAGATTTGCCCATATATAAGCATTTGGGTTGGAAAGAATAAGTGGATTCATCTTATTCTTTCATAAATACTATATCTTGTGTTGGGAATGAAATTATTCATTTATTATTAACACTCTAAAAAGCACATGCACAATAGCTTGAGAAGGCTGATCTTTAATGTATTACAATAAATACTTATTCAACATTTCATTCAAGAAAGATTTGAAATTAAAAATAAATTTTTAATACTAAAAAAAAACAAAATAAGCCACTGTCAGTAATAACACAAAAAACATTTATTAACACACATATATAAATATTTGAAATTGAGGAATAAAATTTATCTTGTTTAGATTTTAATATTAATTTTAAATTTAAATTATTTGGAGTAAGTCCACACAGATGGACAATTTATAAAAGTTTATTTTATAATGTTGAGTACAGATAAGCTACATAGATTCCTCATTTAACTCTTATAATGCATGACTCGTCTAAAAATGAGAAGATTTGACGTCACTCTAAATCGGCTACTTTTTATCGCATGTATACATATAATATGTCATTCGAAAGAAAATCAAAAGTTCTGTAAGATGGTGCCCTCTTCAGAGTTATTTTACAAGTAAAAAATCAATAAAAATGACCATATATGTCAAACAAAACCAAAGCACCGCCTCCTCACCAACTTTTCTTGAATCTTATTGGCTGTCCCACTTCTGTCAAAAAGGGTAATGGCTGCCAAAAAGTAAAAAGTTACGTTCGTTTTGATTTTTATTACGAAAATGATAAATGAATGTTTACAACATTTTAAACAATATTTGAATTGAATTACAAATTATTATTGATAAAATAATACTAAAAATCAAATTATTTTAGAAAAATAGTTAAGATATTACCAAGAATTATTTATTTATTGCTACATATTGATCGTAACGTAGTGAAAAAAAAAGATTGCGTCAGCAATCTTTTTTGGTTGGTTGAATAGCGGTTACTTTTATTTCACCGCAATTGAATATTTTTTAAATTATAAATCAAATTTTATTTTTGAAAAGATTTTCGTTTGCTTTCGTAATCTTAAAATTCAGTAATATACTTTTTACAAACGAAACTAACGTATTTATATTATTAAAAGTGATCTATTTTAACAATAGATTTTGTTAAAGTTGTGAGTTGGCCAATTACAAGTTTTGATTTTTAACTCATTTGGCCAATTATATAATCATCGTTCAAAAGGATAAAAACTTTTCAAAAAAATAAATGTTCAACCTCAGACTAAAAGTTCATAGCCAATCCTATGCTAGCTTCCTGATATACAGATGCAACCAATGCAATATGAGGATGCTAGCATGAAACTATGCTGTCAGAAATTTTCATCTGCAGCATGATATTATTTGAAGGGCATGATCCTCGTCCAGTACCAGAATGTGTGTCTGTCTGGCAAAGGAATCATGTATATAATATTTAAAAGAAATGCTATGCAGGAGAGTGGTCTATCTGCCAACTTATAGTCCCTATCCATAAAGCTAAAAGGGGTCAATGTTGCAGAAAATGCATTGACTACATCTTTGGGTCATGCACTCAATTGGGCTTTGCCCTGTATGCTAAACACACTTCACATTACATTGATAAAAACACTCATATATCCCTCCACCAGCATCGACCTAACTACGAAACAGTCTGAAATTAAACCCCTTCAAAATAAACATAAACAATTAAAATGTAAAAGTTATTAATTGAGAATTGCTGAGGGAAATTTACAATAAAGTAAACCCAATGGTGCTCATCATCAGGTGCTGCATTGACAACAATAACTTAAAAGATACATAAATAAATACATTTGGACACTCAGTATGAAAATTTAAAAAAAATGGTTGTCGTCGAATAGCCACCATATCCCACTTGATGGCACAGTTTTCACGCTTAAACTATAAAATATGATCATTCCCAGGCCATTAATTATTATCATTTTGATGTGTTTTTTGTAATGTGAAAATAAAAACAAAAGAAAATCATTTTTTTTAAATATTATTTAATTTTAAATATTATTTTTTATTAACGTACACAAATTAAATGATAATAATAAATGTAAAATAAAATAAACAAATTACAATTTGATTTGTCTTTTTTAGTTTGCTTTATTAGAAAAATCAATTTTCTATCGGAGTTTTTTTTTTACTGGGGTTACGGCTTTTTTTTGTTGTTGTTTAAAAACTCATAATCGGAATAAAAAGTAAAATTCCTTAGTCTTCCTTTTACATTTTATTTCTACAGAGAAACAAATATTATTGTGTTATGACTATTTTTTACTATTTTAGTCTTTGTTTTAATTTTTTTTTTTTTTTTACAGACAAACAGATATTACCGCTATTTTTTTATTTCAAATAGAATGACATCTAAAAGTAAAAGTTGTTACAGTTAAGTTTAGGGTTAGTTTTAGGGTTAGGTTTAGGATTCATTTTAGAGTTAGGTTTAGGGTTAGTTTTAGAGTTAGGTTTAGGGTTAGTTTTAGAGTTAGTTTTAGAGAGAGGTTTAGGGTTAGTTTTAGGGTTAGGTATAAAGTTAGTTTTAGGGTTAGTTTTAGGGTTACATTTAGGGTTAGGTTTAGGGTTATTGTTCTGTTGTTTGTAATGCTAAAATAAAAAATATCAAAATCATATTTTTGTAAATATTTTCTTTTACTAACATCTATAAAATAAATGATAACAATAAACGTAAACTATATTCAACAAAGTATAACAGTAGTCAGAGAAAAGAAAGAAACTAAAACTTTTTTAAACAACAACAAGTATATATATATATATATATATATATATATATATATATATATATATATATATATATATATATATATATATAATGTCTTCTTTACTTATTAACCATGTTTATAATATATGCTTTTTATGAAATTTAAAAAACCATGCAGAATTGTACTTTTCTTACTGGATATTTTTGTGCTAAAGCTCTTTTTTATTTCAAAAATATACACACGGTAGAATCTTGTTTGTCCCGTGGAAAGTTTTGAACAGTATGGTAATTGACATGTTACCTAATTCCAACTCATTTTACACATATATCTCATCAATATTTACCACTTAAAACTTCAATACATTATGGTGTAAAAAGTCTGTTAATTATTACATTACAAAATCTGAACATTTTAACATTTTAAAAAAAAAATCCAATGAAAACAACATCCATCCAATTCAAATACACACACCCTCTCACCAAGCCGTAACCATTTTATAAGCTGTGCAAATTCGGTAAACTTATTTGCTGTGATGCGACATACATGCTGTACTGCAATGCAACATAGCAGCCTGCAATCTGTAGCACAACAAAAAAGTTGTATTATAGAAAATGTGGGTTCGAATATGTCAGCTGTGGAAATGGCATTTTTATGTGTTTTAACATGAAAACGGTGCCATCGAGTGGGATATGGTGGCTATTCAATGATTAACAAAAAAATAACTAAATGTTAATGATTCTATGCAGCTATCTACACCCAACTTAAATTTAATACATTTTAGTTAACAGATAAAAATAAATAACCTACTTAAATACATAATTAAAAAAAACAGAAAATGGAAATGATTGAAATAGCAAACTTATATAAAAATAAACATTAATAATTCATTTAGAGTTCTATTCTTGGTCAGATCAGAGTCCATCTATTTATATTACTTTTTTCTTTATGGATTGACTACTTATTGAAGATATATTTAATTAAAAGAAAGTTCAATTGGTAAAAGTTTATACTTCCCCTTTGATCTTGGTGACTTCTCCAGATTTCATTCACTTTATGGAAGTTCTTGCTGATCCTATTGTTTGCTAATAGTTCTTTGGAGACATAACTGCTACAAGCTATTCATTTGATCAGGGATTGTGGTTGGGAGGCTTTGGCTGGTGAATGCATAGGAAATCAAATCTATTGCAAGACTCCTACATCGTGAAGTCTGCAATACAGCTACCATTCATATATAGCTTAATAGTCACAATGCTGCAACAACAATTATTTTGCCTTTTATAATTTTATGGTACTCTTATCAGAAATCCAAGGGATCGACTTAGCATGATGTCACTCATTCTAGTGTTCCATTTATGATCCGTGCTGTGGCTTCATGCTTGCATTTGTCAATCTAATTTTTTCATTCTCTTATCTGATTTTTTTAATTATTTAAGTGCCCCAAGGACTAGTTTGCTTTAAAACAATCATATAATTAATAAAACAATCATTTCTATTTTCTAAGATTAAACATGATAGAAATCATTTATTTCTATTTTCAAAAATATTAATCTTCACTTTTTTTACAAAAAAAATACTTTCAAATATTTTTTTTAAAAAAATAGTTTTAAAGTTTTCCATCTGTGCGATCTATATACTTTAAACACAACACTTTTAATTTTGCCTTTTAGTTTTTAATAAAATCAATTTTTATTTACAATCATTATTTTAATTTTGAAATAATGTAACAACATATGTATACCATTACAATATATTTTAATGGGCTGATGTTACATTGTTTTTTTATTATTAAACATGAAAAAAATAAAAGTTCGCAAACAAAAACATCTTTTTTAAGAATTAAAAATTGAAAATTAATTCTATCTTAAACTCGTATATATATATATAAAATCGCACAGATGAAAAAAAAATATTAAAATAAAACTTTATTAAAAATAGAAAAGGTACTTTAAAAACAAAAACTCAAAAACATTTAGAGATAAAAATATATTTTTAAGTTTGGAAAACACATTAATTAATCAGAAAATGGAAATGATTGTTTTAATTAGTTAAATATAAACTAGCCCTTGGGCATTTAAAAATGTGTAAGCAAAGGTCAGATAGGAGAGAAAAACAATGGAATCGGACCTCAGTGAAAGGACCATCACATCGATGATGTAATGTCAATTGAATCCTTAAAATTAATATAAAAGGAAAAGATTGGTTTAATAGTTGAGTGAAGACTGAGATGTGTTAAGTCGGAGAGTCAGAGGTGAAGGGATTGAAATATGCACTTTCAATTCCTTCAGTTGTTATTAAAAAAAGAAAATGAAACATCACTTTTCCTATATTGAGGACCACAGGATCATCGAGGGATTTTAACACTGGATTCCAAACGGCAAGCAATGGATAACTAATGAACATTTCTAAAACCATGAGCACATTATGAACTTAAATGAATATTAATTTGAAAACACTAAGAACTTTAAAATATAAACTTCCCCAGTATTTAAAAAAAAAATAGAAATAAAATCCTATCTGACCAAACTAAATTCTTTATTAATTCATTTAATTTGATGTATTTCTTTTGTAAAATCATTTCCATTTATCCATTTATTTATTTTTGTTCTTTCAAGTTTTTTTTTATTATGATTTCTGTTTTCCGTTAAATTAAATTATATAAATGTAAAACTTAAGTCAGGCCTGAATGGCTATATAGATTTGTAAAGTTATATTATGGGAGGGAAATCTTACTTTATTTGTTTTGTAGTTAAATTAGGTCAATTGATTGGATATATTGGTGCAATTAGTAGATGTAGTATGAGATTTGCTACAAGCAGAATTGCTTTATATGCCGCACACTTCTTTTTTTGCTCTATGGAATGCGATTCATAAGTTGGCAAAATGACTTCACTCCTTTCCTATAGAGTTTTTATTTGAATTGCTCTTTTTGTCTGATAGATATAGTATTCCTATCTGATGAGAGGCAATTTCTTTTCTTAATCTTTTGTGCTGCCATATTTCATATTACATTGAATGCATCAATATATCAGATGAATTGATGTTGGTTTGACTGTGAACTTTTGGCCTAAGGTTAAATAAGGATAGAATAGTTTCTTTCAAATGCAAATCTATGTACTCTATTCATACTTGACACTCTAAATAAAAATGCCTTAAATTTAAGTTGGGTATGGATGTTGCATGGATTTGTTATCGGTTAATTATGTTTTTGGTCTTCATATTTGATCAAAATATATAGACATTCGGTAAATAATGATACCTTATGGTGAGTATCTAAAATGTATTTATTTGGATGTCTTTTAAATTATTGGTGTCAATGTGGTATCTTATGATAAATACCATTGGGTTTCTTGTATTCCCTATGCAATTGATGGTATCAATGACTTTGTATTTTGATCATTTATGTTTATTTTGAAATGTTTTTTTTGACTGTGTAATCTATGTAACTGATCTATACTCAACATTTTAAAACAAACTTTTATAAACCCATCTGTGTGAACTTATAAAAACTAAAATGTAAATTTATAAAAATTAAAATGTAAATTAAAATCAACGCAAAAAAATGTAAGTTAAATTTTAAAATGTAAACTGATACTAAAACAATTTTAAATATTATATATGTGTGTAAATAAATGTTTGTGTGTATAATTACTGCCAGTGGCTTATTTTATTTTATTTTTATATATTCTTAGATAAAAATTTATTATATAATGTAAATTTCTGCTATTCCACTGATCTAGTGACAATGGGCTAACGACTAAAATCAAAATAATTAAAATAAAAAAAAAATTTTTTTGACTTACGTATCTGCCTACTTTATAATTTTTTTAGGTTCAAATGCCTAGTGGCACCCTGTAGTGTAGATTATGTTAAGCTCCCTTTTTCCGGATCATTACAACTGGCCACCCAACTTGGAACGATCTATTAATAAACCACGAGGGCCCTAAGTAAATTTCTTTTTTCAAAATGAAATATTTTTATCTGGTTACATAAAGTCATATACTTTAAATCTTATAAAAGCACTGCTGGAAAGAAATTGCACATATATTAAATACGAAAAAATATAAATAATTTTAAATTGTACTTTGTTAAAAAAAGAAAGTCAAAAGGTTGCAATTAATATGTTTTTTTGTTAATATATATTATGCTTTAATGTGTATAGGTGCGCACAGTTACGTAAGTTTATGATCGTAAATATCGTACCTTACGAAGAGTACTGTTTGGAAATTTATTTCAGTGTAATCCTATGTAAGCATTTCAGTTGGTCATAAATAAGTTTGTGATATTTATAATTGTGCTGCAAATATACATGTTTAAACCCATTATTTCTTAAAACATATTTACTTCAACGCAACCTTCTTAAATAAATAATTTAAATAACTTGTTTGTCATGCCATGTGTAAAAATAAAATGTATAAAAAATAAAACTCTTGTGGGGAGGAGGTGTAAACGTGGATGGTCCTTAGGAAAATGATAGGAAACTTTTTTTTTTGTATATATTGTCTTTATACTAACTGAATTTTTTGTAAATTTTGTTAATCATGTGTTGTAATTACTCACCCTAAGTAAAATATTTTTTTTGTTCATTTTTTTTTAAGCAAGTTTACTGATATGTAACGGGCACAGATGACGTTACATTGTTTTTTTATTATTAAACATAAATATATAAAAGTTTGCAAATAAAAACATCTTTTTTAAGAATTAAAAATTGAAAATTAATTCTATCTTAAACTTGTATATATATAAAATTGCACAAATGAAAAAAAAATATTAAAATAAAACTTTAAAAAAAATAGAAAAGGTACTTTAAAAAGAAAAACTCAAAAAGATTTAGAGATAAAAATATATTTTTAAGTTTGGAAAATGCATTAATTAATCAGAAAATGGAAATGATTGTTTTAATTAGTTAAATATAAACTAGCCCTTGGGCATTTAAAATGTATAAGCAAAGGTCAGATAAAAGAGAAAAACAATGGAATTGGACTTCAGCAAAAGGACCATCACATCGATGATGTAAAGTCATTTGAATCCTTAAAATTAATATAAAAGGAAAAGATTGGTTTAATAGTTGAGTGAAGACTGAAATATGTTAAGTCAGAGAGTCAGAGATGAAGGGATTGAAAGATGCACTTTCAATTCCTTCAGTTGTTATAAAAAAAAAGAAAATGAAACATCGCTTTTCCTATATTGAGGACCACAGGATCATCGAGGGATTTTAATGCTGGATTCCAAACAGCAAGCAATGGATAACTAATGAACATTTCTAAAACCGTAAGCACGTTATGAACTTAAATGAATATTAATTTGAAAACACTAAGAACTTTAAAATATAAACTTTCCCAGTATTTAAAAAAAAAAAATAGAAATAAAATCCTATCTGACAGAACTAAATTCTTTATTAATTCTTTTAATTTGATATATTTCTTTTGTAAAATCATTTCCATTTATTCATTTTTTTTTTGTTCTTTCAAGTTTTTTTTACAATGATTTCTGTTTTCCGTTAAATTAAATTATATAAATGTTAAACTTAAGTCAGGCATGAATGGCTATGTAGATTTGTAAAGTTATATTAGGGGAGAGAAATCTTAGGTTATTTGTTTCATAGTTAAATTAAGTCAATGGATTGGATATATTGGTGTAATTAGTAGATCTAGTACGAGATTCTCTATGGGCAGAATCATGTTATTTATGCCTCACACTTCTTTTTTGGCCTATGGAATGTGATTCGTAAGTTGGCAAAATGACCACAGTCTTTTCCTATGGAGTTTTTTTTTTATATTGTTCTTCTTGTCAGATAGATGTAGTATTCTTATCTGATGAGAGGCAATTTCTTCTCTTAAACTTTTGTGCTGCCGTATTTGATATTACATTGAATGCATCGATATATCAGATGAATTGACATTGGTTTGACTGCGAACTTTTGGACTAAGGTTAAATAAGGATAGAATATTTTCTTTCAAATGCAAATCTATGTAGTCTATTCATACAAGACACTAAATAAAAATGCATTAAATTTAAGTTGGGTATGGACATTGCATGGATTCGTTATCGGTTAATTATGTTTTTGGTTTTCATATTTGATCAAAATATATAGACATTTGGTAAATAATGATACCTTACGGTGAGTATCTAAAATGTATTTATTCGGATGTCTTTTAAGTTATTGGTGTCAATGCAGTATCTTATGATAAATACCATTTTGTTTCTTGTATTCCCTATGGAATTGACGGTATCAATGACTTTGTATTTTGATCATTTATGTTTATTTTGAAATGTTTTTTTTTGACTGTGTAATCTATGTAACCGATCTATACTCAACATTTTAAAACAAACTTTTATAAACCCATCTGTGTGAACTTATAAAAATTAAAATGTAAATTTATAAAAATTAAAATATAAATTAAGATCAAAGCAAAAAAATGTAAGTTAAATTTTAAAATGTAAAGTGATACTAAAACAATTTTAAATATTATATATGTGCGTAAATAAATGTTTGTGTGTATAATTACTGCCAGTGGCTTATTTTATTTTATTTTTATATATTCTTAGATAAGAGTTTATTATATAATGTAAATTTCTGATATTCCACTGAGCTAGTGACAATGGGCTAACGACTGGAATCAAAATAATTAAAATTAAAAAAAAATTTTTTGACTTATGTATCTGCCTACTTTATAAATTTTTTAGGTTCAAATGCCTAGTGGCACCCTGTAGTGTAGATTACATTAAGCTCCCTTTCTCTGGATCATTACAACTGGCCACCCAACATGGAACAATCTATTAATAAACCATGAGGGCCCTAAGTAAATTTCTTTTTTCAAAATGAAATATTTTTATCTGGTTACATAAAGTCATATACTTTAAATCTTATAAAAGCACTGCCGGAAAGAAATTGCACATATATTAAACACGAGAAAGTATAAATAATTTTAAATTGTACTTTGTTAAAAAGAAAAAGTCAAAAGGTTGCAATTAATGTGTTTTTTGTTAATATATATTATGCTTTAATGTGTATAGGTGCGCACAGCTACGTAAGTTTATGATCGTAAATATCATACCTTATGAAGAGTACTGTTTGGAAATTTATTTCAGTGTAATCCTATGTAAGCATTTCAGTCAGTCATAAATAAGTTTGTGATATTTATAATTGTGCTGCAAATATACATGTTTAAACCCATTATTTCTTAAAACATATTTACCTCAGCACAACCTTCTTAAATAAATAATTTAAATAACTTGTTTGTCATGCCATGTGTAAAAATTTTCTTAAAACATATTTACCTCAGTGCACCCTTCTCAAATAAATAATTTAAATAACTTGTTTGTCATGCCATGTGTAAAAATAAAATGTATAAAAAAATAAAACTCTTGTGGGGAGGAGGTGTAAACGTGGATGGTCCTTAGGAAAACGATAGGAAACATTTTTTTTTGTATATAGTCTTTATACTAACTGAATGTTTTGTAAATTTTGTTAATCATGTACTGTAATTATTAACCTTAAGTAAAATATTTTTTTTGTTCATTTTTTTAAGCAAGTTTACTGATATGTACAATGTTTTTTTATTATTAAACCTGAAAAAAATAAAAGTTCACAAATAAAAACATCTTTTTTTAATAATTAAAAATTGAAAATTAATTCTATCTTAAACTTGTATATATATATAAAATTGCACAGATGAAAAAAAAAAATTAAAATAAAACTTTAAAAAAAAAATAGAAAAGGTACTTTAAAAACAAAAACTCAAAAAGATTTAGAAATAAAAATATATTTTTAAGTTTGGAAAACACATTAATTAATCAGAAAATGGAAATGATTGTTTTAATTATTTAAATATAAACTAGCCCTTTGGCATTTAAAATATATAAGCAAAGGTCAGATAGGAGAGAAAAACAATGGAATCGGACCTCAGCGAAAGGACCATCACATCGATGATGTAATGTCAATTGAATCCTTAAAATTTAATATAAAAGGAAAAGATTGGTTTAATAGTTGAGTGAAGACTGAGATGTGTTAAGTCGGAGAGTCAGAGGTGAAGGGATTGAAAGATGCACTTTCAATTCCAGTTGTTATAAAAAAAAAAGAAAATGAAACATCGCTTTTCCTATATTGAGGACCACAGGATCATCGAGGGATTTTAATGCTGGATTACAAACGGCAAGCCACGGATAACTAATGAACATTTCTAAAACCATAAGCACATTATGAACTTAAATGAATATTAATTTGAAAACACTAAGAACTTTACAATGTAAACTTTCCCAATATTTAAAAAAAAAATAGAAATAGAATCCTGTCTGACCAAACTAAATTCTTTATTAATTCTTTTAATTTGGTGCATTTCTTTTGTAAAATCATTTCCATTTATTCATTTTTTTTTGTTCTTTCAAGTTTTTTTAATTATGATTTCTGTTTACCATTAAATTAAATTATATAAATGTTAAACTTAAGTCGGGCATGAATGGCTATATAGATTTGTAAAGTTATATTAGGGGAGGGTAATCTTAGGTTATTTGTTTTGTAGTTAAATTAGGTCAATGGATTGGATATATTGGTGTAATTAGTAGATGTAGTACGAGATTCGCTAGGAGCAGAATTGCTTTATTTGCCGCACACTTTTTTTTTGGCCTATGGAATGTGATTCATAAGTCAACAAAATGACTGCAGTCCTTTCCTATGGAGTTTTTTTTTATATTGCTTTTCTTTTCAGATAGATGTAGTATTCCTATCTGACGAGAGGCAATTTCTTTTCTTAACCTTTTGTGCTGCGGTATTTCATATTACATTGAACGCATCAATATATCAGATGAATTGACGTTGGTTTGACTGTGAACTTTTGGCCTAAGGTTAAATAAAGATAGAATATTTTCTTTCAAATGCAAATCTATGTAGTCTATTCATACTTGACACTCTAAATAAAAATGCCTTAAATTTAAGTTGGGTATGGACGTTGCATGGATTCCTTATCGGTTAATTATGTTTTTGGTTTTCATATTTGATCAAAATATATATACATTCGGTAAACAATGATACTTTATGGTGAGTATCTAAAATGTATTTATTCGGATGTCTTTTAAGTTATTGGTGTCAATGCGGTCTCTTATGATGAAAACCATTGGGTTTCTTGTATTCCCTATGCAATTGACGGTATCAATGACTTTGTATTTTGATCATTTATGTTTATTTTGAAATGTTTTTTTTGACCGTGTAATCTATGTAACCGATCTATACTCAACATTTTAAAACAAACTTTTATAAACCCATCTGTGCGAACTTATAAAAATTAAAATGTAAATTTATAAAAATTAAAATGTAAATTAAAATCAAAGTAAAAAAATGTAAGTTAAATTTTAAAATGTAAAGTGATACTAAAACAATTTTAAATATTATATATGTGCGTAAATAAATGTTTGTGTGTATAATTACTGGCAGTGGCTTATTTTATTTTTTTATATAAAATCTTAGATAAGAATTTATTATATAATGTAAATCTCTGCTATTCCACTGAGCTAGTGACAATGGGCTAATGACCAGAATCAAAATAATTAAAATAATTTTTTTTTGACTTACGTATCTGCCTACTTTATAAATTTTCTAGGTTCAAATGCCTAGTGGTGCCCTGTAGTGTAGATTACATTAAGCTCCCTTTCTCAAGATCTTTACAATATATATATATATATATATATATATATATATCTGCCATACAGGGCACCACAAAGCCATTTTAACCTAGAAAATTTATAATGTGAGGCAGATATTTCTTTGTAGTGATTCAATTTTTATTTATTCAATCTGTATGCCCTAGTTGCTAAAGTCAAGGGACACAGAGTTTTAATATATAACTTATTTATTGTATTTTAATATTAAAATAAAAAATAAAATCGGCCACTGCCAGTAATAACACATAAAAACTTTTATTGTCACACACACACACACACACATATATATATGTATATATCATCATCAACCATTATCAATCCACTGCAGGATGAAGGTCTATCCAAGTTTAATCAATCTTCTTCGATCTTTAGCTTCTCTTTTCCACAACACCCCTGCACATTTTCTTATTCCATCCATCCATCTCACATGTGGTCTCTTTCTGGGTCTTTTACAATCTCTTGGAATCCAGTTTAAAATTTCAATTGTCCATCTATTATCATTTCTTCTAGCAATATGCCCAGCCCAACTCCATTTCAATCTTTTATTTCAATAAGGTCAGTAACACCTGTTTGTTGTCCTACCCATACATTGCGTTTTCGATCTCTTCTTGTTACTCCCAACATACATCTCTCCATACTCCTTTGAGTGGTCTGAAGTCTCTGTATTGCTCTTCTATTAAGTGTCCAAGTCTCAGATCCATAAGTAAGAACTGGTAAAACACATTTGTTAAAAATCATTCTTTTCAAACACATAGGCATATTTCCTTTTAGTATCAAGTTATTTCTACCAAAAGCACTCCAACAAAGTTTAATTCTATGATTAATTTCCTCCATTATGTTTCCATCTGTATTAATAATCTGACCTAGGTATTTGTAACTGTTAACTTCTTCTAATTTTTCATAATCAATCTTTATTTTCATATTTTGAGCAAATCGATTAAACATTACTTTAGTCTTTTTAACATTTATCTTTAGTCCTACTTTTCTACTTTCATCTGCTAACTCCTGCAACATTTCCTGCAGTTCTGAAGAATTATTTGCAAAAACAACTACATCATCTGCAAAATCTAAATGACTTAAATACTCTCCATTTACTTTCATTCCTTTAGTTTCCCATTTTAATCCACAAAATACTTCTTGCAGCACTGCTGTAAAAAGTTTTGGAGATATGGAGTCACCTTGCCTTACACCTTTCTCAATGTTGATTTTTCCGGTATCATTATGTAATCTAATTGTTGCTGCTGCATTTTTATAAATATTCTTTAAAATATGACAATATCCTGGATCTATACCTTGATGATCCAATGCTTTAATCACTGAAGAAATGTGCATAGAATCGAATGCCTTTTCATAATCTACAAATCCAAAACATAATGACAACTCATATTCATTTGTCCTTTCTATGACTTCTCTTAATACCTGGATATGATCTATTGTACTAAAACCACTTTTAAATCCAGCTTGTTCTCTTAGTTGATGGAAATCCAAAGTTCTCTGTAGACGAGTTGTAATTATCTTGGTAAAAATTTTATATAAAACTGATAAAAGGCTGATAGGTCTGTAATTTCTAATATCTTCTTTATCACCTTTTTTAAATATTAATATTATTACTGCATTCTTCCAATCTTCCGGTACATCTTTATCATTTAGACATTTGGTATATAACTTTGCTAAAATTGTTTCTATTTCTTCACCTCTTTCTTTTAATATATCAATTATAATTCCATCATTTCCTGGAGCCTTTCCTTTCTTCATACATTTAATTGCATGTCTCACTTCTTCATTTAAAATTCTGGGCAATTCGGAAGATGTAATAGATATAGGAGGTACTTGTTCTTTATTACTATATAATTCTTGATAAAAATCTTCTACCAATTTCATGATGTCATCTCTCTTTTTAGTAATAATTCCATCTTTTTTTCTTATTGCAGATATAAATTTCTTACCAATACCAAAATGTTGTTTAACATTCTTGAGACTTTTATTTTCTTCTACAGCTTTCCTTGCTATTTCACAGTTATACTTTCTTATATCATTTTCAACTTTTTTCCGTACCATTTTACAAAATTCGAGATATTCAATTCTTTTTAATACACCATTTTTGTATATCTTCATATTCCTTCTTTTTTTCATAAATTCTCTAGTCTCAGTAGAAATTTTATTAGTCAATTGCTGCTTTTTTCTACCAACTATCTTTGTTGCAGTTTTTAAAAGTGTATCAGTTATTTTCATATTAATTTCATTCAAATCTGAATCATGTTCAAAATCTCCTAACACTTAAAACCTATTTGTAAGTTCTAATTTAAATTCATTAGAATGTTTCTGAAGATTAGGAATATCAACTGTAAATATTGTTTTTCTCAATAATTTTTGTCTCTCTAGTTTTACATTAACACGTAACTTACACCTTACTAATCGATGATCACTTCCTGTGTTAAATTTATTAAGAACATTACAATCTTGAAATATGTATTTCCTGTTAGTCAAAATATAATCCAATTCTGCTGTACCTTCATTTGGATGCTTCCATGTCCATTTCCTTTTAACATTTTTCTCAAAAAATGAATTCATAATATAAAGTTTTTCTTTTTCTGCAAACTCCACAAGTCTATGTCCTCTCTCATTTCTATTACCATAACCAAAATTACCTACAGCAATTTCATCTTTCATTTGTCTACCAATTCTAGCATTAAAGTCTCCCATAACAATTTTAAAATGTTGTTTACTCTGATCAAAAGCCTTTTGTACATCCATATAAAAATCTTCTACTACTTCATCACTATGAGAACTTGTTGGGGCATAAACCTGAATTATCTGCATTTGGTATCTGCTATTAAGTTGTATAACTAATCTTGCAACTCTGTCTGATACACCATCAATCTCCACAATATTGTTCTTCCACTTTTTATTTATAATGAATCCTACTCCACTTGTATTTCCAATATGTGTGCCTTTATAATAGAGTATATGTCCACTTTTTAAATCAATTGTTTCTTCACCTTTTCTTCTAACTTCACAAAGTCCAATAATGTCCCATTTAATATAAAACAATTCTTCTTCTAATTCTTACAATCTTCTTTCACTTGAAAGTGATCTGCAGTTGTAAGTACCTAAATAAAAAGTCGTCATCAAATGGCAGCCTGAGTCCACAATCAGGGGATTCTTAGCACCCTCCGCCTTCGGCCACCAACCGCTGCCTTGGTTGGTGACTTTACAGCCTCCTGGGAATAAAGGCCATGCTTTATTTTTGTCTGTCATAATTGTATATATGTATTGGAAGAATATTTATCATTTACACAAACATTCATTCTGCCTTATCAGGCACTGAGAAGAAAGACCATGGTGTTTCTCGATCTTAAACTCAGAGGTAAAAAGCCAATAAACTCACCACGCTAGCTAATGCGTGTTGGTGAGCAGCCCATCCATGTTCGTATACTATATGAATAATCACATAGTAATAACAGCTGCAACAACAAGAACGTATGGAGTGGACATTAGGAATTTGCCCTGCTCGGTTCCTTTAAGGCCTCCAAGAGGAATCAAAGGGTCTTTTTTCAGTTAATAGCAAACTCCTTTCTGCAGCCATATATATATATATATATATATATATATATATATATATATATATATATATATATATATTTGAGGAATAAATTAATATTGCTTTAAATTGTTATTATCATTTTATACTTTAGTTAAAATCCACACAGATGGACAGTTTATATAATTTTGTTTTAGAATATTGAGTATAGATAAGCAACACAGATTACACAATTAAAACTTTTCAAAACATCTAACCTCAGGCTAAAATTTTGTAGCTAAACCAATGCTCACTTCCTGACATACAGACACAACCAATGCAACATGAAGATGTTAGCATAAAACCATGCTGACAGGAATGTGCATCTGCAGTGTGATATTATTTTTTAAAAAATGATCCTTGTCCAGTACAGAAATGTGTATCTGGCTGGTGAAGGAATCATATATATAAAATATTAAAAAAGAAATGCTTTATATGGAAGGAGAGTAGTCCTGGCCATCTTATAGTTCCTATTTACAGAGTGAAAGGAGATCAATATTTCAGGAAATATGTTTGTATCCATTGCAATGATATAGCTACCTCTCTGAGCCATGCATTCATTATGGCATGGTGCCCTGTATGCAAGCACACTTCACATTACATTGATATCAACACCCATATATCCATCTACCAGCATCAACTCAATTATGAAACAAATAGTCTTAAATTAACTTTTTTAAATTAACATAAACATTAACAAATCTATGCAGCCACCGACACCCAACTTTCAATTTAATAATTTAGTTAACAGATAAAAATAAATAAAAGAAAAATGGAAATCATTAGCAAACATTATACATAAAATATAAAAAAGAGCAACTAACTGATCTAGAGTCCTATTCTTGGTCAAATAAGAATTCACTTAAGTTATATTTTCTTATGAATTAAATAATTATTGAAGAGATATATTTTTTTAAAAAAATAAAAGTTCAACTGATAAAAGTCCATACTTCTCATTCAAGGTGATACCTCCAGCTTCTTCCAGTTTATGAAATTCCTAGGTAGTTTTATTATTTGCTTATAATTTTATTTGGACACAACTGCTACATGCCATTCTTGTGAGAACTATGGTCAGGGAGGCCACCTTGGCTGGTGTCAGGAAATTAAATCTATTGCAAGACTCCTACTTCATGGAATTTGGAATACAGTTTCAGTTCATACAAAATTAATAGTCAGATTAATTATAAATTTCATTATTTTATCTTTTATAATTTTAGGCCTCCCTTTTTGCAAATTTTATGGACACATCAACATGATGTCACTGATCCTAAAGTCCAGATGTGTTTCTTTCTGGCCCATGCATGGCTTGGTGCTTACATATGCCAATCTTTATTTTTTTTCATATATTTCGTCTGACCTTGCAATCATATAAATGTCCTGAGGCTAGTTTGCTTTACATTCAATTATATTTCAATCATTATCATTCCCTAATAACATTTGTTTCTATTTTCTTTTATATTACTTAAAACAAAAAATATTTAGATCTTCATTTTTTTGTATTTACTTTGTTTTAAATATATATTTTTAATAGATTTAAAATTTTCCATCTGTGCGATAATATATATGTTAAATAAGTATTTTAATTTTCCATTTTTAATAAATCAATTTTTATTTATGATCTTGTTTTAATTTGAAAATAATGTAATGGCATATATATATATATATATATATATATATATATATATATATATATATATATGAAATATTCTGAAACAGTAGTTTGTTAATAACCAGATAAGGGAATTATAAGTAGATAGAAGTAAATAGTAGAATGAATAGGGAATTGATGGAAATAAAAACATATGGGGAGGGGAGGAGACATGAATAGAGCATTTTAAAAGCTTGCAAAGATATTTTGATAGCTACAAAATGCTGGAAGAATGTAGAATAGTTATATCATACAGATACCTTTAAGGGTACACTGAGACATGATGATATTCACTTTTGCACCAACTGCAAACTTTCTCAGACCATAAATCAGCCCTAAAGAAGACCTTTGAGACTGAAGAACAACTGGAGAATATTAGACCACAGCTAATGAAATAAAAGTTTCAGGAGAATAGTGGAAATGGTTATGTGCAATGTTTTAGGTAACAGGTGGCCATGCTGAAGACACTATAAGCTTGTGAACTTCTGAAAAACAAATTGTTGGGTTGATAAATAAAAACCTACCATGAAAAATAAAGGGATGTTGAGAAAAGGGAATGATGCATCTGCAAAAGAGACAGATAAAATATTGAATCAGTTGGATATAAGTAAACAAATGCAACAAATTGAAGATCAAAAATTAATGATGTTAGAAGAGGCAGGAATTCATGAAATAAAAAATATCAGGAAAGGCAAATGAAGCAATACTAGGGTAAGCAAGTGGAAAACTTGGAGTGCTCATGGGAAGACCTGGTCCTATGCTATTCTCAACAGACATGTTCCAAAATTCTCATAGGAGTGTGTCAGACAAAAGAGATGCTTGTAGACTTAGGTAATGCAACCTCAATGGTAGCAGAAAGATTGTATTGCAGAATTGTGAAAGAGCAACAATATGTGTCCACTCCCATTAAAGTCAATCCAAGTGACAATGTCTAATAATCAGAAAACCAAGGTAGAATACAAACAAATAGGGATAGTCATCAAAATTAATGGAAAAAGCTTTTCACCCATGTTTTTCATTATGAAGGACTTAATATATGATGCCTTACTAGGGTCACATTTTTTACATAAATGTAAGTGCACTTTGGATTATGGAAAGGAGTAAGCCACATGTAAAGGAGAAATTATTTATCTTTTGACCTATACACTTTAATAGGGCTGTTACATCTTACTGAAAGTCCAATGGATTATATTATCATGGAAAAAGTACATGGGACAAAGATGGCCAAAGAAAACTAAAAAAGCATACTGAGGCAAATGTTGGAATAATACAGTGAGGTTTTTCCAGATACACCTGGTATAATCCAGGGGTTTAAGCAAAGGAATATACTGAATGAAAACCAACCCTTTAATTCACACTTATATCCAATTCTCCATCAGTATAGCAATGAGGTTAAGAAACAAATAGGTAAGATGAAATGTGGAATCATCTCAAAATGTTTATCAACATATTGCAACCCACTGCTGATCATAAAAATGATGTTACAGTGAGGTTGTACCTTAATGTGTGTCAACTTAACAAAGTAACAATCCGAGATTTAATGTTCCACCTCAATGATTGCATTATTAGGAAGTTTCAGAGGAAAAAGAATTTTCTCAACATTCAACTTGACTGCAAGCTACTGGTAAATCAAACTTCATCTGGGCAGCTGTAAATACATGATGTTTTAATATGATTGTTATTCATATCAATTTAACTGGATGCCTTTTGGTCTGATAAATAGTGGGGCAGGACTATTGAGATGCCTGAATTGGGTACTGTCAGCCAAAATAAAAGATCTTATCATAATATATCTGGATGATGTATTGGTGGCATTGGCCATGGTAAAAGAATACATAAAAGATGTTGGAATGTTTCTGAAGAAATGAATACAAGAGGGGATTAAAGTGAACTTAATAAAAAGAATGTTATTTCAAATGAAGGTGACATTTTGGGCAATATAGTGCAAGCACAAGGTGTTACCCAGTTGATGTCCAGAGTAACCTGGGTGAAACATTAGTTTATAGGTATATTTCCAAAAAATTATACACAGATGTATCTCGATGTTTTATTTATATAGTTTAACACTAGTGAGATAAGTTACAAAACTTACATATATTTGGGTTTCATAATTTAAAAATAGATGATCAAATTTATTAAGAAATAAAATAATAATTAAAGAAATCATTAGTTGAGAAATGGATTTTGAAATAAAAGTATAGTGTATAGTTTTCTTTTAAAAGAAAATAAAGCTTTTATTGAGAAATGAGGGGAAAAGAATTAGAAATAAAATTTTATAAATCACTCTCCTTTTTATAAATTAAATATAAGTTAAATGGGTAAATGTGTAAAAATAAATGTTAGTGAAAAAATCTAAAACAGAAAAAAGGATTAATTACTTAGTGAACCTAAACTTTTGAAATGTCAGTAAAGATTTCCGGCTGATAGTAAAATCAAAACCAATAATTGAATTAATTATAAACTAAACTATTTTATCAGCATAAATATGATAAAGTAGTAGATTAATCTAGAAAAAGATTAAGAAGAAGGTGTAAACATCATTTAAATTAAAGAAAATTAAAATTTAATTAAAAAGATGGATTTAAAATATGATAAAATATTAAAGCTACAATAAGAAAAAAGCAATGGAAAAGAAAAAAGTATAAAAGGTCACAACCATCTATTGTTATTCATTCCATTCTTGAATCTGTAAACCATTCCAGTCTTTATGTTGTCATTGATTGATTATATTATTCAATGCTCCAGAGATTCAGAAATCTAAGGGCAGATATTACAACATGTATTGCTAGACCACCTTAGAAGTATTTGACTTGGTTCTATGCTTACAAATATTTTTGCCAAAATCAATGGTATATGCCTGGAACCAATAATTAATTTAATAAGTATGTTGATGCCAAAAGCAGAAACTAGTCTGGGGTTGAGAATATTATCAAAACTTGTTAAGAGCTTATTTTGTAAGCTCTCTCTTTCTCTCTCTCTCTCTCTCTCTCTCTCTCTCTCTCTCTCTCTCTCTCTCTATATATATATATATTTAATAAAGCTTGTATTCATAAGAGCTTATTTTGTAAGCTCTCTCTATATATATAACATTTGTGAATACAAGATTTATTAAATTAAGTCATGTGACATCTGACTTGATTTTTTTTTATCATTTTGTAATTACATTGCATTTTATGATGGATATGTTTGCTGTCCAAAAAACTTCATTGACAAACATTTCTATTCACATTCCAGTCCCTGGAACCAATGCTTAATTTAATAAATCTGTTGATGCCAAAAACAGAAACCAGTCTGGGGGTGAGAATATTATCAAAACTTGTTAAGAGCTTATTTTTCAAGCTCTATATATATAACATTTGTAAATACAAGCTTTATTAAATTAAGTCATATGACATCTGACTTGATTTTTTATAATTTTGTAATTACATTGCATTTTATAATGGATATGTTTGCTGTCCAAAAAACTTCATTGACAAACATTCCTATTCACATTCCAGTCAAAAAGTGGCTGATTAAAAAAGCCAGG
The DNA here is from genome assembly GCA_028023455.1 of Epiperipatus broadwayi. Lineage (NCBI taxonomy): Eukaryota > Metazoa > Onychophora > Udeonychophora > Euonychophora > Peripatidae > Epiperipatus > Epiperipatus broadwayi. The sequence goes on along the minus strand of JAQFVV010012880.1, from coordinate 28,977 downwards.
AGAAAATAGAAGAACCTTTATTTATTTTAATGTGTATTTTAAATAGTAAAAGGTCAAATTTTGCTTGTTTATAATTATTGCATACCACGTTTTATTTCAGATGCATATTATTTTATAAGCTATTTTTGAAATATTTTGACCTAAAAGTTCTCGGAATAGCAATTTATCATATTTGCATATGTTAAAATAGTATGTGTTTTCTTTTGCATATGAATCATGTGTTTATAAATGTATATTGTTATGCTGTAAGCTAAATAAGTAGATGTTTCTATTATGTAGTTTATGCTTATTTGTTGCCTAGTTTTAATCAAGACATATATGGCATTAATTATTATTATCATCTTTCACATCTGTTAGTGATAGTATTTAGTTTAGAGATGGTAGCATAGTCTTTTTCTATTTTAGGGATGTTTATTTATGGCAATGTATGTAGAGATAATAGTAACATTAGACTTGTATGTTTATTGTCCTGCTAGTATACATGTATGTATATATTTTGTAGGTCATAGCATAGGCTCTCTATTTTAGGGCAATCCTTAATTTTGTATCTGCTATGCAGTCTCATTATTTTTCTGAAAACTGACAAATCCTAGGTTTTTTTCTTATTTCCCTCAAACATAGGTCCACTTTTATGGGTTATGTCATCATACTTTTACTTTGCTTTACACAGTTATTTGTAGATGGATTTTGTTTGTTAACAATTTTGTAAAACATGCATAATATTTTATCATGTCTTTATCTGGCATTTAAGCTGTTTGTATTAAGATATTGAGGAGTTCTATCTTACCTCTATAGCTCTCTTGGTTGGCTTAGATGTGAATGATACATTATAGATATGTAAGTTCTATATTTGAGCTTTGTTAAGAATGAAGATAAAATATAAATAATTAATTTCAAATTTTCAAAGTTTATTTAGGCATAAATAGACACTACACACCTGTCTTATCATTCCTTCAATACTGAGTTGGTAAGTTAATATTATTATTGAGTGTGTTAAATATTCATAAAAAGGGACACTACTTATATAAAGGTTGTTATCATTGTATGAATGAATTGAGAACATTTTGATAATTAAGCAATAGAAAGTTTATTTTAATCTGCTAGATTATTTTTGCTTAATCCAATTAAATTTATTTTCCTAAATTATGGTGTAAAATTTTTAATTCTTCTGCCATAAATTTTGAGGAAGTAATATTGTGAAAACTTTTGGATATGTGGATTCAAATATGGAGAGCTTGTATTTTTTTTCCATGTGTCCATGTTTTGGTGATGAAGCAAACCCGGGACAACTGCTTGTAAGGCGACTGTGCTGACCATTCGACGACCAATGCTTGTATTTGTTTTCTTGTAAAATAAATATTTGTTTATATTACTCATAATCATTTGTTCGTACTATTATATTTGTTAGTCAGAAATCATTTTACATATTGACTAGAAGTCTAAATACTTATAAAATATTAAAAAGTATTTTAAGTGTATTTGCTATAGAGATCACGATAATGTTATTTAAATTAGCAATGTTATTCTTATTATCATAATTGTGATAAGACATTAGCTAAGAGGAAGTGGATGTCTTATTTATTTTATTTGCTAGGATTTCATTCAATATTGAATAGATCTGAAGAGTCAAAAAGAATTTGTGTTATGATTAAATAAGATGGCATTACTCTGAGATACCTTAATTTAATATTCACAAACCATAGTATTTGAATTTATTTTGATAATGAAGAAATTACATAAAAAGATTGATTTTTATTGGTATATATTTTAAAAAAAAACCTTTCTAAATTTTATAAAAATGAAATATATTTTGTCTGATCATGGCAAAGAGGTACTGAAGAGATGAATTAAGGGGTAATTATAGTAGACATTGATAGAAAAAAAAAGAAATTTAAATGTAACCTTAATAGCATATGCTCACAATATTAAAACATTTTTATTTATGTTATTGTGAATTGAGATTTAATTATATTTTATTGTAAATGCTTACCCCTATATATTTTCTTATTGTAACATGTGCCATTTATTTTATGAACCTACTGAGCTTAGCTGTCACATGGGATTTTAGTTTTCCTTGCCAACTTCTTGGTGATGAGTTGGCTGGAAGGACTGATTGAATATGGTACTTTTTTGTGATTACAATATACATATATATATATATATATATGTGTGTGTGTGCGTGTGTGTGTGTATATAAACAAAGAAGTATGGAGAGATGCATGTTGGGAGTAACAAGAAGAGATCGAAAACACAATATATGGGTAAGAGAACAAACACGTGTTACTGACCTCATTGAAAAAATTAAAAGACTGAAGTTGGGCTGGATATATTGTTAGAAGAGATGATAATAGATGAACAATTGAAATCTTATACTGGATTCCAAGAGATTGTAAAAGACCCAGAAAGAAACCACATGTGAGATGGATGGATGAAATAAGAAAGTGTGCAGGGGTGATGTGGAAAAAAGAAGCTAAAGATCGGTGAAGATGGATCGAACTTGGAGACTTCATCCTGCAGTGGATTGATAATGGTTGATGATGATGATGATAAAGCAAAAAACTTTTTATATATTTCATTATCTCCATTTAATTTATTTACAAATATGTTTGTATAATTTTTATGACATTTGTTTAAAAACCAGACATGTTTTTGTTAAATTTAACTTGGCATATTGAAATTGATAATATTTTTTTACAATCGATATGTAATACTTTTGAAAATGTATTTATTTTTGCATTAGATCTTTGTTGTATCTCTGTCTTTATATATAGATGCAATATATAAATGTAATTTTTAAGTCATCAATTTTAAATCATAAACTTTTTTAATAAAAATTGTTGAAAAAAAGTTACTTAAATGATTACTATAAAAATCATATTCTTTTATAAGAATTTATCTTTTTTTTTACTATACATTAAAAATGTTTTTAGTATTTTTTGCCTCTTTTTAACATTTTAAGATATTATTTAATAATGATGCTTTTAATATTGGTTTTAAATAAAAGATATAAAACCCAAATATTGATTATTTCTTTTTAAAAAACTTTAAAGATGTTTATAAAAGTATACTTGCATTATAAACAAGCCAATTATAAAATTGAAAGGTTAAATTAATTAGTTATTAGGCTTTTTTTTATTATTATTTTCAGCATTTAAAATATTTTCTTAAATGCGTACATGTGAGATAAATAGGGTTTAAAAAAAAAGAGAAACAGTTAAGAAAATGACAATTAAGAAAATAAATTTATTTTTATTTTAAAAATATATTTATTGACGTAACAAAAATTGTACAGATGAATATTAAATACACTTTGATAATGTTGGCTTCTTCCATCAAGACTGGCTTGGTAATGTGGGTGTCCTAGATCTGGTAGATGCATGGCAGAGCCATTAACCGCACTAACAGGTTGCTGTATTAGTAAATAGCATTCCATTTTATTGATATTGTCCATCCATTTTGAGGGTGGCTCTATAATGCTGACGTAACAGAACTGGTATCTATGTGGTGGGGAATCATTGCCTCCCTAGCAGGATCCAGCATGTTGCATTATAGACTACTTCATTCACAAGAATATAAATTTATGAAAAAACTTAATGTGAATCAAACCAAAATATAGAATAAGAATAAAAATAAAATATGAAATCATAAATTCTTTGACATTTAATACTTGTTTTATTTTATTCACCGAGTTGTTATATATATACATTTATGTTTAAATGTAATTATAAAAAATAAAAACAATGTATATACTTTATATATAAGAAACTATCATAATGCATACCTCGCTTAAAATTGATAGAAAACATTAAAATCACCCTTTACAGCGTTACGATATTTAAGCTGTTTGAGGTTCAGACTGTATACTTATTCACAGAGGTCATTGCTGACATATCTGCAACGTTGGGGATTAAATTTAGTGAGGAAAAATCAAATATAATGATGGTTGATACTGAGGAAAACAAAGATTAAGCATTTTTATTGGTGGATACAAAGTTAAGTGTGGTGAATAGATATAGTTGTTTGGGAATCATCTTGAGTTATCAGAAAAATTGCTTGGATAAATGGGGGGAAAAATTGATAAATGAAACAAAGAAAAGAAAGAGATTGATAGAGAAATTAACAGTGTTTTCATATAATAAATATGATATAGCTAGAATTGTATGAAAGGGAGTGGCAGTGGCAGGTTTATCTTATGGCAGTGATGTTTATGTGTTAGTAAAAGAGTATTAGATTACTTAGTAAAAGTACAAAGTGAAGTAGGAAAATATTCATTAGATGCAGATGTGTGGACAGGAAAGGAGGTAATTCAAGGAGAAATAGGATGGTCAAGATTTTATATAAGAGATGCAAAAATCAAAATAAAAATTTTTGGTACATTGCAGTTAATGGATAATAAAAGAATAGCCAAAATAGTATTTAATTGGGTTATTTGTAAAGGGCAGGCAATAAGAAGAGTGAGAAAGATAATGTGGTATGCAGAAGATTTGGATAAAGAATTTATATCAGTATACTTGTACAAGAGGTGGGATGATTATGTTAGAAGGATTTTTGAGTGTTATAGTCATAAGCAATGGGATAGAAGAATAGATGAATTAATAAAAAATAGGGAGTTGGAGAGATGGAGAATTAGTGAGTAAAACAAGTTTAAATATTATAGAAGTAAACAGAACATTGGGTGCAAGTTAATTTATGATAATAACAAGGAAAGTAGTTTGCTGTTTAAGATTCAAAGGGGATCTTTAGCAACAAGGGAATATACACAGAAATGGAAAAATATGGGTGATTTAGTCTGCAAGGTATGTGAGGAAGGCATGGAAAATATTAGGCATCTGTTGATTCAATGTAAATGCTTGAAAGCAGAAAGGGTACAAAGTTATGGAAGGCTAAATATAAACAAAGTTATTATACAGAAAGTGGGTTATTGGTTTTTATACTGGGATTGGAAACAGATAAGTGAGATTTAGATATGAAGGCCATGGAGTTGACAAAGATTATGTTGTGGAAATGGGATGCAGCAGGATATGGTGAAACTTAGGATGGGGAATGGAAAGGGAAGATAAAGTGGCTAACAGGTTTCTGTGGACATAGTTGCTGAGAGATTCCTGACTCCATATAAGGAGAAGTCGCAGTGACTCACATCACATCAGGTAAAGGATGTTTTGAATGATATAATATAAAAAATACATAATGTGATCCAGTGAAAAGAAATGGATTTTCTCTCCAAGTCTCTGAAACAATATCTAATGACATAATTTATCTATCAGCATATGTCTTGACCATGCATTTTATCATAAAAGGTGACAATTTGCTTTGGCCTTCTTAAATCATTTTCAATACTCTCTTTCTACTTTCACAAGATCTTAAAATCCATTTGAAACATTCTGGCAATTTACTGCATATCTGTTATACATAGTTAGAATTATTTCAAATATTACTGCAGCAATTGTGCCCCAAATTAAAATAAAATATAACATTAATACATTGTTCTAAAAAACACACATTTTATGTCATAACTCTTGATATAGACATAGAATAATTTTAAAAATTTTGGGTAAATATCTAAACTATATCACTATATTTAGAGAAAGTTTTGTAAGGAGCTTCTATATTAATTGATAGTTTAAAAAACATCTTTTCATTTAGATTTGATGGCTTAACATCCAAAAATTTTAAAAGATAATAAATTAATATTTATTATATTGAATTGGTGCACATATGCTTGCATATAAGCATGCTTCATTTTTTTTAATTCCCACCATTTAGTTTTGGACATTAAAATTTCCTAAGACACACACACATAAATAATAGGCATGTATGTGAAAGTATAATTATATAACATTTTAAAATAGAAATGTTGCAAAGTAAATATGGAGAAATTAAAAGATTTTAAAAGTTAAATAAGTAAATATTATGTACGAGTTTACTGGGTAGAATAATGAATAACAAAAACAAGGTTTCAACAAAGAAAATAATCCATTAAACATAAGTAATATTTGATACCTTATTTAGATATCAAAAAGAAGATCAACAAAAATAGTTATATTTTGACACATTTTTGGTTAAAAATAACAGAAGTACTACTCAAGAGTGTCAAAGGAAGATTAAAAGATGTAGGGCAGAAAATGAACACAAAGTTTAATAAAAAAAAAGTAAAAGCAGATGCATAAAAAGGGAGTTGAAAGCCAGTTAGACAATATAAAATATGTGAAAATCCATTAAGAATCTCTTGACATGTAATTGTATGTTCCCTAAAACACTTCAAAAATACTATATAAACACCAAGTTGAGTTGCTGAGATATCTAGATAAATAATAAAATATAGAAAAATACTTAAAAAGATGAAGTACCTTACCAAAATGCATGAGTAGTTCAGCGTTGGCTTCTCCCATGTTATCAGAGGGAAGAGAGATGATAAGTCCAGCATAATTGTAAAAACAACCAGTGTGTTCCAGATGCCCAAATGTTGTTAATGCCAAGTCTATGTTATCTATCTACCTACTGCGCCAATAATCCAATGACCACCTTATGAAACTCCGTTTATCAACTTACCCATGATGAAGAAAAACTCTCCATATTATTTGCAATCCACAACATCCTGAAGACATAGATTTACGTGTTAATTCAAGTGTTTCACTCTTACTCTAGGACTTGCTGATAAAACCTTATATGTATTATTAAAATAATTTCAAATATAAAGAAATTGGTGGTCGAGAAGCAGTTGTCCCGGGTTATCGGGTTCGTTTCCCGGCTGATGCTATGACACATGAGGAAAAAAAATGCATGCAATCTATATGTTAACTAATTAACTGTAGTTTAAATTATATATATATATGCACTAGATTTAATATATTTTTTAAAAAAATATTTTTTTTATTAATGTAAATGTTTGCTTCTCCTCATGAGATCCCAAGGGATATTACGTATTGAGGGTAAGTCAAAAGTGGAAAAATTTTAAAAAGAACAGTGAACGATTTTCATTAGTTTATTTTTTACCATCCCGCCCTTTCACCCCATCGTCCTAAGTAGTATTTCTTGGTTTTGCTGAGAAAAAAACCAACAAAAGATAATGGGTAATATATGTTAGTTATAAATTTACATGTTATATTAGGTGTGTCTAGCTATCACAGTTATTTAACTAACAAATAAAATAATGATTTTTTCCAACATATGTTTTATGTATGAAAGTAATTATTTGGTTTACGCTGTATTTTTTATGTTTTATAGTAAACAACCATCCGTGATCTCATTATATATCTATAGGTATTTGTGCTATATCTATAAAATTAATAAATATTAAGAGTTGTTTATTAAAATAATTTGATAGAGACCAATATCAAACAGCTATCATTATGGATTAGCAAAATCCATTTTTAATATAATAATAAGTTAGCAATATTAATTTATGCTAGAATAAGTTAAGTATAGGAACTAATTTTATAAATACCTAATATAACATTGCATTGGGATGTATGCTGTTATTATTTATATAGATATTAATTAATTTACTATAGCATAGGCATAAATGAAATTAAAACTATTTTATTAAATCCGTTATAGCGTAACTGCATAGAATATATGCCTTCAGAGAACTTAAGCATTTTTTCCCAGTATTATAATTCACTGATTTCATCGTATACACAAAGCGTCCAGTGCCAGTTATGAATATATAAATTTCATTGGGTTGGGCAGTTCTAATAGACCAAACAAAATTCCTAACGCCTGTATGATCCATATATATATATGTATATATAACTTTTTAAAATTTTTAATACGGATGCCCGCAAAATATGTCTTTTATATATCTTATTCTTCGGATTTGCCTTAGGTTAGAAGGAGCACACCTGTAATCTGAGCATTTCATCTTATAGTGAATTATATTTTAAGATTGCAAAGCTGATTATTCATGATATTATAATCAATGAACTATACATACTTTAATGCAATACCATGATCATCATGTTTATCTGTTTTATTATGTTTGTGCCTATACTATATAACCATAATCTCATTGACATGTATGTTGATATGCATATACAGTAAGGCCTGAATTACATTTTAAATAAAAATGAAATGATAAAATATTCCCTCATAATTTGAATTATTGTTGTCTTTAATTAATCCATGGATATAATAACAAGCACACCTTTATAAATATAGCTATCACCATTATCCTAAACCACTTTAATGCCATGGCCATTAAACATCCATATATCCCACTCTGTAAATATTTATGCCAGTTAAAATCAAAATTGTCTTACTTTTAAATAAATAGTGTTTAGTATAACTTATTTCTTGTCATCTAATCATTGCTGGTCAGAAGCTTAGAAGTATCATTCATGAATTAGATAATGTAGAGGCTCTGCTTGAGAAGCTGTGTTAATGTGAAGGTTGTTCATTATTTAACATCTTCACTAGATCATGAACTCAATACAATGGCTATTTATGTAGAATTGTCTAAAGCATTTGATTCTGTTAATCATAGTATTTTATTTAAATGTTTGTGGTTATCTTGATCTTTGGCTGAAGAGTTATATAGAAAGCAGTTACTTAATATTTATAGTATTATTAATAATATAATCATAACTAAATCCTATAGGGTTCAGTCCTTGACCCTCTATTATATTGAATTTAAATATCAATAATATATTTCCACTGAAACTAGAATCAAAGGTTTTTATTTCTGCTGGTGATATTGCCTTATCTTGTAATGCTGCTTTTTTTTTAGCAGTCTTGAAAAAATAACAAATGGAGATTTGGATTTAATTGGTAAATGGCTAGCATGCAATTCTTTATTGGTAAATTTGGTAAAGCAAAAGTATTCTTTTTTTATAAGCATAATTGTTCTTTTATAAAGGTTACATTTGTTTTAAATATATGTTGCATTTTAATAATTTATATAATTATAAGAATATCCATCTAATAAAGAATTATTGCTACTGGGGAATGTATATTGACTCCAGATTATCCTCATCAAATCATGTGAAAGTCTGAGTTCAAACCCCCATTTAAAAAAATTGTGGCACATTAATCTACCTGTTCTTCTGACATTACAAAACATTCCTTATGCATTTCTAAAGGACATCATTGTTTGACAGTTTTCAAGTGCTGTATTAATGTTTATATGTGATATTGATTAGTGGTTGTTTTTATAATTTTCCCATAATGCTTTTTGAGAATTTATTTGAAAAAAATATGTAAAGATCAGTATATTACAAACAGGCAGCTTAAATTTAAAAGACAGTGAGCTTAGATATAATGGATACCACATTGTTTGACACAGAAGAATATGTCATGCAGTCATTTCCTTCCTTTTAGTCAAATTTTTGCACAAAGATTTTGGTCTAAATGAAATACGATTTTTTGCTTGCTTATAAATTATTATTGATTATCATATGTAAACATTCATTTTATTCATTTATCTTTTGTGTAATGAATATAAACAGTAGCTTCTATTATGTTATTATCTGTCAGAAGCAATACAGTATTAAAATCTTTCCAATACTGTAATTATTATTAAAATATTTAATTTTAAAACATAACTTGATAGATATATCATAAGTCTGCCTTCATTAGTTCACATTAAAAGAAACTTTCATTTTCTGAAAAAGTGATCATAGTAAATTGATCGATGATATGTATGGTGGTTTTAAATATTTAAAGATATCAAATGTGAATTTTTAGAATATTATTCATTTATAAAAATTACATTGAAACAAATTCAAGAACAGCTTATTGGGTTTAGTATAAAATCAAGATTTTATATAATAGTGAAGGTGGGTGTTTAAAAACACTCAGGTGAAATAAAAGAAAGTATTAAATTGTTAACTGGTTACAAATGAATTCGATATTATTTTGTTTATGAAAGAAATGTTTTTAAAAAAATCCTCAAAGGAAAGTAATATTTTTATCCATTACAAATAGAACAGCATTTACAATCAATTGAAAATAATATTTGCTTTCATTTATATTTTTATTAATTGTTATTAATTTTAATGTAACATTTTGTAAAATAAAAATATTTTAAAAATATACTGCAATCTTGTATATATTAGTGAATTGAACCAATGTTAGCACATTGAAAATTCAATCTGCCAACTTTTCTACATAAAAAAAGCAGACAAATCTCTCCATACAGTAATGCCACGCAGTGCAAGCCAAAGTAATCAATGGATTCCAGAAGGTTGGTGCACTAGTTCCTATTCATACAATATCCCCAGACTAGTTTTTAATTTGTATTCATCACTGGAAAGCCTTGAATCTGAGAACCCTGCACCTAAGGAGCCTTAGATCTGAGAGCACTTCACATAAGATCTAAGTGCAGTGCTCTCAGATTTAAGGTTCCTCACTGATGAAAGCCCACAAGCTAAAAACTAGTCTGGGAATAATGGATGAGTAGGCACTAGATAGGTATTTTATGCACAACCCATCTGACATCCATTGATTACTCTGGCTTGCACTGAGTGGCAATACTGAATGGACAGTTTTGTCTGTTTTAATAACAGTTATGAGTAAGAACAAGAAATGGTGATCATGTGATAAAAAAAACAGAAAACCAACTTAAAGTATTTTTTTGTCATATTGCATTATCATGGAATTCTAACTTATGTACAAAATTTGAAGGAAGTCTGTTTATAGAAGCCTGTTGAATCTTTTATTACAAAATTTATTCTAAACAAACAAACACAGTTTCTAATTTTCATAAAAATGCTTAATAAAAAAGACAAGTCATTGTTATGAAACAGATGCATGGCATTATGGAATGTATGAAAAATTTAGTTCTACAATAGGTTGCATACTAATATATATTATTAAAAAACTATGAAGTTCCTATATTTATGGCCGCATCTTTTGTAATGTGACATTTTATATTAAAAAATATGTATTTAAACCTATAAAAAATGGAAAATCTCTTGACAAGAATTGGTGATTTGTGATTAGGATAGCTGTCTTCCAGCAGCTGGCCCGATTTTACTTCCTGGTTAACACTTTGACACAGGAAGTTGTCAAGTATTGGTTGTCAAGAGGTCAGCACAGCTGCCTTACAAGCAATTGTCCTGGATTAGTGGGTTCACTTCTCAGCCAATGCTATGACACACAAAAAAGGATAAAGTTATTTTCAATATATTTTATAAAAACAATCAAATCAGTAGAAAAGTTTAAATTTATGAAATTTGTAAATATATTTTTAAGTAAAAAATGATATTTCTTTTTTTTATCATTTTACATAAGGCCTTTAAGGTATATGAGCACAGACTTTCACATGACCCACCACTCTCCACACTATCTCATAACACTGATACATTTGAACACATATATGTTGAAAAGATAAATAATTACCAATATATGTATTTCATGCTAAACCAGCAATCATCAGTTGGTCCAGATTATCATCTCTACACATATATGCTATAAGTGCTCAGATATATATTAAGATAGCCAATCCTCACACTTTAATGGACAGGCTTCAATCTATTCAACACTCCAACTCTTCAACCATCCATCCAATTGAAAATCTGATGAAGAAATGCTCAAAGGCCAGCCTTAGGTCAATATGGGTGTGACAAGAATCTCAGTCTCAGAGAGACCTTTGAGCATTTCATCATTAGTTTTTCAATTGGATGGACGGTTGAAGAGTTGGAGTGTGGAATAGATTGAAGCCTGTCCATTAAAGTATGAGGATTGGCTATCTTAATATATATATATCTGAGCATTTATAGCATATATGTGTAGAGATGATAATCTGGACCAACTGATGATTGCTGGTTTAGTATGAAATACGTATATTGGTGATTATTTATCTTTTCAACATATATGTCTTCAAGTGTATCAGTGTTATGAGATGTGTGGAGAGTGGTGGTTTGTGTGAAAGTCTGTGCTCATATACCCTATATATTACATATATAAACACAGGTATATAATAAGCCTGTGCGTTTCTATTATAAGGGCTTTAACTAAGATCATTACAATTAATCTAGAAAGAAAATGGAAATAAATTGATATTCAAAGTAGTTATAATAACAGAAATTGTCAAAAGATCAATGTGTATGTGTTGCCACTTTGTTTTAAGTTTCTGGATTATGAAAATACATTTCATTCTATAATAATTTTTGAAGTGATGAAAGTATCCCCACATGATATAATGCATTGATAAAGAAATACTAGAGCTCAAGATCCATGAATCATGCCACACCCAAAGCACAAACTTCTTCTGAGGTACCAAGCAGTAATTCCATTTAATTCTTTGATATTATGTGGATTGTCCTATGCAATGATAGAGTGTCAAACATTAAGGACTTCAGATTAATTCCAGTTCTGGTCCTCAAATACCTTGTGAACTCCCAAGGAATAAAGTATTTATTTGTTTATTTAATGATTAAAGAATAACACAGTCATGACATAAATCCAAAATGTTAGTACATTCTGAAAAATATTTATCACACTCTAATACAAATTATTAAAATGCACAGTGATATGAGAAGGTTAAAAGTAAAAATAGTTTGAATCAATATCTTTAAAGACTTTATAGCATTTTGTGAATTAAAATGCAAATCAAACAAGGCAAAACTCTCCATACAGTAGTGCCACCCTGTGCCAAACAGAGTAATCAATGGATGCCAAAGGCTTGGGCATAAAATTCTTATCTAGTGCTTACTCATACAATGTCCCCAGACTAGTTTCTGGCTTGCAGTCTTTGTCAGTGAGGAACCTTGGATCTGAGAGCACTACACCTAGATCTTAGGAACTAATGCACCCCTCCAGCAGCCACCTTTTTTCTGTACTTAACTACAAAACTATGAGAATGAAATTGAAAACACAATAATATTTTCAATCTAAGCTCAACAGCTTATATAGTCATATGAGTCTGAACTCAGACCCATATAACAATTATGTGCTCTTATAAGAGATAGTGATCATGTGATGTTTAGTGGTTTAACACCAATAATACCTAATAGGATAGTGGTGGCTATGGTTGTTAAAGAGCCAAAGACACCAAAAAGTTGTTTTGCAGTTAAGTACAGATAAAATGTGGCTGCTAGAGGGTTGCATTGGATCCTAAGATCTAGGTGCATTGCTATCATATCCAAGGTTCCTCACTGATGAAAGCCACAAGCCAGAAACTAATTGGGGATATTGGATGTGTAGGCACTAGGTAGGGATTTTATGCACAAGCCTTCTGCCATCCATCGATTACTCTGATTGGCACAGGGTGGCACTATTGTATGGAGAGGTTTGCCATGTTTAATAACAATTATGTGCTAGTATAAGGAATAGTGATCATGTGATGTTTACTTGTTTAAAATGCAAATCAAAGAGAATATAGAAAAGTGCATTTAGATATAGGGGATTTGAACTCAAGATTTTCAAGCAACCTTCAACTATCCACACAATCGTATACTACTGATACACATGACCACACACACATAAAAAATATAAATAATCACTAATATACATAGCTGAATCAGCACTCATCAGATGGTTCAGATTATCATCTCCCACACATAATCAGTGCTCACTTTATATTAAGATAGCAAGTCTTTATACTTTAATGGACAGGCTTCAATCTTAGCCACTCTCCAACTCTTCAGCCATCCATACCATTAAAAATCTGATGATAGAATGCCAAAATCAATATTTTATTTTTTATAAACTGTGTTTCAGTGATTAAAAAGAAACAAAATTGTATTTAAAATAAATGCTAAAAAATTCTAAAATTATTCTTTAAAATTTATAACATAGCACTATTTTAACCAGGTCAGTGGTATTCATAGAAATACCATTTGCATGAATCTTGCATGTTTATTGTGTGGATGTTCTTTGCAACAAACTACACCTTATATTTTTTATCATTGCACTCGCTGCATGGTTAAAACTGTGGCAGAAATCATCAATGATAAATTACCTGGAGATGAAGCTCTCCAAATAGTTTATAAAATAAAATGCAATATTTAAATACTGTACATGTATATTGTCTATAGTAAATTTATTGTAATTAGACAGAATGTGAAATCAGACTTTCAAGCTTCCCACTGCCATTCCCACCTTCCTATACAACTGATATACATAATCACACACATGTGAAAAAGATAAATATTTTCCATTATATGAATTTCTTGCTGAATCAGCACCCATCAGCTGATCCAAATCACCATTTTATGCATACATATACAATCAGTGCTCAGTTTATATTAAGATAGTAAATACTCAAAACTCAATGGACAAGTTTCAATCTTCTCCACCCTCCAACTCTTCAGCCATCCATATCATTGAAAATCCAAGGATGGAATGCCAAAGCCCTTATTGATGCCAATGTTATTGTCATACCCATGTTGTCTTTAATTCACTGTGACTCTTCACATTTAGGATCTTTACCTGTCCATTTAAATACACAGAAGAGGGATGGCAAGAATATATGCTAAATATGTAATATTTAAATACACATATATTGTCTAATCTAAATTTAATGTAATTAGTGGAAAGCTAGAAAGTCTGAGTTCATATTCTGTCTAAAATTATATGCAATGAACCAACCCTGCAAAGTAATTTATTATAGTGAGTCTTATGCCAACAGCACTACAAGATAAGTGCCACACAAATACATATATACAAATACACTAAACAGACCCCAACATTGAATCTATATTATTGGAACATGAGATTGACTTGGGCCTCAATTAATTTATTTCGTATTGAAGTCATTGTTACTGAGTGCAATGGTTGGAAAAGAAAGTATAAAGAGGTGTGAACAATGAGGATTGCAAATTCCTCTACAAGCTTTATGATAAATGCTTAGCCAGAGCCAGCACTTAAAATATCTCTGTCAGGAACCCCTTCCCAAACCTCTGATCATGGTTTATGCACTCCTCAGAGAGGTGTCAGGCTAGGTTCAGACATTAGATCTAAAAATACCAACCCAAAGCCAAGCAATTAACTAAAAGTTATCTATTGAGTGGAAAATCTGAAATTTTCAGACATCTACATGTCTTCAAACCCAGCTATCCAACTCAAATAGCTATATGGGGCTGATAGATCTTCAGCCATACCATATAGCTATTTGAGTTGGATAGCTGGGTTTGAAGACATGTAGATGTCTGAAAATTTCAGATTTTCCACTCAATAGATAACTTTTAAATAAGTGCTTGGCTTTGGGTTGGCATTTTTAGATCTAGTGTCTGAACCTAACCTGACACCTCTCTGAGGAGTGCCAAAGCATGAAACCATGGTCAGAGGTTTGGAAAGGGGTTCCTGATAGAGACATTTTAAGTGCTGGCTCTGGCTAAGCATTTATTATAAAGCTTGTAGAGGAATTGGCAATCCTCATTGTTTATAACTTACAAGCTTAAGAGATAGGGTCATGTGATCTATGACTCTTATTTTGACTATTTATAAAAAGGTGTGGTTTGTTGCAAATAACATCCCCACAATAGCCAAAGTGTTGTGCATTTTATTCTCATGCAAATGGTATATTTAAATTTATAAACTTATTTAATTTATAAATCAATAAAGTCTGTTATATATAGTGTGGCATTGCTTTTATGAGCTTGTATTTACAAATATGTAATCTAGCAATAGTACCAATAGCTCAAACAAGGTCTTAATAAGTGCAGTAAGAGAAAATATTTAAAATCTTTATCTGGAATATTCTTATCCCCAGACCAATTGGTTTCAAGCTTATGGCTCACATCAATGAGAAGCAACAACATTCAGACACTAGATCTAAAATATCAATTCAAGAAACTGCATGTATTTAATACATAATATTTAAGTAGAAACTCTGAAATTTTCAGACATGAAAATGTCATTAACTTAATCTATCTAACTTAAATAGCTATATGGGACTGAACCAAATTCAGATCTACTATATATTAATAGCCTTATTATTGCCAAGGCATTAAAGGTAAAATTATAATAATCAATAAAGCAAGTCATATATAGCATGACATTGCTATATATTACTTACTATGTATAAGAATATTCTGTATAGAGATTTTAAATATTTTCTCTTACCACCCTTATCAATTAAGAGCTTGTTTGAGCTATTGGTACACTCTCTATATTAACTTATAAATCCTATTTTTTATATATCCATATTAATTCTATGAATAGACTAACCTTGTTGAAAACAGTGCTAAGCTATAAATTTTAAAGAATAATTAATTTATAATCTTTCTAGCATAGTGTATCATCACTATTTATTGAGTTAATTAAAAATATGTGAAATAAATTAATCATAATATTAATCTTAGTTGAACTGCTTTTAATATATGTGAATTACCAATATTTTTATTTGGGTTTAAGGCTAATAGATGTGCAATGCAAAGATTACAGACACAGGAAGGAATCAGATTAAAATATATGATATTGTCAACAAATAGATATTACTAAACTCTTTTAAAGAATTAATAGACTGAAAGAAAATTAGTTTGGTTATATTTCTAGAGAGAAAAATGAGAGTTGATGATTAGTTAAAGCTTTAAACTGGATTTTATATATCTTAAAAGATTTAGAAACAGATTCTACTTGAGCTTTGTCAAAAAATAAAAAAACAATTTGGCATTATATATAAAACAAGATATCTCAATAGAAAGGCAACTGGTTTTTTCTTCAAGCTTCCTGCAAGGTTATCTCTAAATTAATACCTCTTTTGTAGTGTCAGTATTTAGCTACTCATGATAAAAAAATTTAAATCAATAGCATATGCAAATCACAAATTAGAAAATGTTACAGTTTGCAGCACTGTAAATTATCTCCAATGGACTTAAGATAACATAAAATCTTAAAATTCATTAAAAAACATTTTTATGACATGAATTTATTGTTATATATAATTTTGAATTATTTGGAAATGATTCAGCAGCACTTTTATCCAATTTAAGACAGAATTTAATTGGATTAGGATATGAAATACTCTATCACATTTCCTATATTATCTCATAATGCAAGCTAAACCCTTAAAGGTTTTGTGGTAAATAACTAACTATATTGATGCCTGCCACGTGCATTGATTCAGATATTGAAATGCAAACAACATAGGAAGATAACCAATTATCTTCTCCGTAAAGCATACTGTGTATGAGTCACTAAAAATGTATGGGAGAGGCTTTTATCCTAACCATAAATTGGTAATATAAATGATTTTTGTGAAGATTTTTAAACTGTTGATTTGTGTAATATAATTTTGCTTAATACAAATAACAAACCATATTGCTCTTATAAAGTACTTATAATTTTATAAATGAGAATTGTGCTTATTATATATATTCATTGCTCCGATTATCTGGAATGTAGCATAATAAAACTGTGATTAAACTTATTGTAATTATTTGCAAGACATTAATTTAAAACTAAACATTTTCAATTACTGTATAGCTTAATTGTTCATTATATTTATATAAACAATGCACTTCATAAGTAAATGGTTGTAATATTTTTCTGCTTTTAAAAATAAATAGCTTATAGAAGACAGAAATTTTATGTCACTTTTTAATTCGTATATTAGTGTTTATGATAAAACTAATGATTTGGAGTTTTCTGATAAAATTAATGCAGGCATGTCTTATATAATGAATAGTGCATAATCGTAGGTGTTTAAAAATGAGACCCTTTCTTCTGTGATGGATTAAATAGATTTGTACAATTGAATATTTGAATATAACATCAGGCTCACAATAGACTCAAGCCCTGATTTAAGCATGGTCTGTAAGAGTTGGTGTATATAGAATATACATTCTAAACGCTCGCATATCTAACCGCTTCAGCTTCACCTATTTAAATAGAAAGTAGGTTGAAGTCAAGAAGGATTCCCCTTGGGTTTACCTCTTTTCTTCCATAGTGTAATCTTGTGGTTAAACACCTTAGAGGTCCCTACTATCGCATTTTACACGAATATTCTCGAGGTTACAGCCTCGGTAAATATTACTCTAAACTTAAGTAATTCATTTAAGTTTTTTAAACCCTTACCAATAGGTGAGTGTGTGGAAACTTATAATATCTCAGAAACAGCACAATATTGGAGATAGACTTCCATATGATCATGCATGATTATTTGGTCTATAAGTTGTTTCTTTGGATAAATTAGCATAGTATTGTGGATACACTGTGTCCACATTTATCAACCGTGTAAAATTTAAAATAATAATAAAGATAGGTAAATCTTACTAAATCAAATAATCATATAAAATCATAACTTTTTATTAAGTCACGGCATAATAGATGCTTCTCCAACATCCTTCTATGGAAAAGCAATGGTTCTGCTAGATTTTTTTTCTTGTTTCCTTCATAGGTTAAAATAAATAACCTAGATGTGGATTATTTAATAAAAGCTTTTTAATGAAGTCAGTTATACTCAGACATATAATAAAATTTGTAAATATTTTAAACTTGTACCCAAATCTGAACTTTAGTACATGGGCTTAGCCAATGTGGGCACTAAAGAAATCATTATGTAATGAAGCTTTTGCTTATAAGAAAAGCCAAGATTTAAACTCATTTATGAAATAATTCTAACCAGTCTATTGATGGCAAAAACATTTCAGGAATACTTTATAAAATCCATATATGGAGGAGAGAATATCTTAACGAAAGTGATAAAATTCATAAGAATTAATAGTAGTCACTTTTGTTTAACCTATATATCAATTAATATAATATTGATCATAAAATATTGTTTGATGAAGTAGAAGCTATATTTTTATGAATGCAATGAAATAAATCGAATGATCAAGGGGATACTTTTTTATATAAATCTTTTTTGTTTCTGAGACCATAAATCTTATGAGGACTTTCTTTGATGTCAAAGGTAATATGAGTTATGGATTGTTTCAATATTTGTTTTCATTTAAGATTAATGGATTTCATTGCCAAAATCATACTTCATTTCAAGATATTTTATTTATTTATAGAGCAAGGTACATAATTGTGTATACAGGCAATAGTTAGAGCTGCTGTTAACAAGCATTATCTGCAATGGGTCTACAGGAATACAGTTCAGATAGGAGTGTTAGGATGTAGGTCATCCCATCCCTTTCATCACAGCAATAGGGAGAGGAATCAGTCCCTATAAGGTTAGAGGCATTGTACATAGAATGAAAAGAAATGTCTTGAACACATATTTTTAGTTGTTCCCAGATCTGAATCGCCAACTGGTCTGAGTAAGTCCTCTTGTCAATCTCCCTAGCCTTCTGTATGAAATTTATTAGGAAATTTAGTAGAAATTTTGTTAGTTTATTAGTATCTTTATTGTTATGTTTATCACCATCATCAACCATTATCAATCCACTGCAGGATGAAGGTCTCTCCAAGTTGAATCCATCTTTTCCTATCTTTAGCTTCTGTTCTCCACATATATATGTTGATATATATATAGTTTGTTTAATACATTCTTTTTGTAATAAATCTGTCAATAATTTTTTTCATAATCTATTATAACACATCTTAGTTTACACATTAAGATAAGTTATTCATTCATGCAAAATATCAGTATTTAATAGATAAATTAATTACTTGCTTGTGAATTCCGATAAGAGCAAATATTTACAGTAAAAAAATCAAAATAAATAACTTATTTGATTTACTGTCAACGGTATTTATTTTAAATAAATACGAAAAATAGTTATACATAAAATATTTTTTTCCATAGTACACTAAGCCCCATTAAATCAAAAAATTTAAAAAGATTTTTAGTTCAAATATAAATGCTCTTTAAAAAAATCTGCAAAAAATGATTTGAGAAAAATATTATGTATATATATATATTATTATTAATATCTATCTTTTAAAAATAAATCTGCAATTTGGTTGGCAGAATGGGAATTAAGTTTTGTTATTCAACTAAAGAAAGATTTTTTTTTGCTTTTTGAATTTATTTTTTTTTATCATTTCCTATTTTAAAATTTAAGATTAAAATATATGGTTTTTAAAATATCTCAAACTTTGCACACATCACACACATACACAGACACGTAAAACATGTTAGCTAGACTAAAAAACACACATTTACCAACTGCAATATACAAACCTTGTGACTATACCCTCCCACACACACACACACACGCACACTCGCCCTTTATGAAAAATAATTAGAAAGGTAGCAGAATTATAATGGTTAATTATACTGGTGATTTAAGACATTCGTAGAGTGGTGGTGTCAAAATTTTATGATTTATATGTTAATAAAGTAAAACGAAAATATAAATTGATTGATTGAAAGAAAATGTATTCAAGCAAAAAAAATTAGCACTTGAATAGCATATGACCAATCAAGAAACAAACTATACAAATATAGATACAGTTATATTACCTTTATTAAATCAATAAAATGAATTCATCAGATTTTTATGCACTTTTGATGGAAATCTGTTATAAGACAACAATCTCTATGGCTAAATATTTCAGATCATCTGTATTTGCAAAAAACCTTTTATCATCAGATGACTTGAGAGCCTGAAAAATTCAGACCAATGATCTTCTATTTATATAATATGATTTACAACTTGTTTGATTTTACAGCTAGAACATATTCTCAATCTGTCCGTAAGATGTTTAATTTATTAATATTCAATTCTACACAAATTTATGTTAATGGCAGTAGGTTTTTTTTCTGGAATTTATGAATTGTGAAAAACTTGTCTAATTTTTTTTTACACTGAAGGGTTAGTTTTGATTTAATTAATATTCAAAGTGAGAAGTGCATTAATAAAATCTAAATATGATTGGTTACTTGTCGGAAGGTATATTATAAGCTGTGATATGTTGTAGTATTTCCATCATTTATGAGTGAATGCTGAATGTATAGAAAATTTTAAACTTGTTAGTAATAACACACAAATAGACAATACAGGTTAGTAATTACACAACATTTCGAGTAGTATTCTCCACTCTTCTTCAGGTGTTGCTGGCCTATATGCACAGTGATAATATTCACTTAGAAGTTGATTTACTAAGTTTTAAAATTGAAAATTCAAAAACAAAATTGAATGTTAAAAGAAATTTCCTTTTAATTTAATTTCACTTTTAGAAATCACGTGTTATGTAAATAAGAAGTGGACAAGTGGCACAATCTTAACCAATATACAGCTGATCTAATTAAAATAGAATATTCACAATTTTCTATCAACAGGAAAGTCAGTAAATTCTATCACAAAATTAACCACAATCACATCAAGGATAATAAGCCAAGAATTTTGATACCATACATCTAATTCTGGGACAAATGTCTCAACAATAAGCTATCTAAAGACTTCATCATCACATATCATTCACCTCCAAATACAAACAGACATCAATAATTCCAAGGATATAATCACACCTGAGCTCACTCCTCAGGTCATATACAAAATGATCTGCCCACAAGCCAACTACCAGACTGCATATTATGGTAAGACTATGACAAACATTGCCAACAGAGTGGCTCAGCACAAATACCTGTACAATAAAACCAAAAACCAAACAAGAAGACAATTCCATCATTTTTGAGCACAAAAGAACAACAGACCACAAATTCAAACCCACATCTGCCAACATCATTTGCTCAGAAAGACATGATGCTAAATACAAGATTAGAGAAGCATTTCATATAACAAGTGATCCCAAGTTTATTAATAGAAGAGAAGCCTGCTTTGCTCTGTCCCAAAAATGGCACTTATAAATTATTTGCATCACTTTGCATACTTTTTTTTCTAAAATGCAGTTTTAACAACAGCAGCTATGAGTATGAAGGCAAGAAGTCTCTTGAAAGCACTTAGCTAAAATAAATCAATATTCTTATATTTAAAGTAAATTAATATAGGGCTTCTAATTATATATATATATATATATATATTGCTAGCTTCATTATCTGCGCATACAGCACATATATATAGTAGTTTACAAATTTTGCTGAGATCCTATTTTGCTTTTGTGAAATTAAATATTACTGGTGTTTATGAAACATGGTGAAATTTAGATAATAGTTGTTCAGATATTACTAGCAAAGCAAATGACTTTGAATGCCCAAGGTAGCCCTTATCCAAAATTATTGTGTATTTATACTTCATTTTTGTTTACCAATGATAACTAAAGGAAAAGACTATTTTTCAGAAAATTTTGACAATTTTATAATCATCTGTTTGTGTAAGTGTACCTAAATGATAAAGTAAACAAATTCATGGAGATTTAAAAAAAATTACGTTTGGAGTTTTTTTTTTTATTCTAACATCGATTGAAGAACATTTTATAGACACACTTTGAAAATTTTTATTTATTTAAAATAAATTCTTAAATAGTATCAATTTAACCTTTAATCCTGCACACATTTTAATGATATGTTTTTTTTCCCAATAATATTCACCTCTACACTTTTCTCTTACTCATAATGGATGATCTATTTTTAAATTATTTTTTTTTAAAAAAAAAAGAAAATAAGATAATACATTTGCATCACTTTATTATTACTATTTCATTACATTTGAATTCCAAACTACATATGCCTTAATTAAAATATTTGCATAACATTTTTTTTTCATATATAATATAGAAATAAAACAAACTAACTCCTTCTTTTTAAAACTTGATTTATTATGACTATAATCATGAAAAAGAAATCCGACGTTTCGACTATTTTTTATAGTCTTTTTCAAGGCACACTAAAATAATATATATATATACACAATAAATATCACATATTCCAAAAAAAAAAAATTAAATTAATTAAAAATTACAAAATATATCCATAACCAAATTTTTTTTTACCTTATCTCACTCCCCTTTCCTATTACAATCACAACTTAAACACAACTAATTCCTTTTTAAAAATTCTATATATATATATATATATATATATATATATATATATATATATATATAAATAAAAATATAATATATAATATATATATAATATCAAATAAAAATTTTTAATTAAAAACCTATTATTTTCTTTTATCTTTTTCTATTAAAAGTTTTTATTTGATATATATATAGAATTTGTAAAAAGGAATTAGGTGTGTTTAAGTTGTGATTGGAATAGGAAAGGGGAATGAGATAAGGTAAAAAAAAAAAATTTTGGTTATGGATATATTTTGTAATTTTTAATTAATTTTTTTTTTTTTTTTTGGAATATGTGATATTTATTGTGTATATATATTTTATTTTAGTGTGCCTTGAAAAAGACTATAAAAAATAGTGGAAACATCGGATTTCTTTTTCATGATTATAGTCATAATAAATCAAGTTTTAAAAAGAAGGAGTTAGTTTGTTTTATTTCTATATTAGATATATATGAACTATTTTGAAAAGAAGAACTGTGAACTGGATATATTAAATTATTATTTTTCTCATTTATACACATATATAGTAAAACATATTTAAATATAATATATACAATTATAATATAATCAAAACAAAATTTAATATAATCTTAATATTTTTAGACTTTACTTTAGCATGGCAAATATATTGATATATCATTGAAAATTAAATAATGATATCAACAAGTTAAAAAATTGTTTTTTCTAAATAGATATAAAGTATAATATATAAAGTATTGAAACTATGCTATCAAAAGATAGTCTTAATTTTAAGCTGAACATTTTTTATTATTTATATAAATACAAACAGCCAACCTATTCTTTCCATATATATTGAAATAATATATTACATAGAAATATATTTCATTGGTATATAAATTATGAAAATGTATGGGAAAAAATTATTTAATAATTTTAAAATGTAACATTATTAAGTGTATGTCAAATAGTGTCTCCTCCTCCTTCTCTTTATTCCTTCTTTTTCTTCCTCCTCCTCCTTCCTCCTCCTCCTTCTTTCTTCTTCTTCTTCCTTCTCCTCCTTCCTTCTCCTTCTCCTTTTTCCTCCTCCTTCTTCTTCCTTTTCCTATTTCCTTCTCCTTTTTCATCCTCCTTCTTTCTTCTCCTTCCTCTTCTCCTATTTTCTTCTTTCACTTTCTTCTTTTTTCTTCTTTTTATTTTCTCTTCTTTTTATTCTTCTTTTTATTCTTCTTCTTATTTTTATTTTTTATTATTATTCTTATTCTTCTTATTCTTCTTATTCTTATTCTTCTTCTTATCATTATTATTATTATTATTCATCTTATTATTCTTATTATTATTATTATTAAAACACATTGTGCACTCTTTATTTAAGTAAAACTTCATTTTATTAAACTACAATTTAAAAAGAAAGTTTATGTATTTTATAATTGTACAAAATATTATTTTAATTGAATTTAATTGTTGAATTTAAAATATTAATTTATACAGAACACTGCAAAATCATTTAATGTTCTGTTGGTTCTTTGCCAAAAATAATTTCTTGTAATACTAAAGATCATGTGGATAGATTGGATCACCATTCTTTAAAAAATATAATAATAATATTTAAACTCATAAAATTAAATTCTAAGTAGATAGGCTTTAATCTAAAGATGTAGATACAACTCAAATGAATAATTTATTTTTCTATCTCTTCAACCAACATGAATAATATTTTCAAGTCAGTAATTGCTGTAATGATTATTTTTTTTAAACTTCATACAGGCCTGATTTATATTGGTATATTTAAAAATAAATTGCTATGGACAAAATTATATCCTTCTGTTTGTTGCTTTTATCTGTTTTTTAATCAATTTCTAAAAGAAACTAATCACAGTAAATAAAAGCTATTTATAAATCTTTTATGAAATATATATATATTGTAAATATCGATAAGTCTATATATATATTTATATAAAATACTTATATATATATTTATATTACAATATATATATATATATATTTAAGTAAACCTTTTAATAAACATTTAGTAACTTATTATCAGTTTTAAATATTGTTTAAACCTATGATGTGTAAGAAAATATGCATTTAAATTAATTTTTACAAATATTTTTTTTTCTATGATAAAAATTAAATATTTGTAAAGATTAATTTAAATGCATATTTTCTTGCACATTATAAATTTAAACAATATTTAAAACTGATAATCAAAATATTATATAAATATGAGAAATAATAATTTATACTGATGCCATATTTTGGTGCACATTGTAAAATATATAATATTAGTTATTTAAAGATAAGTATTTATAATTTTAAGTTTATAATGATGATTAATTTCTAATGAGTATTTATATATGAATGCTGCATTTGAAGACAAATTAAATATTGTGTGGTTGAATGTATTTACTTTGATATTATTAGTACCAGTTGTAAATTTCCTATGACTTTATTTTGCACTCTCTCAATATAATTAAATATTATTATAATGTTGAGTTTATCTTATCTTTAAAAGGTGTTTTATCCATTGCTTCTTCTTATGAACTCTCAGTGTATAGATTGCTGGATTACTGACTATTTATATGACATATGATTAGGGTTATTTTGGTAATATGTTGAATTGTCAATCATGTACACATTGGTTGATTTTAATATAAGTATTTGAATATTAATAGCTATTATAAAAATGTTATTGTTATTTTTTAAATAAATTATTTTGTTTGTTAAATATAAATTTTCTTCATTTTATTATTGATCATTATTTGATTAATAATTTGAATAAAATTAGAAAATATTCATATACTAAATCTAATATACATGTTAAACATAATATTATAAAAGAATTTCGGATGATTTCTAGGGCCACCAGACTATTTTTTTTAAAAAAAAACTTTCTATGGTTAATAGACTTGTATGTAGGTGTAACTTTACTGGTAAATTTAACTTCTTTTCTTGGGAATTGCTTTAATTCGAAATATTAGATTAGAATTTGATAAAAGAAAGAGGTGTAGATTTATTATTTAGTGGCACACCCCTGGCAACGTTATATGTCAAACTACCTATCCATTACAATGTATTAAACATAGGTTTAAATATATAAATAAAACAGAATAATATAATTATTAATAAACACTTTCAGAAGATCAAGCTTTATTAAGAGTGAATGCTTTCAGAATAATTGGTCCATTATATTTTAATGTTTTTCTAAAATGTCATTATATATATATATATATATATATATATATATATATCTTATTAACTGCGAATATATATATATATATATATATATATATATATATATATTCGCAGTTAATAAGAGATTAGTCTTTTTTTGTTTTTATTTTATAGATATGTATGTGCCTTCCTTACTTTTATTTTTTCTCATTCTTCCTCTCTTTCTCTATATATACACACAATGTGTCATAGTGAAAAAGTGACTATTCTTTCTCTAAGCTTTTTGCACTACCAATCCTTGAATCAACATATATTATATAATGATATGGTTTCAATATTCACTACAAAAATCAATGTCTAGATCATAAATTATGATGTAAAATGTGAGAGTGTTCTGTGCTTTAACTTACTATGAAACAAGATTGCTAACAAAATTTTGTTTCAACTGTTATTAAATTATTTGAAAGTTCAAGTTGTATGTAAAACTATGAATCACAAGAATGTTTTCATGTTATTTGCAAGACTTTCTGAGAGAAATGTCAGCATTGAAGGTACTCTATGAGTATACAAAGCATACTATCAAATTTCATATCATAAATCAGCATCAGAACATATTGTTAGTCTCTTAAAATTTTTATGATGATTAAATAAACTATATTCTTATGTAACATATGTTTTGATTTAGAAATTAAAACTGCAAGAAACTTGAATAAGCCAATTTTCTATTACAACACACACACACTATATGAGAAAATGTCATTTTGATTCTGAAAAAATAATTTATCTTTTAAATATATGAATTTTTTTCTATAGTACAAGCTATTTTATACCTGAACTCCAATATGTAATATATAAGAGGTTTGAACTCAGACTTTCACATGATCCTCAACTATGCATGCTATCTCATATTGCTGACACACTTGATCACACACATGTCGAAAAGATAAACAATCACCAATACATGTATTTTGTGCTAAACCAGCAATCATCAGCTCCAACTGATGAGTGCTGGTTTAGCATGAAATACATATATTGGTGATTGTTTACCTTTTCAACACATGTGTGATAAAGTATGTCAGCAGTATATCTGGACCAACTGAAAAGTGATGGTTTAACACAAAATACATATATTGGTGATGGTTTATTTTTTGACATGTGTGTGATCAAGTATGTCAGCAGTATGTGATAGCATGGATAGTTGAGGGTCATGTGAAGTCTGAATTCAAACCCCTATATATCTTTTAAATAGTAAACTATTGATGCTGTTGAGCTTTTTTTATATAATTTAAATAAATATTAAATGATTTTAAAAATATAAAACTCTAAGACTTTACAATCAAACGAAAATCTTGTAGAATATTAGAATAAATTTTAATTAATCAAGGCTTTTCAGGAATATAAAAAAGTACTGACAAAATCCAGCATTATTATTTAAAAACAAAAATATCTTTATTTTACTTTGAACTTAATTATTAGTATGAGTATTACATTAAATTAACGTATTAGTATTATATTAAAGGTATTATTTTACACCATAAAAAAATCTTAATATTACCAGAAAAGTAATAATTTTGATATTCCTTTTTTTTTTTTTTGCGCAATCAATATGAAAAATTATTGAAAAGTTCAAGAATGAATTTTTCATAGGTATTTTCTTGGGAATCTAATCTTGATTTCTAGTTTACTAGGCTGCATATATGTTCGCTATGTATGAAATTCAGAAATGGAATAATATAATTTTTAAAAATGTTTCAGTTGTGGAGAAAAATAAATTTTGAAATATTTCTTTTATAATTTTGTTAGATTGTTCAAAGTTGATTAATTATTTTTTAAAAAATAGACTATAATTAGTAAAAGTGAAATCACTGGATACACTCTCAGAATATTAAATGGAAAATGTCATAAATTAGTTAATAATAGGATTCATAATCATAATTACGATATATCTATCCACTACAGATTGAAGATTTAAGTTTAATTCAATTTTTATGATTCATAATTTTTTTCTCTACTTCACTCGAACGAAATTTCTTGCTTCATATATTTTTTTTAATCTTTTACAATCTGTTAGGATCCAATTCAATACTTCAACTGTCCTTTGATTACTATCTCATATCTATCCCAGTTCCACTTCGGTTTCTTAATTCTTTCAATGGTTTTAATAATATCTATTTGTTATTTTACCAAGTATTTTACTTTTGATTCTTTATTGTTACTTTCAATATAAATCTCTCCATACTTTCTTGAACGGCATTTATTTTCCAATACATGTTTTTTTTTTTTATTAAATTATATTTGCCAAAATTCCTTCCATGTTTAATACCTGATTAATTAATATGTTTTTGTTTATTAAACATTAATATTGCTTTGTATTAACATGAATAATAAAACATGGATTGAATAGTTTTTTTTATTTTTATAGATTATAAACTATTTACTTCAGAAAGCATAGATTATATTATTTTTGACAGTATACACTTACTTTATCTGCCAAGAGCATTCACGATTATCTATCTATTTATTTTTTGAAAATAGTTTTTACACAGATATAATTTTATTAGAATTTAAAAAAAAAAAGTTATTTATATTTTCTACAAAATTGCCAATACAAAACAATCGTTTATAATGTTGATTCTATGACAACACATCATCCTGTAACTGCAACTAGCTAATTTTTGCTGTTTCTTTGTATTCGCCTATAGGTCAAATAAAATTATCTTGAAAAATAACAAAGTCCCCCCATTACTACTTTATAAGTAATATTATAAACTGCTTGAAAAGATCTATGCATCTAATTTACATTTTTATCAATGTAAGGGATTTAATCTCAGACTTTCAAGCACATTTCAACAATCCACACTATCTCATACCACCAATACACATGGCCACATACATGTAGAAAAGATGAATAATCACCAATATATGAATTTTGTACTGAACCAGCACCCATTAGTTAATCCAGATTATCAACTTTCATATATATATATATATATATATATATATATATATATATATATATATATATATATATTTATAATAGTAA